>CP094634.1:39956438-40342819 GCA_023657505.1 Camelina hispida | reverse complement strand
ATCCCATTACATGCAGAGTTAGATACCACTTATTTGGGCTATGGAGTGCTTATTAGCGTGGACTTGGATAAAGCTCTTTTTGCTACGGATTGTTCAGACCTCCTAAGCATGACGTCTAATATTGAGGATTGGCCGACCTTTTCATCGAATGAAGGATTTTATTCATTTCGAGAGATAGATTTGCTAATTTTAGTATTATATATATTCCCGAGAAATATCCGTGCCGAAAAACTTGCGAAATGTGCAGAAGCGAGTTTCTGTTTTTTGTAAGGCTCGTTGGTGCACATTGGCTCTGCGAAGAGAGTCATTTCGATAACGTAATATATGGGGTTTGATCGTCAAAAAAAAAAAAGGACACGGTGTTGGAGCAAAAAAAAACACTCTCTTCACGCGGCAATTGAAATGGCGATTCTGTATGCTTAAAAAATGGGCCTAGAAAAATGGGCCTTACGATGAGAACAAAATGGGCCTTAAGTCGAAAGTGTTCTCGAGATTCTTTCATACTTCCCGTTCCGGGAAAGAAACGGCGGTTCTCTTGGTCGTCGACGGCGGATGGAGTGTGCCGCGCGTGGTTTTACGACGCGGTGCGTTGGTCCACCGACGCGGAGGTGTGGCCGCTGTGGTGCTGTGGCGTATTGCTCCGTCTCTCATCAGGTTTTTTTAACTTCTGCTTACTCTCTCTATAAGCCCTTGTTCTTCTTCATCGACCTAATTGGTTCTGGGGAAACAAAGAAGTGGTGATTTGATCGATGATCTCTTGTAAGCTAGTTAGATAGGTTTGTAGTTAAGGGTTTAATAAATTCATGAAATTTCTTACATTAAAGTTCAATCCTTTGATCAATAGGTTCATTGTTAAGTTCTGTGGATCTTTGATTTGGTTGTAGACTTCACATTGGAGCTATCACAAGGAAGAATGTGAGAGATTAGAAGAGCAAATGCGTCGTGTTGATCTGTTAAATGATTTCCCATTTACATTTACAGAAGAAGCTACGATTCAGGTTTATGATCACTTATGGATAATATTGAGGAATCTAATGCCTTTTGATTCATGAACATTTTAGCTCAAAGTTTTTGTTTTTCTTCTTCGTTTATACGTGTTTAGGTTAGTCGAAAACAGGAGAGTAGGTGCTCGTTTCTCAGCAAAAGGGATTTACATCATGTTGGAATGTGGATGTATGAGTGTAACTGTGGAGCCTCTGCTTCTTTTTCGTCTTATCATAGGTTTTGATTGCTTAGCTTTCTCTCATTACGTTTTGGTTTTAAACCTTTTGTAAGTTGAACTGATTACTAATTTACTATCTTGCTCTTACAGTTTTAAAATTGAAGGTTGGCATCTGCCGAGCTCTTCGTGTCCATGTCGTGGTATGCTTCATTTTTAACTTCTATGTTTATGGTTTTACTGAAAAAAAATTTTGTTTTAAATAGAATTCTGATTTGGGATCACACAGGCCCTTTATATCCAGTTACAAAACAGCTTTGTAGCTGGACGGATTATTTCGAGTGGAGAAAGATACCTCTAGATTCTCCTGTAGCTCTACTTCTTCACTGGGTAACGTTTCTTGTGATGATTGATTGTGATTGCTAGTATCACTAGACTGCTTGAGGTTTTCAATTTGTGGTGAGTCATAGAGCTTGCTTTTATTTCAGCCACTTACGATATATCATGCAATTCAAGCCATTGGGATAGGAAATTTGACTCCCCAAATAAGTGATGAACTTCGTATACATTATCTTGGTATGTTTCACTCTGTAACTCTTCTGCCCTTTTCGGAATTGTATTCTCTTTGAGGTTGCTATCTTGTTTCTCTTTGTTACAATTTTTTTTGCTTCTCACCTCCAACCTTGATTCTAGTGTAGTATCTTAGTATTAGCATATGAAAATTATGTAAATATATCAAAAGATGCACCACAGCAACTATGGTATAAATTCTGATACATGGTTTGCTGATAGTTTTGAGCTTCTGAAGGGCCTCAGAAAGAGCTTGGCCAGCTTGGTGTCTTCGCTGAACTGCCAGCTCTCTTCCTGGTTTGCACATACGCATAGAGCTTGTTGGACCTGACGTTCCACAACAAATGTGAGTCCTACATTCCACAATCTGTTTGATTGTTTTGTATACCACTCGTTATATTTTTAGTTAGGCAAAGTAAATTACATCACAAAATATGTTTTTGCTTTTTTACCACTTTTCATTAGAGTCTAAAAGAATCGTTTTCTTTTGCTCTGTTGGTGAACAGGGATGGAGAGATGATCTCGCTTAGTAGATACTCCCCTTGCATGGAAGAAGAATGCGAATGTAAGTATTCAAGCGAAATTCCCAATCCCGGTAAAGAATCTACCTTGTCTTCAGCTGTGTCGTTACAGCTCCATAGAGGATTTTACCATGATCGTTACAGTGACATAACAAAGGTATGCATTTCTACTAGTCTAGGGGAAAACAGTAATCTACAATACTGTTCTCAAATGTCATATCCATTTTATTGGACCATAGATTGATTGAACTTCTTGTCTGGGTAGGATTCACCTCCTCCTCACATAGTGATTGCTCCAAACGCTGGTGTCGCTGCATATCCAAGTTGGTTGCCAACTATTGTAAGTTTTTCAGTAGCTCATGATCTTCAATCTTCCGCAGGAACGTCATTTTCTAGATTTGTTATTCATTCATGTGTTGCTGTGAATAATTTCAGGAACTGATAAAGGAGATAAAAGTCCCAGCTGTATTCACTGATTACTGTGAAGAAGCTTGTCATCTGGCTGCTTGTTGCATTAAAACAATCACAGGACAACCTCTATCATTACCTGTAAGTCTAGCTTATAGGTTTATTATCCTATTCAACTTTTTTCAAATCTATGTTTTTTTTTGTTGTGTGGGTTCCTCCTGCATATGGTCAGGCTTATGTCTCATCAAAACTGTATAAGTAGAATAGAGAGTCGACACATATACTATATAATTAAATTGAAGGAGACAAAAGCATCACTTTTTCGTTATCTTACAAATCATCTCTGGGGCCACACATATACACACACTCATGTCCAGTTCTCCAATCAAACCTTTGTTGGAAAATGATGTTTTCTGCTTAGAAAATATGTACTTATTTCTTGTGTAATTCTTCAGAGACATGTTGAGATGTATGGAATAATGATGTATCTTTGAAATGCAGATTGAGTTGAATCCATTCAGACAGCCGATGGCAGTGGAGGAAAGTCCTCTGTTTATCCCTTGCTACTCAAACTGCTTCATCTTCGCAATGTAAAACTCCTTAATTATTGATTGACTGACCCTGTGGTTACTGTTATGGTCTGAGAGGGACCTGACCGGACCATTTTATGGACCAACATTATCTATTCAATAAATGTAGAAAATGTCACATCATTTTGTTTTGGTTGTTGTAGTTATTTATGTGGATAGGACCATCAAGTGCATTTACATACAATCACATTGTAGTCTTTTAATTCTTTGGTGAACATTTTTTTATCCCATCTAATAATATCTCAAGTGAAAAAAATTACCAATTATAATGAAAAAATTACCAATTACCAATTATTTTCTAGATGTGTCACATGTCAATTGAGATAATGAAAAAAAGGTAAAGTTGAAAAGCATTGGTCCTTTGGTTCATTCATGATACAAAATTTACAAAGCCATTGAACATGAGTACCGAACAACCTGTTTGAGTGATTATAAAATCTGGTTATGGAGATTTAACGTGCCTAACCGTGTCAACGTGGAACTAAACCGAACCTGTAAAATCCGGTTATGGGACAATTCACTATTAACATGCCAAGTCGTGTCTACGTGGAAGATGAAACCAAAGCAAAGAATCTTCAAACCAAAACTTGTTTCTAACAAAAGTCTCGCCACACAGTGTTGTCTATTTCTTTCACATCCAAAACCAAGCTAATATTTTTATCTCCCCTAAAGTCCAATTTCCAAAAATCCCAAAACACAGCAGACAGAGAGAGAGAGAGAAAAAAAAAACTGAAAACACCCTAATGGATCATCTTCAACCTTGACAACAAGAAACCCCTCTTCCCCCGAATCCCCCAAAAATCTTGGAAACAAAAGTCTCAAAAATCACTTCTTTGAAGGCGAGATACGATCGAATGTCTCAGAACCCATCATCATCATCATCACATCAGACTCGTACCTTCTTCTTCCTCTTATGCCTTCTTCTAGGGTTTGGTTTTTGCGTTGACCTGGGTCAATCCCTGAAGGTTCCTTTCAGCGTTAACGATGTTCTTCCGATGCTACCTCGTCAAGTCTCGTGGCCTGTTTTGAACAGTTTCCACAACGCTGTGGATTTGTTGCCTGTTTTTATCGGGTCCGTTACTCCTAATAACGCGTCTCTTGAGTGGAAAGGTGCTTGCTTTAATGGCAACGAAGCTCGCCTCGATATCACCGGTAGTGATCGTGACGTCCCTGGACTCGGCGGTGGCGTTCTCCATCTCAAAGTTGGTTAATTTCACTTTCTTTAGGTTTTGAATCTTATTCAATTTGTGCTTGTTGAGCTTCAATCCTCAAATTTGATAAAGTTTTCGCCTTTTTGGTAGCAAAATTGGAAGGACGTTGTGTAGCTTATAAGTTGTTTTGATGATATTTGGGAACTCTTTTGTTGCAGACATCTAAGGCACATAGCTTGACATGTATGGACCTATATGTCTTTGCAACGCCATACAGGATCACTTGGGACTACTATTTCTCTGCTAGAGATCATACTTTGAACTTTGATTCCTGGGAAGAGAAAGCTGAGTTAGAATATGTAAGTGTTCCTCTTTTATAGTTCTTCAGAAGCTTTGTGTGGTGTTTTATATTTTAAGTGTACATTCGAATGAGTAGGTGAAGGAGCATGGAGTTTCAGTGTTTCTAATGCCATCAGGGATGCTTGGGACGTTGCTATCTTTGATTGATGTGTTGCCTCTTTTCTCCAATACTGCTTGGGGACAGAATGCAAATTTGGCTTTCTTGACGAAACATATGGGTGCTACGTTTGAGAAACGGCCTCAACCTTGGCGGTCAACGATTAATCCGGAAGATGTACATTCTGGCGATTTCTTGGCGCTGTCAAAGATTCGAGGTAGATGGGGTGGTTTTGAGACGTTAGAGAAATGGGTGACTGGTGCTTTTGCTGGTCATACTGCTGTTTGTTTGAAGGATGATTTGGGGAATCTTTGGGTTGGTGAATCAGGACATGAGAATGAAAAGGTAAGACTATATTTGGAGAAATTTTTCCTAAACATTTTGAGGTTTTTGGATAGAGATGGAGATATTTACTTTCTTTTTCTCTCAATAGGGTGAAGAAATCATTGTTGTGATTCCTTGGGATGAATGGTGGGAATTGACTTTGAAGGATAATTCAAATCCTCAAGTTGCTTTGCTTCCTCTACATCCTGATGTCCGAGCAAAGTTCAACAATACTGCTGCGTGGGAATATGCACGGAGCATGTTAGGCAAACCGTATGGATATCACAACATGATATTCAGCTGGATCGATACTCTGGCCGATAACTACCCACCTCCCTTGATGCTCACTTGGTACTTCTTAGTCTCTGATATTCTTAAAGATCCATCGTCATCATGGTAATAACCAAGTGACTTTGGACTTTCAGGTTATTTCTGTCATGTCTATGTGGACTCGTGTACAACCCGCATATGCTGCAAATATGTGGAACGAGGCACTGAATAAACGACTTGGTACTGAGGTATACATCTATACAAAAACATGTTTCTACTACTCTTCTGAATAGGACATACAGGATAGCTAATAGTTTTGTGTTGTACAGGATCTGGATTTGTATGGGATTCTTGAAGAAACAGCGAGGCGTGGAATGTCATTTGATGAGTTACTCACCATCCCTGAACAGGATGAGTGGGTTTATAGCGACGGGAAATCAACTACATGCGTTGCTTTCATCCTTGCAATGTACAAAGCTGCTGGTGTTTTCGACCCTCTTGCTGATCACATTCAAGTCACTGAGTTCACCGTGAGTTTCTTTCAATATCAAAGTCTTCACCTTGTATTCCATTTAACATTACTCTTAAGAGCGTTTCCTTCTCTCATTTTCAGATCCGAGATGCGTACACTCTGAAGTTATATGAAAATAACCAGACTCGGCTACCAAGTTGGTGCAACACAGAGGAAGGGAAGCTTGAGTTCTGTCAGATTCTGGGTGAATACAGAATGGAGTTACCTGGTTATAACACCATTGACCCATATCCCAACATGAACGAGAATTGCCCTTCTTTACCTCCTAATTATGAGAGGCCTTCTAAGTGTTAGCAAAATTAATCAACATGTATGTCTCTCTCTCTCTCTGTGTGTCTGTTTGTGTTTGTCAGCTTTTGCTTTATTATTATCAAAGTTTTACCCTTTTAGTTAGGGGGAAAAGTAAACCACGTTTTAAGTACAATCTTTTTGTGAATATATGATATGAATATGATGATGCTCTTATCAAATCAAATGTTGTCTGGCCTAGTGCTCTTCTTGTCGACCTCTGTTTTGTGAGTGGCTATCAAAGAAGACAGTAGTATTAGGCAAAAACGAATACAAGATGCTGTAGTTGCAAACTTGACCAAAATCTTTGAACACAAATCAACAAGTGGAAACAAAGTATTATAAAGGACCAACCTTACCTTACCTTACCTTACCTTTGGTTTATATGATATGAAAGCCTGATAAATCAGTGATTTACAACTTTGACGACAGTAAAATATTGTAACAGGGTAGCAAATTTAGGTGACGTAAACCAGGAAGCTATCAACTAATAACATATGACGTCGTTACAAACGTGTAAGTCGAACATTCGTTGATGACTTTTTTCCGACCAAACCAACTCCCACTTGAAACTAAACAAAAACAAAACTTAGTTGAACGTCTTTATTTGACTCCGCCACCTTCAGTTCCCTGAAACCGGTTTACTAGCATCGATTAAGATAATATTAAACCAGACCGAAGTCTTTCTGTTGCACAAGAAGAGTCTTCTTCTACTCTTGATGACCTCTGCCAAATGTGAACGTGACTAAGACCAATAGATGTTTCTATTGGAATCATTCACCATTTCTATTCTTATTAAAATTTATATAATCTAGAAAAAAATTGGCAGACACGCAAACGATTCCCAACGACCTCTCACCCGCCAACACAAAACGCAAACGCAGTAAGCTTGACCTCTATTATATCTTCTTATATTTAAGAAAAACATCTTCAAACGGCTTTACCTGTTTTTAGCTTTCAATCTCTCTCTCTCTCTCTCTCTTTCTAAATTCTCTCCTAAAATCCTAAATATTACCTCTCTCATTTGTTTCTTTTGCTTCTTTTTTTCTTTCTTTTTTGGGTGGCTACCTATAATCCGAAAACCACCATGAGGTTTTGCGTTTTCGGATTTTTATCGCTTTTCTTGATTGTTTCTCCTGCCTCCGCTTGGTTCTTCCCCAACAACTCCACCAAAATACCACCGTCTCTACGTAACACCACACGCGTTTTCTGGGACGCTTTCTCCAATTTCACCGGTTGTCACCACGGCCAAAACGTTGATGGTCTCTACCGTATCAAGAAATACTTCCAGCGTTTTGGTTACATCCCTGAAACGTTTTCAGGGAATTTCACCGATGATTTTGATGATATTCTCAAAGCCGCAGTCGAGTTGTACCAGAGGAATTTCAGGCTTAACGTTACAGGTGAGCTCGACGAGCTCACCATCAAACACATCGTCATCCCACGTTGCGGTAATCCCGACGTGGTGAACGGTACCTCGTTGATGCACAGCGGGAGAAGAAAGACCTTCGAGGTCAGCTTCTCCCGCACGCATTTGCACGCGGTTAAACGCTACACGTTGTTTCCAGGCGAGCCACGGTGGCCGAAAGACCGCCGTGACTTGACCTACGCGTTCGACCCGAGAAACCCGTTGACCGAAGAGGTCAAGGGCGTTTTCGCACGCGCGTTTGGCCGTTGGTCCGACGTGACAGCTTTGAATTTCACGCGCTCTGAATCTTTCTCGACGTCCGACATCACCATCGGATTCTACACTGGAGATCACGGAGACGGGGAGCCTTTCGACGGCGTATTAGGAACCTTAGCTCACGCTTTCTCTCCTCCGAGTGGGAAGTTCCACCTCGACGCAGACGAGAACTGGGTGGTCTCCGGAGACCTAGACAGTTTCCTTTCAGTCACGGCGGCGGTTGATCTTGAATCAGTGGCGGTTCACGAGATCGGTCATCTTCTCGGTTTAGGACATTCCTCGGTTGAGGAATCCATCATGTATCCGACGATCACGACGGGGAGACGTAAGGTTGACTTAACCAATGATGACGTGGAAGGAATCCAGTACTTATACGGTGCGAACCCTAACTTCAACGGCACGTCACCACCGTCTACAACCACTCGCCAACGAGACACTGGTTCCTTCTTCGGTGCTGCTTGGCGAATCAACGGTTCATTGAGATCCACAATTTTCAGTATCTTGTTATCAACCATCGGACTGGTCTTGTGGTTACCTTAGATTAATTATTTTCTTTTACTTGATTTTTTTTTAATTAGTCTCACATCTTAATTATTTTTTTCTTTTTAAGGATGGGGATATATACTCAGACATTGGTTCATTTTTACAGTTTTTCTTTTCACATATACTTCTTGTATATAAAATTGCTTTATATCCTATACCAATATGTTTGACTTTGTGTTATACAATTTCTTACATTTGTTTATTTTACAGACTTTGGTGTTTAATTCTAGATCCCGCATTACGACCAAAAAAGATATAACAAAAATTAATATTTGCCACACCAAACACCACGACCTATAATTCAACAAGTCGCAACACAATATTCTCCCCCGATGTAGAAACTGAGGTTTCTCACAATGAATTTGTTTAGAAGGGAAACAAATTCGATAACAATCTCTTAAAGAAATTATATCAAAGTAAGCAAGAAAAGAAGAAATGAGATCTCTTGAAGAACAAGCTAGGTTTTTCCCGAGAACAAAGAGGAATTAGGGTTTTTATTAATGATTGGATCCCCTTACAATGAGAGGATCGACCTCTATTTATAGGTATTCGAAGATCTATAGAATATATTCGAATATATTGGATATATTGACTTTCCTAACTCGATGGCGAGCTAATTAGGAAAGTCCTTCCTTTCTTGCTAGGTCAGCCGCTGGGCGAGTTGAAGTGCCGAACTCGTCACCTCGTCCATGGGCTTTTTAATATTACTGGGCCTTCAGAGATGAAGTCCAACCTAGGCCGAATTCCCGGTTTAGATAGCCGGTTCTTTAGCGGGTCTAGATCGGTATGTTGGGAGTGCTAATTCCCGCACCAACAATTAGTCCCCCCTCAGTTCGGTACATTAATTCGAATGACCGGACTTGAAGAGAGAATATCCGATTTAGACTGTGAAGAGATCCGAATCTAGATACTCCCGACTCGTCGCGCCGCTTCGCCCTCCTCTAATCTGGCGACACGTGTCTGATACGTCACATCTGTCAACTCGGAAGCCGAAACGTCGCGTAGGTTATGGTAGGCAATTATGACCCTTGTAGGGTTGCCGCCCACTCCCATCTATAAATACTCCGAATCCACCGAGTATTTCATTTTTCGCTTTTCGTCAAAAGGTAATCTCTCTGTTCTCTCTCCTTTTCCGCCCTCATTTATTTGTTGTTCATCGAGTTCCCTACACTCTTCGGCGATCTGCATCGTTTTGCACTTCGGTCATGGTTTCTTCATCGGCGACCACAAGCGAACCGTTGATCCGTAAGAACGCTAGCAGGAAATCTTCGAACGCTGTCAGATCGACCCGGGCGAGATGGCAAATAAACCGGAAGAAGCCGAATGCTCTTCAAGGCGCAGATCCAACAAGATTCCGATCCCCTTTTTGATTGACGAGGATGATCGCGAAGGTCACGGAAACGTCGCTTCAGTTTCCGATCTCCCCCCTGACGACCTGGATGGTGAGACAGTTCGACCTGCTCTCGACAGCGTTATGGTCAATGACCTTTCACCTCTTCGAGATCACCGAGGTGACATTGGGGGCGAGAAGACGACCAGTACTAGCAAGTCGGTTGGCGACTTGTTGAACTCATGCGGCCTGGCCAATTCCGGTGTTCACGTTATTATTCCCGGAGAGCACCAGCGTCCGTGGACTCCGCCTCTCGGGTACATTTGCCTATATGAAGGATTCTTTTCCCAATGCCGGTTGTTCTTCCCTCTTCCAAACTTGCTCACTCAGTACGCCCATCGTCGAAAAATTCCGGTATGTCAACTCACCCCGGGAAGTATCTGCAACTTCGTTGCCGCCCTCACACTCGCAGCCGAAGCGGGGATTTTTCTCGAAGTGGAATACTTCGAGCAGTTGACGAACTTCAAAAATAGCCAAGGGAGCAATTTGTGGATGGTTAACGCGAAACCAGCTCACAACTTTCTTCCAGGGGAAAAAGTCAGCAACTTCAAGAAGTTGAGAGCTCGCTACTTCTTTGTCCGAGTTGACGACCGCTCTTTTGAAAATCCAAAATGTGGTCGCCGAAGAGTGTGGAACGATTCGCCGGGTATCATCTTGTTCTTTATTTTGTTAAATCGGACAATACTGTTCTAACCTGATTTTATATGTCATGTGTTTTACAGTTCGCCCTCCTTCAATTCGGAATCTACCGTCTGAAGTCGAACCTATTAAGAACGCTCTCCTCAGTGTAGCGGACCGCAGTTGGGCTCAAATCTCACGACGCCGTGTGGAAGTAGCGATGGGTAAGGCAAGAACGCAGTTCGCCAGTTTCGCAAGCTCACTGGGTCAAACTTCCGAGGTTCCACCAACCACAATCGTCGCCGCCGAGATGCTCCGGTCCGTGGACCGAAATGACGAACCGGCCGTCCACCTCGACCCAAAACAAACGGAGAATGAATTCATCGACATTGAAGGCATTGTAGGCGAGGACGAGCTTCTGCTCCCGACGAAGGAGACCAAAATGTGGTTCCCGATGACTCATCCCTTCTCTCCACCGACTGAGCCGATTGTCTCAGTGCAGATCGCCCCTGAACCGAGTGACGGTTCAAAGAAGAAGAAGAAGGCCAAGAAGGACAAGAGCAAAGAGAAGGGTAAAGGTAAAGCCTCCGCTCGGGAACAGGTCGAAACGCTCCGCGGAAGAAGCTGGCCTCGAATCATACGACCGCTTCCGAGTTAAACGTGCGGCTGGTCGAACTGACCAATTTTGTTATGACTATTTCGGGAGACACCTCTTGTGTGCAACAGAGACGCCTCCGCCGAGTTGTGCAGGCAACTTACGTTATCCTCGGTCATGATGCCGCCGGTTGAGAAGCTCGAGTTCAAAGAACAATTCGCCCAAGCTGCTCAATCCGCCCTCCAGGTTCGAATCTCGCCTCCCTCCTTATTATTAATTTGCAAAACTTGATTCTTACTTCGTCTCGTTCCGATCTGCAGACCGCTGCATACCCGTCGTCACTTACTTTGATGTACGATAGGCGTGTTAAATCGATGGCCTTGACAGAGGTCGAATTCGAGAAGATGCAAGAGTGTCTGGAGAGCCTCCGAGAAGCGGATAGGTCGAAGAGCGAGAAAATCAAGGAGCTAAAGGATCTTCTTGCGAAGAAGGAGCATGAGCGTGAAAACTTGGAAAGCAGAGTTGCTGAGCTGGAATCGCAGGGGAAAACTCTGGAGAAAGAAAAGGCTGAGCTGTCAAAACAGTTCGATGATCTTGGGGCGAGATTCGAGTCCGAAACGAGGCGACTTCGCCTAGATCGCCAAGCCAAAGTAGAAGGCACCACAAGGAAGGCGCAGAAACGTCTCGACAAAGTGAAGGATTATCTGCGTGATCAGGAGATGGCCCGTCCGAAAGAGGATGTCCTCAACCAGGCGAACGGATTTGGGAGATTATGGATCATCTTCGAAGAATGGTGCATCCATCCCGGACAACCTCGTTGCCGAGATCAAGAAGAAGCGGGAGGTCGCCCTTACCGAAGTGGAATCGTTGGATCTCGTAGAATTCGAGGAAGGCGATCTCGACATGTCTCCCGATCAGCTCGGCTTTGGAATGCTTCAATCCGGAGATGCGGTTCCAGACTCCGTTCCTCATCCGCACGGCTCCAATGTTGGGCTTTTCCAGACCGGCCCTCCCGAAAATGTCTCCTAAGAATTTTCCTGTTGTTGTTTTTGTTTTCGCACCGTGTTACTTAAGATCCCGCAACATTGCTGCCTAATAAGCAACCGACTTCTGTTTTGGAAATTTTCCTTTGTTTTGCATGGAATATCGCCTTTTTATCCATCAAAGGAAATGGTAATTTTCCACATCAAAATTGGAAATATTTCGTTTAGGATTAGTATAAATGTGACTGCTCCATGTACGATTGTACCGTAACTTTGACGCAATATTTCCAAGATGCCGAGTTCCGTTGGCAGCACCGCATCCTTAGTCGAGGTTAAGAGCGATGTCCCGACGTTTTCAAACGCGGAAGCCATTGAACGGGGAATGCAGTTCTACCCACACATCCGAGCTCCTGGATGTTAATGTTTCGTGTTAGTCCGGAAAAGAGGCTGGAATTGGAAACCTTTTTCACCCGCATCGAAGAACGCCATTCCGAGTACCGCGAGCGATTGGCTTCAACCGAGCAGTCTCGAAGTGAACTGCTGTTCAAGCTTAGGTTGCTTGAGTCCCATCCGAGGTTTTGGATCGAGAACGGTCTGGACAGGGTGGCGGACATGCCGACGTGTTTGATTGACTACTGCAATGAATGCTACCGGTCAGAGAACTCGACTCCCAACGAACCGAGTTTTGCTTTGAGCGGCGAGTTCATGCCTTCCAAGGTGAAGACGTTCTATGTAAGCAATCGTGCCAACAATATCGAAGCTGCTGCTGCTCATGCCTTCGTTCGCCAGGTAACAAACCCTAGCGTTGTCCGTGCAAAGTTATTTTAGCCACTGTTTACTGACCAATGGCCTTATGCGTAGATCGAATCCGTGCATCGCGAACAATGTCACAAGCTGTATTATCACCGCATGAAGAAGAATGAAATCGACGATCGGTTGGCGGCGCTGGATGCCGAGGTCAGCTCCTTAAAGGCGAAGAGAGGAAAAGCCGTTGCCCGTATGGACGAAGCCGAACAGAAAATCAGGGCGTTGGAGTCGCATCCTGCTGACTGGGAGAAGACGGGACTTCAACTCCTATGGCCCATGCCGAAGCGTCGACATCTGACACCAGGAAGGTCGCTGCCGGACTCACTCTTTGATGAATGACATGCTTTGGCGATCTGATCCTTCCGTTATGTTTTGTTTCCTAATTCTTTGTCGAATTTATCCTGTGATGACGATTTGACCTTGCAATAAAGCTTCCTTTTTATTTTAATTGAAAATTCAAACGAGGCGAGACGTCTCTCGGCTTACATTGAATAATCCTTTGTAAGGGTATTTTACCCCAAACGTAAGTGCACTTTGCGATCGAGGGGCGAGGTACGATGCCTCGGCTTACCCTCTTTGTCCTACTTCGGAAAACGGAAAGGCGGAATTTACAACTCTGGGTCCGGCTTACATTCGCCCGATCTGAGACGTACGAAACAATTCAAAAGAATTCTCTGAGTTCGGTTTATCTCTCGTCAAGGAGTTATCGAGACAATTCTGAAAGAATTCTCTGGGCTCGATGCGTCTCGCATTGAAGACTTAGAATCGAAACAATTCCAACGGAATTCTCTGGGTTCGATTTATCTCCCGCTGGAGAGTAGATCGATCACCTGGCCGAGATGTCGATAGTTCGGTTCCGAACTGGGTAGACGTAGTAGTCTCCTTTTTTTTTTTTTTTTTTTTTTTTTTTGCTCATTCCCGAGGCGTTACCGCTGCATTGAATGCGGACGCGGTTTCACCCTGCAAGTTGATTGGTGGAAGAGTCTCGGGACGCGGCGCGTATCTTCCCACGATCTGATTGGTGCGAGATTGTCGGGACGCAGCATTTATCTCCCCCGTCCCCCCCTATAAATAGGTGAAGAGAAGGTTTGCTGAGCATCTCTCATCCAAACTTCAGAAAGATCAACTGCAAAGTATGCCCACCACGACACGTTCTGCATGGTTAAGGCGTGCTCGAGAGCTGACTGCTGCCGGAGTCAGCGGATTCGACCCGGAAGCGTCGAATATCGCCCTTCCCATAGAAGAGGCGATTCCACCTCCATCCCACGAACTCGCTGTGGGGACTGAGGAGGATCCTCTGCAAAGGGAGATACGTGTCTACCGAGTTCGTTGTCAGCGGATGAGTTCATATATCAAGGCGTTTCGTCTGAAACGTGATCTCGCCTGTCAGCTTTGCCGCTTGGAAGGAACCATCGCGGTTCTCGACGAGCTCATTGCCGGCGGTCTCTACTTGGCGGGCTGGCGCATGACCCGACTACTCGCCGACCGTGACCGATGCGAAGGGAGGTCGTCAGGACCCTGTTACCCGACTTGCCGAGTGACTATGAGCCGCTGGGCGAATCGGAGAATCTGCATGTTGCGGAAATCTCGATCTTCAGGGGCCGCATAGAGAGATTACGCCGGTACATCCTCCACTTGGAGGCCACAGATCGTTACTTTCGAGAGAGCCATACCGTGGAGGGTCCGCTTGCGTTCCTGGAGGAGATGACGAGTAGGGGGGCTGAAATGCCAGCAGGCCGACTAGACGGGCTGAGGCGGGAGTGTCAACGTTGGCGAGCGCATCTGGATGGTATTGCTGTCGAGGAGCCGCTGGAGTCTGACCTCTTGAGCTCTGCGCCTGTGAATCGCCGAGGAGGTTGAGATCACAGGGGGAAGTCGCGCTTCGCATCTGCTTCGGGACCGGAGACCTGCCGTAGAATTTAGATCGCCACCTCCTTTTTATTGCTTGTAGTTCTTTCGCTTATGCTCCATCTCTCTTAGGCGATACGCCGATGTCGAATACTCTTTGTATGTGGCGAGATGGCGGAAATAAAATGGAATAAAAGAATCTTATTAGCTTGTTTTTCCTTTTTTTTTTTTTTTTTTTTTTTTTTCTCTAGCTGTGCCCTCAAAATCTCGTGAGAGAAAACAAGGGCTGCCTACGTACCCGAAATCCGGGATCAAGCCAGTCGTAGTTCGTAGTGTACATACTTTCAAAACCAGATTGTAAGCAAAAGGTCTAATAGTAGTAACGTTTGAGGTGAGCCGCATTCCAAGAATTTTTGATCTGCTTGCCTTCCATGGTCAGGAGCTCGTACACTCCTGGGCGAATTACCTTGGAAATGAGATACGGCCCCTCCCAGCGGGCACCAAGTTTGCCGGCGTTGACCTCCTTCGTATTCTCGTACACTTCACGTAATACCAGGTCGCCCTCATTGAACCTACGCTGGCGGACAGCTTTGTTGTAGTATTTAGATGCAGCGTTTTGGTAGTTCTGGATCCGGACGAGAGCTTGGTCGCGCAGCTCCTCGGCGAAGTCGATGTTATCTAGCATCATACTGTCGTTGAGTTCGGAATCGTTAACTAGCATAGCCCGGCGCAATGTAGGTACTCCGGCCTCAGCCGGAGCCAGAGCTTCGATGCCGTATGCCAACGAAAATGGGGATTGCCCCGTGGCCCTGCGAGGGTAGTTCGGTAGGACCACAGTACGCCGTCGAGTTGGTCGGCCCACGCTCCTTTCTTGAGTCCGAGACGCTTCTTCAGCCCGTCTATGATGGTTTTGTTGGTTGCCTCGGCTTGGCCGTTTCCTGAGGATACCGGGGGTCGAGGTGCTCAGGCGTATCCCCCATTTGCCTAAGAAACGTCTGGTGATCATCGAGGTGAACTGTGTCCCGTTGTCGGTGACGATCTCGTAAGGGAGCCCGTGGCGACAGATGATGTTTTTCCAAATGAAGTTCGTGACGTCCAGCGATTGGATCTTGTTGAACGACTCCGCTTCCACCCATTTGGTGAAATAATCGGTTAGGACCAAGAGGAACTTCTTCGACCTCGACGGGGTAACGGGCCGACGAGATCCATCGCCCAACGCATGAAGGGGTACGGCGCAGTAACGGTGTTTAGCAGCTCGGGTGGTACATGTTTCATCTGCCCGTGGCGTTGGCAGGGCTCGCATTTCGCCGAAAATGCCTCACAATCGGCGACCATGGTTGGCCAGTAATGGCCATCCTTCTTGATTTTCAGTGCGAGTGCCCGCCCTCCGGAGTGGTTTCCGCCGTCACCCTCGTGGACCTCCATCATTATTCGTTCTGCTTCTTCTTGGCTGACGCAGGTGAGGAGGACTCCGGACGAACTGCGTCGAAAGAGGCTTCCTCCCATCATAGCGTAGTGTGCGCATCGAGCTTTCGGCGAGCTTGCCAGCGATCCTCGGGACCTTGCCGTTCTCGATGTAGTTCTTTATTTCGATCTGCCAGTCGTCTGGTGGCTGTACCGCTTCCACGGGCCCTTGGACGGGTGGATCGACTTCCATTGGGTCCTGGTCGGGTGGATCGACTTCCGCTGGATCGACTTCCGCTGGATCCACGACGGTGCTGATAGCGTACGTGAGCTCGGAGTGGTCAATGCTGGGAGCTTCGATACACTCAATCGGGATCGTCCGTCGCAGACTTGGGTCGGGACAATTTGCCAGGGCGGCGAGAGCGTCTGCTGATGCGTTTTCGCTCCTCGGAACTTTGATTAGTTCGAACGAGGCGAACTGTGCGGAGAGAGTGCGGAGTAACTGGCGATATGCCTCCATGCGCCCGTTCTTAGCACCGTACTCCCCGCTAAACTGGCTAACGACCAGCTGGGAGTCGGAGAACACTTTGATGCTGGTTACCCCCAGGCCTTTAGCTAATCGTAGTCCGGCTAGAACGGCTTCATACTCAGTCTCGTTGTTTGATGCCTTGAAGCCAAGTTTTATTGCTTGCTCGAGGACTTCGCCCGTTGGAGATCGGAGTATAATCCCGACGCCGGATCCTTGGTTGGAGGAGGAGCCGTCAGTGAATAAAGTCCAGGGTTCCTCCTTTGGTATGGTTTCTTCGAGGTCAGGGGACAGTTCGGTGATGAAGTCTGCTAGCACCTGCGACTTTAGGCTCGGGCGAGAACGATATTCGATATCGTACTCGCTGAGTTCTACCGCCCATTTCGCCATTCGCCCGGACTGAAGAGGACTATGAAGGACCGTTCGGAGCGGCTGGTCGGTTAACACGACAATGGAGTGCGATTGGAAGTAAGGTCGCAGTTTCCGTGCAGCGACGATCAAGGCGAGGGCGAGTTTTTCCAGGGTTGGGTAGCGCGTCTCCGCGTCATTGAGGGCCTTGCTTGTGTAGAATATTGGGCGCTGATCGCCGCGGTCATCTCGAACTAGCACCCCACTTACCGCCGAGCTGGATACTGAGATGTAGAGATATAGTGCTTCGCCCTCCTCGGGTTTCACGAGCACTGGCTGACTGGTCAGGTACTTTTTGAGCTGTCCGAAGGCGGCTTCACAGGCCTCGTCCCAATGAAAGTCTTTATTGCCCCGAAGAAGCTGATAAAATGGGAGACACTTGTCCGTCGATCGGGCGATGAAACGGTTTAGTGCGGCGACCCGACCTGTCAAGCGTTGTACCTCTCGTTTATTGGTTGGCGATGGGAGCCCCAGCACTGCTTCGATCTGTTTTGGATTCGCCTCTATTCCGCGCTCTGTGACGATATACCCCAAGAATTCGCCTGAAGTAACCCCGAAAGTGCATTTGGTGGGATTCAACTTCATCTGGAAACGGTCCAGGATATCGAAACATTCGGCGAGGTGCTGGATGTGTTGGTCTGCTATAAGGGATTTGACCAGCATGTCGTCGATGTAGACTTCCATCGTTTTTCCTAACAGGTCGGCGAACATCGTGTTGACCAGGCGCTGGTAGGTCGCTCCTGCGTTTTTGAGGCCGAATGGCATTACCTTGTAGCAGTAGGTTCCTCTGTCCGTGATGAACGCGGTTTTTTCGCGGTCGGCTGGGCTCATTGCGATCTGGTTATATCCAGAGAATGCGTCCATGAATGAGAGGAGCTGGTTGCCTGCTGTGGCCTCCACGAGTCGGTCGATGTGAGGTAATGGGAAGCAGTCCTTGGGACATGCCTTGTTGAGATCGGTGAAGTCAACACAAACTCGCCATTTGCCATTCTTTTTCTTGACCACCACCGGATTGGCTAGCCAGTCGGGGTACTGTACCTCCATTATCTGATCGGCCTTCAAGAGTCGCTCGACTTCATCCTGCACCGCTTTTGCTCGATCGTTGCCGAGACGCCGTCGTTTCTGCCGAACTGGTTTGAAGGTGGGATCGATATTCAGTTTATGGCATGTAACTGAAGGATCGATGCCTACCATGTCCTTAGTGGACCAGGCGAACGTTGAGGATCGCGACCTCAGGAACGCTACTAGTTCGGTCTTGAGTTTCTCGTCGAGCTCGGCCCCGATCCCGACTGTCCGAGAGGGGTCTACTCCGTCGATGTTGACCTGTATGATCTGGCACCCTGTGGCCTTCAGCCGATCTCGCTCCGGTTTGTGAGGACCAACGGTGTGATCCTCGGCCTGTAATTGCTAGGCGTCGTCCTTCCGTCTTTGCTTTTTCTCGAGGACGGAGCAAGTCCTGGCCATCTTTTGGTCGCCATACAGCGTATAGATTCCTGCGGCCGTTGGGAATTTCAGGCAGAGATGATAGGTGGAAGGAACTGCTTGCATAGAGTAGATCCAGGGCGAACCCAAGATAGCATTGTAGATTGGTGGGGCGTCTATGACCACGAACTTGGTCTTGCGTGCTACGCCACCGACTTGGACTTGTAGTTTCACGTCGCCCATCGATGTTTTAGCGACACCGTCGTACCCGGTCAGCGTTCTGCCTCCTGGTTTGACCTGCTCTGGTGTGACGCCCATTTTCTCCAACGTTTGCGAGAACAGGACGTTAACCGTGCTACCGGTGTCCACTAAGACGCGTTCTACGTCGAACTCGCCCATTCTGACTTCCACCACTAGGGGGTCGTTATGAGGGTGGTTGATCCCCTTGGCGTCTTCTGCCGTGAATGCGATGGGGTCTGTGCTTAGCACCTCTTCTTCGGAAATCGCCTGGACATTGCAAATCTGGCGCGCTCGCTTTTTCAGGGCTCGTACGGAATCTGGGCATTCATCGGTCTGACCGATGATCATAGAGATACGACCCCGAGGTGCCGCCTGATCGCTCTGCTGTCCCTTTTGACGTTTGGACGGCGTCGGGGATTTCCA
This sequence comes from Camelina hispida, assembly GCA_023657505.1. Taxonomy (NCBI): domain Eukaryota; kingdom Viridiplantae; phylum Streptophyta; class Magnoliopsida; order Brassicales; family Brassicaceae; genus Camelina; species Camelina hispida. Next base: position 40,323,658 of record CP094634.1, on the reverse strand, counting down.
CTGGCGCTGGTGCCTGTTGCTCAGCGGGGGTGGTTGCTGCGAAGTATCCGGTGCGTTGTCGGATTGTTTGGCGCCCTTCTGACCTCGGCCGGAGTTGGGTCGCCCGAACCTTCCTCCTCGACCTCTACCGCCGCGGCCCCGCGAGCCTTCGGTTGGTAGACAGCCTTGATTTCACCGGATAGGTACTTCTCATATAAGTAGTTGGACAGATGCTTGCATTCAGCCGTTGAATGGCCGCCGAACATATGGAAGTCGCACCACAGATCTTCTTGTGCATCGGAGGAAGCGGTATTCTGTCCTTCATCCCCGGATATCGCGTTGACTACTCCGCGCTTTGGGTCCCTCGGGTCATGATGTTTCCGAGGTTCCTGATAGGTGTCCCGATTTTTGTCTTTGGTCGGGCGAGGAGGAAGGAGCTTACTGGCCCGTTTCTCCTCGTCTTCTTCGACGTAGGCGACGCGAGATCCTCGATGAAGGGCCTCGTCCAGGTCGGTTGCCTCCCTGATGTTGAGATCAACGTGCAAGCGGGAGCCGGGAATGAGTCCCTTCTTGAAGGCGGCGATGCGACGTCTTCAGCGACCGTTATCGTGGCGTATTTTTCTTTAAACCGGGTGAGATACTTTCGAAGGGGTTCGTCGGGTTCCTGGACTATTTCCCACAGCTCGGCGCTGGAAGCGTCGCGTTGGATGAACACCCGGTAGTTCCGGAACGCCGTTGACAGTTGTTCGAAACAGTCGATTGTGCTCGGGGAATATGGGAAAACCAGATCAGTGCATTCTCTACCAGGCTGTCGACGAACAGTTGGCATTGGCCGGCATCTTTCTGTTCTTCGGTGAACCTAGCTTTGGAGATGGTTGCCATGAACGAGGTCAGATGCTTCATTGGGTCTTTCGTTCCATCGTAAGTCGGAACTCTTATCTTCACATTTGGAACGTACGTTTCCAAGATACGCCGGGTGAATGGAGATTGCTGTGTGGCCTCGAACATTCTATCAATCTCGGGTGCCGAGCTGACAGCTCGGTGGAGGAGAGATCCCATAGCTTTAATCCGGAGGTGCATCTCCTCCAGCTCGGGGCAGGAAGGTGTGGATGGGCCTCCTGGGAAGATTGCCCCAGCCGAGGCTGCGCTCCGATGCGAGTGCGGATGGTGCGTGCTGGTTCGGGAATCGGAAAGTTGAAGGCGGCGGGTCGTTGAACAGGCGGCGATTTAGAGGATCGTTCCTCCGAACATCCCGTGATGGTGCCACGTTCGTTGCTGTGGTGGAGGCGCGCTGTGTGCCATTGCGTCCAGCCGTTGATTTGTTGCGAGATGGCTTGGAAGAGATCCTTGGATACCGTTCCGAAGACATGACGGAGATCGTCCATCGTGACGAACTGTGCTGGTTGGGCGACTTGCGCGGGTGACCTCTGTCCATCGACAGATCCATTGACTGGTGGCTCCTCGTCGGCCTCCTGATCTCCTTGGTGGGGTATCTCGACTTCTTCCACTTCATCAGCATGTGCCGCGGATTCGTCTGCTGGGTTGGACGAAGTGCGGCGAATACCCGTCCGTGCGTAAACGCGTGTGGTGGGTATGGCGACAGGTGAATCTGCGGCGACGTCCTGAGAGTTGGTTTCCTGGTTGGCTGGACCGTCTTGTCGTGGGGCGGTCGTGTTGGCACCGTTGTTGAGGATTGAAGACATGGTGTTGGCTCTTGCTTTCTGATGAAATCTAGAAGAGAAGTTTTCGTGGAACTTAGGTCCCCTCCTTCTAGCGCCAATTGTAGAAACTGAGGTTTCTCACAATGAATTTGTTTAGAAGGGAAACAAATTCGATAACAATCTCTTAAAGAAATTATATCAAAGTAAGCAAGAAAAGAAGAAATGAGATCTCTTGAAGAACAAGCTAGGTTTTTCCCGAGAACAAAGAGGAATTAGGGTTTTTATTAATGATTGGATCCCCTTACAATGAGAGGATCGACCTCTATTTATAGGTATTCGAAGATCTATAGAATATATTCGAATATATTGGATATATTGACTTTCCTAACTCGATGGCGAGCTAATTAGGAAAGTCCTTCCTTTCTTGCTAGGTCAGCCGCTGGGCGAGTTGAAGTGCCGAACTCGTCACCTCGTCCATGGGCTTTTTATATACTGGGCCTTCAGAGATGAAGTCCAACCTAGGCCGAATTCCCGGTTTAGATAGCCGGTTCTTTAGCGGGTCTAGATCGGTATGTTGGGAGTGCTAATTCCCGCACCAACACCCGAGTACGACAGTATAAAAGCTTCCCTATATAACACATCAATTAATCATTTTGGTATCCTAGCCTGGGTTAAGAATCTATTATTCCCCATCCTCCAAGTCTAAACCATACACCGCATACGTAAACCTTCTTGATCTCCTCTATCACCAAACTTTGGTAAATTATTTTCTTTCATCTCCTAAATTTCAATTGTCTTTCAACATTTTTATTGTTTACCACTTTTTTTTACGTTAGAGGAACTAATTATTGATATAAGAAAAGAAAAGGCTAAAAGAATAATAACAATTGGAAACAACTTCTATACAAAAGAAAAGGATAATGTGATGTAATTTAAAAGATCAACACATAATACATATATAGATACTATTATACTAAACGAACCCATATTTTACTACATTTTTTTTTTTTTGTTGGAGAATGATGACTTACCTCATAAGAGAAAAATATATATCGAAAAACACATTATTTTTTAAACCAATCATACATGCGTTTTTGAGGTTCGTCAATTTTGTTTAAGTAAATCCCATCAACTTTGGCAGTCCATAAATGCAGTTCATCACATTGTCGAACTGAGGCTCCTTTGTATGCACTCCATAACATATGCTGAAATTCCATTTTACGAGTCAGGGAAGATGGATGCATAGTAATGAGGGATGCGTCATATGATAAAGGAAGCAATTATCTTTCTTGTGCTTTTTAATTAGCTCACGCATTAAAAATTAATTTCAACAATCGATGGTTGATGTAAAAATTAAAGAACGCTAAGCAAAGACTGACTCATTTCCATGACATTAACCTTTTTACTAATCAATCAATTATCAACTTCTTCCAAAAACCATCAAATGATCAATAATTCATCCTACCTATTTTGTCAGTAAAGGAATCAAATGTGATCAATAATTCATCCTACCCATTTTGTCGGTAATTCGTTCCAAATATATCTCACGGATAACAACTATATTTTATCGACGCAATTCTAACTAATTTGCCAACCAACACCTTCATTGGAAATTAGTCAGAATGTATCTATATGTAGGACACATGTTTAGTTAACACATTTTCGATGGTTTTTCCAGAAAATTTCTTATCAGTTTCTGACAAAAACTTGGACTAAATTTTAATAAAATATTTATAAATATCTGACCATAGTTTCGTCTCTCAGAATTTGTTAAAAATTGGTCAGAAACGCGTCAAAAAAATATAATCAAACGACACATTTTATCAGAGAGTACCCTGTGTTTTTTTTTTTTTTTTGGGTATCAAAGACTAACAATTTTAAAAATTCTTGAAAAAACTTGTATACGAAAGAGAAGAGAACCATATATTATTTACATTATCACAAAATACATAGATATTAAACGAACCATATATTATTTACATTATGTATATTCCAACATCAAAGTCAAATGATAACTTACCTCATAAGAGAAAAATATATATTAAAAAACTTATCTTCATATATGTAGTTAGTTTTGCAGAAAACATATTATACTTTTACTTTATACCAATCATACATGCGTTTTGGCGGTTCACTGCTTTTCCTCTGTAAGTAGATCCCATCAACTTTGGCAATCCAGAAGCGTAGCTGATCAAAACGTCGGACATTAGCTCCTCTGTATGCTCTCCATAACATATGCTGATACTCCATTTTAGGGCCTTGTCTCAAGAGACACTTCCATATTGTTCTTTTAAATGCAGCCTCGTGAAATCGCCATTCAACGTGATCATTGAATACCACATCTACAACCTTTGTCTTGTCGTTTTTGGATGTGCAATTAACTTTGAGAATACTCCCAGGTTTGAGTTCATTTCCAATTCGTAAAATGTTATCATTTGGTACATACCCTTCAGTGAAACAAAAATACATCAAAATGACAAACACAAAACTAATGAATTTATTCATTTTTTTTTTTGAATCTAATATAATCTTGGTGTAATGTGAATATAAAGGCATCAAAGTCTGTATATATAGTTTTGTTTGTGACACTTCCATTTATTTATTGAATAAATTTATTAAGGCATTAGCTATATTTGGACACAAAAACTGACTAATTAAGACTCTGGTTGGAGGATCAATTATTTTCGAGAATTAAGGTTGGTCAATAGAATTAAAGCAAATGAGTTAAAATTAAAAATCAATGCTCGCCACTAAAACTAAATAAACCAAAAGTTATTACAAAATAATTTGGAAATTTTCTATATTAATAACACTAGACTAGATAATGACCCGCGCTGGTAGCACGAGAATTTTTTTTTTTTTTTTTTGTTATTTGTTAATATTATGTTTATGTTGTATCATTTATTTACATGTTATATAATATAGTACTATATGGTGAGTTTTGATTCATATTAAACTACTAATAGGTAGGCCTGGAAACTACTATCGATACTCATATTTGACCCGTTTCTCGGTTTGTATCCGTCCCGAAAAAAGGTATCCGCAGCTTTAAAGTTGAGTGAAGGGTATAATAATTATATTATCCATAAATAGTGATCGAGTATCGGATATTAATTAATTTTTGAGCATCTCGTTACCCGTCTTATTACCCGTTTTATTACCCGACTCATAAATACACGTTAATATTTTGTAGAATAATGTTACCAGCGTGAGAAAATATTTATGAAAATTTGGATTTGTTTGTTACAAAATAATAGTAGAAATTTTATTAATTCTATACATTTTATAAAATCATATATTTAATTTACTTAAGGTCATACTCTGATTTCGACCCGTAGTTGGTACTACTATTTTGGTTTGGTGCAATATCAAATTCGTTAATTATACATTCAGTAAAGCTAAAAAAACCCAACAAAACATGTATTGACCCGTGATTTGGTATTACAAATTGATGTGATCGTGTTTAGAGATCTTAATATACAAAATTTACAAATTGAAGTTATTGGTATAATATGTTATATATTAATTTTATAGGTGAAAATTACAATTAGGTTATGTATATTATCAACATTATACACTTAGTATTGTTTATATAGTGAATATTGTGTATAAACAATTAAGTTTTAGCCAATTAAATAGTTTGTTATTATTTCCTAAGATTTATGAAATAATAAAGAGTTTTATTATTTTGTAAACAAATCTAAACTTTTCTTTTGTTAGTTATTAGAATAATTAAAATATAATAGCATTTTCATAATAGATCACATCACAACTGGTTAAATTTTTAACAACATAGCTTAAATAAGTATATAGATATATTTTAAAAATATAAACAATGTTGTATCCTAATTTTAATATATATTTGTTATTATTAAATGATTTAGATATGTAAATATTTAATCTTAGTTTTATAAATAAATTTAAGTTTTATAATTTTCTAAATAGTTTGTTATTGTTTCCTAAGATTTCTGAAACAATAAATAGAATCTGTTTAATTCTTTTATTACATAATTTTGAAATAATTTTATTATTATTTTATTAAATAATTTCGAAATTATTTCGTTAATGATTTCTTGTAATCTAATAAATTAATAATTACTATTTTTTTGGATAATCATTTTTAATTTACAACAAATTAATATTAAGATTCTGTTATTATATTTTGTATTAAAATACAATGGCATTTGTGTAATATTTTACATGGAGTAGGGTTATTTGTTTAAAGGGTTGCTTAAATAAGTATATAGACTAGATTATGACCCGTGCTAGAGCACGGGTTGAAATTTATTTTATTTATATTATAATTTTAGAATAAAATATAATTTCAAAGATCACGATTAATGTTAGATTAGGACCTTAAAAACTTTTAAAATTAATCATATAAATAATTATATTTATTCTAAAATTATAATATAAATAAAAGGAATTCCAGCCCGTGCTCTAGCACGGTCCTAATCTAGCATTAAGGTTTAACTGTTAATTTCTGAATACGATCCCGAAGATCACGATTAATCTTGTTAAATTAGCGAGATTTGATTCTTTTTTTTTTTTATGATTGACAGTATATTTTTATCCATTTAATAACTTTTTAATTGATGTGGTTTATCAATAAAATCTATGGAAAATAAATTGGTAATATTGTGATTCTAGATATTTGGAACATATATGTGATCTTCCAAAAATAAAGTTTGTAGTATCCATGAACTATCAATTTGGAATAACCCGTTTAAGATTTTATGTTACAATTAATGTTTTATTTGTTACAATTAATATATGAATTAATTTATAATCTATGTATAACCTATTTATAACTATTTATTAAAATTATAAAGTCTACCAAAATAATGCTGTGTACTTCCGTTTTATTATAAAGGGGATGCACAGTCATGCGATACACATGAGATCATATTAAAAGACTTTACCAAATTTATTTCAAAACAAATTTTATTATAAAAGTGTGTTTTAGTTTTATATATTCTTAGAAAAAACATTTATCTTTCTCTCTATGGTATATATATATATATATATATATATATATGGGTGTCGGATTGCACACACGATGGTTCTAGTGATAGATAACAAGTCGGACCTTCAAGAACAAGTTTGTAGAAAATGTGTATTTTTAGCTGTTTATTTCAATATTCAATATCTCTTTTGTTCCGATGTCAAAGATCTTCAATCACCATAATCTCCTTGTTGCAACAAAACTAGCCCTGGGCAAAAAAACTGGATCCGAGGACCCGAACCGAAACCGATCCGAAAAAACCAGTTCGGTTCGGATATGGATATTGCCAAAAATACTCGATGGATAATGTTTTCTTATATCCGTGGGTATCGGGTCGGTTCCGGGTATTACCCGAGGATCCGAATGGGTACCCGAAGAACCGATAAACACTCAATCACTATCCCTTATCTTGAGGTTTCTATTCAGTTGCTTTAGTTACCGTACTACTTTGTCCTCTCTAATATACCACATGTGGGTAGAAATGGATACAAATGGGTGCAAATGTGGGTCTATATGGGTACAAATGGGTCTATATGGGTACAAATGGGTCCTTTTACCCGAAATTTTTTTTGGGTATTCCAGTTTCGGATACAATTTGGTTCCAAAAATTATAGAACCGAACCGACCCGAAACCGAGAAGAACCAAACCGATATCCGAACCGAATCTTCTCGGTTCTTAAATGGATAAAAAAATTTCATAACCGAAAGACCCGGATCCGATCAGTTCTTACCCAGATCCGACCCGAGGACCCGAATGCCCAGGGCTAAACAAAACGTCGATCAAGACTTGAAGAAGAAACTCCCTCTTTGATCCTGCAACAAAAAAGTTCATCTAAACATCTGAAATCTGAATTTAAGAGGCATCACTGCTAAAACGAAAAACTTCATCACTCCAATTAGCCTTGGCTACTTAAAGAGAGAACCACATCGGTCTCAATTTCTTCATTCTCAAACCAAAGGAACCAAAAAACACATCAAACTACCACTGCAAATGGATCTACAAAATATTATTTCCTGCTTACACCATCTCTCCTCAATCCCATTAATATAATGAAAATTATTATTATTGTTTTTTTGGTCAAAATATATAACGAAAATTAAACTCTAGGAAAACTAGTAACCAGTGAACTAAAGGAAAAAATTAAACAAACTTTATGTATTCATAAGATTATAGATTTGAGAAAGAGATGTATACGTTCTTTGAAATTGTTCATCGAGAAAGGTGGCTCTAAGAGAGAGAGAAAACAGAGGTGAGAGTGGAGATCGAAGCATCGTTAAGAGAAACAAAATTAAGATCTAAACATTTGAGTTCAGTTTTTGAAGGGTAAATTTTTCATTTCATTGTAAAAGAAATATCTAAATCCATAAACTATTAGAAAAAGAAAAAAGATCTCAATTGAACAATACCCTAAAAACAATACTTATCTCGTAATTAACTCTTTATTTTTTCATTTATTTTGCAATTAATAAATCAACAATCATGAATATCTTAACGGTTTATGAGAGAGCCTCAGACCAAGCAGTGAATTTGAACAAATCGGCTATCAAATTTGGATCAAGAGTTCAACAACATGTTAAAACAAGACTTAGAAGAATACTTAACATCCATAATGATGGTGGAGGCGGGAAATATCTCGGACTACCGGAGCAAGTGGGCCAGAATAAGAAAGAAATCTTTAGGTATGTTACAGATAAAGTCACGAACCGGACTCAGAACTGGAAAAACCAATACCTATCAGAAGCAGGAAAGGAAGTCTTTATCTACACGATGAACTATTTCAAATTGCCTAAAGGGATTTGCGAATATATAAACAAGACACTGGCTAGATATTGGTGGAGTAAAGATCCAAGGAAAAAGCCAATGCATTGGGTTTCTTGGAGAAGAATGAGCTTACCTAACAAGGAAGGAGGCCTAGGCTTCAGAGATATTAAAAAATTCAATCTCAACCTATTGGGGAAACAAGTGTGGCGGATTGCACAAAATCCTGACAGCTTAGTTGCAAGAGTGCTAAAAGGCAGGTACTTTCCTGAGCAGAATATTTTCAATGATGGATCAGGATATAAGGCTTCTTTTATTTGGAAATCATTATTAGAAGGTAGAGATCTCTTAAGACGAGGAATGAGAGTACTAACTGGAAACGGGCAAGATACAAATATCAGGACAGAACTCTGGTTAATGACTCATCCGCCAAGAGCGCCAAGATGTATAGAAGGGACCCAACATAATCTACAGAGAGTGTGCGATTTAATGAATGATACGCATACATGTTGGGATATAGACATCCTACGAAGGACCATAGCACCAGAAGATATTGGTTTAATACAGCAAATCAAGGTGATAGACACAAAACTACCAGATCTACTGGGATGGCACTATAATGAGTCTGGAATCTACATTGTTATCAGGGTACTGGCTGGCATCATATTTACCTGAGTATGGAAACAATGCCAACATTCCTTTGATACATCTTGATCTGAAAGGCGCCATTTGGAAACTAAAAATCGCACCAAAGTTTCAACATTTTCTTTGGAGAATTTTTCAAAGCTATAGCAGTTGGAACTGAACTTACTCGTAGAGGGATTACAACCAACGCGCGTTGCCAAAGATGCCATCGACTGATGAATATATTAACCATCTTTTATGTGAATGTCCCCACGCTCAAGCTATGTGGATTACCCAACAGCACTTGCTCCCAGATATATCAAACCCAAGTAACACGCTGACAAGAAGAATCAAGGCCATCATTGATAACTGCAAGAATATGAGTTCTTCTTTAATGGATCGTCAACTCCCAATATGGTTACTATGGAGGATTTGGAAAAGCCAATCTATTCATTTATCACTAACAAGTACACACTTGGCAAAAGATCACCATTATGTGATACAAGAAGCAATGGAATGGTTAGATGCTTGGAATGAAGAAATTGTCAAGAAGGACGCTCCAAGAGAACGTCAACATTATTCCACAATGTCCAGGTGGTCAAAGCCAAAAGTAGGTTTCATAAAGTGCAATCTGGATTGCAAATTCTTGTAGAATGAAGAAAATCACAATCAGGGTGGCTATTTCGAGACTGGAGAGGCTTTTTTATCAATGCTGGGAGTAGTATTGGCAGAGTATGCACAACAATTATAGAGGCTGAACTACAAATTGTGATCACATCAATGAAGCGAGCTTGGATAAAAGGCTATACCACGATAATCTTTGAAAGTGACAACATCAAGGTCATGCAATTAGCACAAGGAAGTACACAAAGCTTCCGATAGCACACTTGGATCCGAGAAATAAATTACTGGAAGCAAAAATTTGATAATGTGGAGTTTCAATGGACAAGGCGAACTAACAACAAAGGAGCTGATAAATTAGCAAATATACACTTTCAAAATAATTTATCTTTTGTTTCTTTTGATTATGTCCCAAATTTCTTTGTAAACATCCTTCATGAGGATTACACACCTAATTAATCAATGAAAGCAGATGTTTAGAAAAAAAAATCAACAATTCCATTAGAAAAAAAAAAAGTATATAGATTTTGAATTTTAAGAGTTTTTTTTTAAAAAAATTTTAAACTTGTTAATGTGTTAAAGCCGGACTGGGCAAAAACAACAATTTTTTAAAGTTTAAATTAAAAGAAAAACCTCTACAATCTTAACAGCCTATTATTCTTTAATAATTTGGTAAGGTTAGTTAAACTTTAACTATCATATAGTATTGCACAATAACTTTTATAAATTAATGAACCCAATAAATCAATTATATTTTTGTGGTTCTAAATTGAAATTTTCGGAATAATATATATCTATCGATAACTAAAATTATAGTAGTATTAATTTTATTTTAAAATACTTTTTATTATATTTCGATCCTTTTTTTTGTGGATTGATTCCCATTCCCTAATAAAAAGAGGACATAATAGAGCATTAAAAAAACTACGGGGTCAAACTGCATAAATCCAAACCTATCTCGTAAAATTTCCCTAGTGGGTCTTGATGTCTGAGTCTGAGAGAGCATGTGAAGCCCAAACTAACCGAGTCAGAAAGCAGAGTCCGTCACGAACGTCTTCGTCTCCAGCGATTCCTCTCTCTCTCTCACGTATCATAAAACTCTCCGGTTTGTTTTCCGTTCATCTCATCGGAAATTTTCCCCGGAAACTTTCCCGATTCGTTTCTATACCTTTTTTACTCTCTCTCTCTCTCTGTGATTTTGAGTAGATTTGGTTCCGTATGATTAGGGTTTGAAGGGAGGTGATTGTGGTGGTGCCTCGTGGTTTTGTATTTCACTGTAAGTTAGAAATTGGGCTCCAGTTGATTTTTTTTCCTTAGGGTATTCGTCTTCCTTGAGTTCTACAAATGTCAGAAGGTTCGAGACGGAGTAGGGTCACTATTACTCTAGGGCGTAGCGGTCAGGTACGTTTGAGGGTTTTTTTCAATTTTTTTTTTGTTCATCTTGAGGAATGTGTTTAAAAACTCCCATTGATGTAATGTGAGAGAGGAGAAAAAGCTTGTAAACGAGTTTGATTTGGTGCTTTTTTCGTGATGTTATCTGGCTTATGAGATGGATTTGGAAATCTGGAATTGTGTGTTGGTGTAGGATTAGTGGGTTGAGTTTGAGAAAACTGCTTACTTGGTGGTAATTTCTTTTTGCAGGTTGTGAATCGAGATGCAAGTGATATAGATGCTGGTTATGAGTTGCCTAGAGTTGGGACCAAGCGGTCTGCTAAAGAAAGATTAGGGAATCAGTTAGATAGCTCTCTTTACGGAGGAAGCGAAGAAGTGGTCAGTAAAAGGTGTTTACTCTTTCCCTCTTTATGTGTACTGCTGCATAATGAATGTCAGGAGCTTCTTAATTTTGTTATGTTGCTCTTATTGTTTTTTGTTTGTTCACGGGGTTGTGAGTAATTGAGTATTTAGAGCTCTGGAGGAACTAATGGGTTATATGCTTTTTTGCTTAAGTTCTTAGGTTTGGAATTCTCTTGCTTGTTGCTGCAAGCCATTCACTAGATTAAAGTTTTTTGCTCTTTCTTTGTTTATGCAGGCAAAGAGGGGAAGCAAGTTTAAGTGGAAATGGTATAGATGTGTGAATTACTGGATACACACTAGCATGTTTGCTGATTTCTGACCCACCACTCTTTGTTACTAAGATTTGCAGATCAGTCAAAATGATCTCCGATTCAAACTGCTGCAGAAAAACGCCCAGAGGCGAGCTCAGAGCAATGAAGGTAGCACTATGGATCTTCGTGAAAAGCTCTCCAGGAGCGAGCAGCCTCCACGTAGCCTTGATACTCGACCACGTATCGCTGACCCGAGGGATGTTCCTTTACCTTCATCAAGAACTGCTCGTGCTTCCTCTCAGATGATTTCATCAAATAGTTCGTATGCTCCATGGGCCCTGGAAGATTTACGACAAAGGTCTCCAGAGAGATTTGTGGATACTTCCAGGGGTCCATCACCTCCAAGAAATGATGGACGTATGATTGGCATTCCAAGGGCTCCATCGCCCCCAAGAAATGCTGGAAGGATAATTGGCACTCCAAGGGATAGATCACCTCCAAGAAATGTTGGAAGGATTGGCAGTCCAAGGGGTAGATCACCTCTACGAAATGCTGGAAGGATTGGTAGTCCGAGGGATAGATCACCTCCAAGAAATGCTGGAAGGATTGGTAGTCCGAGGTATAGATCACCTCCAAGAAATGCTGGAAGGATTGGCAGTCCAAGGGATAGATCACCTCCACGAAATGCTGGAAGGATTGGTAGTCCAAGGTATAGATCACCTCCACGAAATGCTAGAAGGATTGACAGTCCAAGGGATAGATCACCTCCAAGAAATGCTGGAAGGAGAATTGACTCTCCAAGGGATCTATCATCACCGCCAAGGAGCACCAGAAGCTTCAGTAGTGCTTCTAGGGCTCTGTCCCCAGCTAGAAATGTGGGAAGCTACATGGGATCTTCTCTGGGGTTTTCCCCTCCTAGGAATCCTCGAAGCTACATGGGTTCTTCCAGGGGTTCTCCTCCACGTAGTAATATTGAAGATTTTCATGGACGAAGCAGGATGCTTGAGGATGTGAGAGCGCCGTATCCTGTTAGAGGTGTACTAAATGGTCAAGCCCCAACAAGTGGTGCTCCTTTCGCGAGGCCAATGTTACCTCCTCCAGTCCCAAACCCACATCCGTTGCCTCCTTTGAGCCAGCTTCCTCCTTTTGGAAGTATGATGCAGAACAATCCCTTCTCTGTAAGATCTTTTATCTTCTTCTCAACTTGTGGATGAATTTTCTCTCTTTTTGCTCTTTGTGAACATTGTGTGAGTCCTTCGTATGTGCTCTTCGTAGACCCATAAACCTTTGTCATCAGATAGACTTTTATGCCTTGTTCTTATACATTTGTTATAATATGTCATGTATATCTGATTGGTGCTACAACAGGTGGAAGAGCCTCTAACAGTTGATAGCTTTCTAAACTCAATTGGACTTGGAAAATACTCCCTTGCCTTTAAGAGAGAGGAAGTAAGTGTGCCATTATTTTCTTAACTTAGAGCTTTGCCATTTTGGCTTTTGTTCTTGTTTATGGTGCTTTCACTACTTTTCTTGTTGCCATTTCAATGTCCAGTAGATACAATCACACATATAGATTGAATGAATATAATAATGACTCTGCTGAGATGATTAACTTGTTGTCTGAGCTCTGTTTCGTGGATAACAAACTTGACTAATATGATAACAGGTGGATATGACCACAATAAAACAGATGAAAGAAAGTGATCTAAAAGATCTCATCATACCAATGGTACTTTCTTTTTGTTTCTCATCGATCTAAAACGATTGGGATTGATCTGTTTTTTTTTTTAGCAGATTTCATGAACTTGGTATCATTATATTTGATGCAATGCAGGGTCCAAGGAAGAAGATCCTTCAAGCTATAGCGTCCCTTCCGACGCGGTAGCTAGGGAAAAAAACGGGTTTTTGGCTTTCTGGCTGCTTCTCACTCTTTTTTGGTCTTGTTAGCCTCTATGGGGATCGAAACTATGATAATTTTTTGAGATCCAACCCGAAACTTTTCTCTCCGGATGATGATTGTAGGCAGCGGAACTTTTCTTTTGTAATTCTTCTCTGTTATGGATTTTTTGTTTTCTTCTCTGGTATTACTATATGTTAACCCAAGCAGCCTAATTGTGAAGTGCGACGGTGTTTTGGTGTAATCCAAACACTCTTTTGGTTGGTATATAAATAACTGAATCTCAGTTTATTTATGTTGACCTTTTTAGTCCAACTCTAGTGGTTTCTCCTAGTATAATTAGTATTTACTAGACAATTAGGATATCCTCGAGGCAAATTAACTAAATTCAGATAGCTTTTACACGACGGCTCCTCCATTGAAACGGCCGTCGAGAAGGAACTGGAACAAAGTAAATATTTGGTTTGGACTGTTATTTGAGGTTTTAGCAGCTGAGCAGTGAAGATGCGACCTTAATTTTCTTATAGATGCATGAGACGAACAATGTAGATATGTGAAAGAGTGTGAACGAATTGATAGGAAGAATAAAATTCTTTGATCTTTTGGTTATGTCATTAATCAATTCTATTGGTGAAAGGTGAAGCGATAGCGTAATATCGGAAAATTGATTTATATCTGTAGAATATAACAATAGTGAAACGACAGCGTAAGAGTAAGAAGAAGTAATTAATGAGAGACAGAAAAGTCCCACATCGGGAAGCTGAGAGTTTGCTAGTAGTGATAGATGCATATAAAAGAAGGGCTTGGTCCATTGTTAAAAAATCACGCAGCCATGTGGTGAGCACAAAGCGAACTATTCTTTCGCCTTTTACTAAAGAATACCGTGTGCTCTCCACGCTAAGTGGCATACGCCTATTTTTGGAGGGATCTGCCTACGGGTAGACCCAACAGTTGTTTAGTTGAAAATTTTTGAGCCTTAATAAATTACATCGTGCTCTACTGTCATAGTCGGGAAATACTAAAAATTAAATTTACGATTCTTGTGTTCTTTTTATTATCGGCATATTTGTTGTCTGAGCTTTACCATATTTTATCGAATTCTAGATTAAAACATGCTTACTAATTTCTATGATAAGCTCTTGAAGCTAAAATTAGTTGTTGTAATAGACATTTTTTATCTTCTATATTGACAAAATTTGTTTGGAAATATATATATATATATATATAATTTTTTTTAAGTTTGTTATTGCTTACATTTGTTAATTTACCTTTAGAAAGTTTTTGTGAATCATATTATTTGTTTTTATTATTTAAAACGTAATTATACAATAAACTACATAAATGCCACATTTTTAGTATGTATGATATAGTTAAAAACAAATATGACAATCTCAAATCCTAAACCATTTTCCTTTTTTTTCTAGAATATGTCAATAATCGTATAAAAAGAAATAATATATATATATATATATATATATGGTATGTTGGACCAAATTTTCTCGATCGAACGAATCATTCAGCTTCAATTTGTGTGTCATCTGAGATCAACAAAATTATTTTATTTGTAAAGTATATTTTATTTAAAAACTATCGCAAATGTGTGAGTCTGAAAAGAATACATGTTCGCTTCTAATACTGTAAAGATGGTACAAGTATCCATGTGGATATCGAATTGCTATGGTCCAAAATTGTTCTCCTTTTCATGAATAAGTTATATGATGCAAGCAACCTTAATTTGGGAAGTGAGTTTTTAATCAACTTCAATCCAGAAAAATTCAAATCTTAGATGTTAAGTGAACCTAAACTTAAAAATACAAGTGGAAAGCTTAAGAAAATTATCGACTAAATAAAAGAACAATGACATTACAGAAAAACAAATATCTTTACTTATTATGCACGATATCTATATACGAAATAGATGTTTGCACAAAGTAGTGAAGAAGATCATTTTATCTTATTCAAAGAGTCTGTATTACCATTTTAGTTAAAACAACAATCACCAATGAATTTGAAGCAAAAATAAAAAAGATACAATACTAAAATATACTAATTAATATATATGTAATTAATAATTCAAAATTGTGCAAAACATTCATTGTTATTGAAGTAAAGGACGTCTAGAAAGAAGAAATAATGGTCAGATGACCAGTTTGTCGGTCAGATGACCAGTTTGTCTATATCTTATTTTGTTTCACTACTCTTTGAACTCTTTAAATTAAATGGATGAAGTATGAGATTTTTGATATTTTTTTGTGTATTTTGATTTAAAGTAAATTAAGAAAATAATGTTGGCATTCTATCTTTCTTTTTTAACAGATTGTGTCTTTCTAAACATTTTTTAATGAAATTATTGTAAAATTTTATTATAATTTTTTATCTCTCGTTTTGATATTGTGGTGATACAATCTCGTTGTTAGTTCGATTGATCTGTGTTGTGGTAGTAAATTTGTTCTTTATCACTATGAAAGAACAAAAATAATTTAGAAACATTAACGGAGAGAAATTGGTACAAACCTAGGTGATTTTGAACATCCATTCGATCTTTTCACTAGTTATATTTTTTAATGGTTACAGGTAAAAGATTTCCACGATCTTCGTTAATGACATGTGCATGAATTATCAAATGCAATAATCTAATATAGACTTTAATTCTTAAAGTTAATGAAATAAATAAATTAATGACATAAAGTGATTTAAACAAAAATAGAAAACATAAAAGTCAGAAAAAAAAAATTAAGAGAGCATGGTAAATTTATTTAAAAAAGTATACATGAATAAATTGATCATCAGTGTATATACCAGTTTTGATATTACTAATATTTATTTATTTTATACTAGGCGACAAATCTTGTGAAAGAAAAAACTAGGCGACAAATCTTTTACTGCAGCTTTTTTTTTATTTTAACAGTCTCACAAAAAAAAAATATTGGGCCAAAAGGTACTAATTGGGCCTAAATTATTTGTAGTCGGCCTTTTAGTCATTTTCATCTGATCTGAGGGACTCTTTCCACCAATGTCTTCTTCCTACTAAGACTGTTTTAGGGCATCGAACCAAAAACCCCCATTTCGTTTCCATTGCTCTGTTTCTGTAATCTGTGAAGTAGTAAGTAGTAACAGAGTCCTTAAAAGATGAGCTTAGTACTCAGATTCAGGCAACATTTATCTCAAACCTCCTCAAGATTATCACTTCTTTCTCGAATCGGCGGTTACCGGAGTTATGCCCAACCGGCGAAGATCGAAGACGAAGAAGAAGAAGAGTTCGATCAGAGAAAGCTCCCAACAGATTACGATCCAGCGACTTTTGATCCAACGGAGCACCGTAGTCCACCAACGGAGCGTGTGTTCAGACTCGTGGACGAGATCTCATCTCTGACGTTATCAGAAATCTCCGAGCTCGGTGCGATTATAATGAAGAAGAAAGGTATGACGGAGCTACCGACCGTCGCCGTTATGAAACCTGGAGCAGGTGGTGCTGGGATGGTGAGTCAAAGTGGTGGTGGTGGTGGTGGAGCGAGTGAGGAAGCTAAAGTGGAGAAGACAGTGTTTGAGATAAAGCTTGAGTCTTTTGAAGCGTCTGCTAAGATTAAGATTATAAAAGAGTTGAGGAGTTTTACTGATTTGGGTTTGAAAGAAGCTAAAGCATTGGTGGAGAAGACTCCTGCGATTTTGAAAGCTGGTTTGTCTAAAGAAGAAGGTGAGAAGATTGTTGAGAAGTTGAAAGCACTTGGTGCTAAAGTTGTTTTGGAGTGAAATGAAGAATCTTGTTTTCTCTCAAGGTCTGTTGTTACAATCATCAAATCTGTTTCTCCTTTTGTTCCATTTTATGAGCGAGCTCTCAAGATACAAACTGATTAAGGGGCTTTTATAAGGTGGTCATAGGTTACACTTGCTTGTTCTTTCTCATTGCTAAATTGGTTTTGTTGAGAGATGAATCTTTTGCTAGTTCAAGATGTATCGCAAAAATAAAGTGTAGACTTTTGTTTTTAGTGTGTTGTTTCATGGCTTTGATCTTAACTCAGAATTCTTACTTTGTTCATTTCTGATCAAAGCTTATTGCTTTGGCTAAGGGCTACATATGTATATGTATGGGCATTATAAAACACACTTTGATGCAAAATACTGAAAAACAAATGATTGGGATTGAGAATGCTTTTGTCGGTAGTTTTTAAGTTGTTTAGATGATAAGGAACAAACTCGAATCTCTATGTTTCTCTTACACCCGTATCTTGCCTCACTTAGTCACTTGATCATGTGCCTGTAAAGCACGAAGCGTTTGTTAGAAGTTCTAACCATAGAGGTGTGTAGTCAAGTTTGCTTGAGCATGAGTCTCCACCAACCTGATCACCGACTAGTTTACTTCAATTGGAACTACAGCGATACATGCATGGTTTGGAATGCAGACATATATCCAACATATGCTCTGAATGTAAGTGTACTTCCCCTCAGGTGGCATACTACAAGTACGATCAACATCCCCATTGATCCTTTGTTGTGGCCAAAAAAAGCCCAAAAAAATTCATATTGGTGTGAGATATGTGAATTAAAATTAGATGCAAGTACATGGTTCTACACATTTGACTTTTGTGCAGTCATTCTTCATGTCAACTGTTTGCTCGGAGAAGCTATCTACATGACGCCCAATCATATTTTCACATGGAATGGTAAAGAGTCACTGTGCTCTTCGTTGCGTAACCCTTGGTATTCAAGAGCCAAGATAGTTTTTTTTTGGCTCTTTCAAATGTATAAAATGTAACAAAAGGATGTAAAATGAGGGAACAAAGAGAGGAGTAAAATAAAGGAATGGGGTTCAAGACCTTTAAGCTATCTCTGAGTGTTCTTGTTTTCAAAACAATTTCAAAAATGTTAAGAAATGTAGCAGTGTTGTTCTTCCTTTACCACAGGAGCCCCGTGTCCTACCTTAAGAATTTTAAGGGTTTCGAACAATTTGGCCTATACCTTTTTAGATCTTCCTAAATGAACATTAAAGCAGGTGAAAACCCGTGGTTACCTGCTCTGTTTCAATATTTTACTGTCTGATAATGAAATGTACGCTCGTTGTTTCAATATTTCTTATATATACTCCTCTAACAATCCATTTAATGTTGCTAAAATAGTAATATGTACATTAGCAAGTCTAAGAAGATGGCTCATAATCTCACTCTCAGCAACAAATATGAACATCTTAGCATATGTATGGTGAATGCAAAGGATTAAAGGCAGCTCATGATTCAAGTAACCTATTTGTCACAAAAAACCCAACGCTTTCATTGCTAGCTGTTCTAGGAATACACATTCGGCTATGTTGATGACTCCATACTTTTCAGTAACCAAACTCGTTAGTCTTTGAAAAACCTAAAACAGAGACTTAGAAACATTCGATATTTAGGTATCCCTAAAATAACTTCTAGTTTGTAAAAATATTTACGTAATTGGTCTGGAACAGATGGCATGTTTTAATTATATTTATTTCATATGCTTTCAAAAAATCATTGTTTTAGATTACTTGTGTTGATTTTTCGCGTTTCATTTGCTCGTTTGTTGTATTTCAATTTTAGTTTCTATACTTAACACTTCCGAAAACAATCACAGTCTTTTGATTAGTTATATTTATAGTTTCTCATTTAGTTTTTTTTTTTTTTTTTTTTTTTTTTTTTGCCTTTTTGCTTTTGATTGATACATTTCAAATTTCTTTGAATTTCAGTTTAGTTTATATACTTTTAATTTTGTTTTTTTTTTAATTCAAATAATTTTGTCGTTGATTCTCCTTTTGTGTGTGTATTTATACACCCACCAACATTAATAATTAATTTTTTTTAAAAAAAGAAAAAAATGGATGTTTAAATAACAAATTAAAAAAGATCGAAGTATCAAATATTGACACTTTACCAACGAATGTCCCATACAGCTGTCCTTTACACGCGCTTACGTATTAAAAAAAAATTATAGCCGTTAAGTGGTATTGTTTCTTCTTCTGAATAATATAACTGACCGACCATTAAAAAAAAAAAATTGAGAAGGAGACGAGAAAACTAAAACCCTAGTTCCATCTCTTCGTCTCTCCTTCCTTCTCTCTCTCTCTCTCACGCTCTCTCCTAGTTCTGTGGCATGATTCGGGGCTATGTATAAGTATGGAAGCATCAACAACAGAGGAATTTTTAGATTGAGACGGAAGAGGAGAGACAGAAGACGAGGCTCGCCGAGCCAAGCCAAGCCCAGCGTGAGTTCTTTTCTCCATCTTTCGGTTTTTGAATTTTTAGATTCTATGAATTGATTTCGATTTTATTGATTTCTTAACATCAACAGTTTGATTAGGGTTTCAGTTTCGTTGATTTTGATTCTCTAATCTGATAATCAGATGCTTGTTCAGCAAATCGGAGACTCCGGTGAGCAAAACCGCGACTTTCCCTTCAGCAATCAGAGAGTTCCTTCACCAAATCGGCGTGGTTCCTTCGGAAATCTCTTTCCCATGGTATAAATCTCTATCTCATGCTACAAATTCTTTTTTATTTGATGAGGCTTTAGAAATTAGGGTTCTTTGATTTTAGAAAATTAGGATTATTTGTTGTTTGTTAAAATTAGGGTTATTTTGAATCAATAATTAGTGTCTGTTAAAAGTTAAATTAGCGACATTAGCTCTGATTGATTTATACAGTGTTGGAATTGATGCGTTGTCAAGCCGTCTCTAAGTTTGTGTTCTTATTAGAAGATAGCTTGTTTATTTGTTTGTTTCATAAATTGTTTGATTCTGGTCTGATTCTGAGAAAGGCTATCAATGTTTATCTTATTTTCTTGTTCCATTACATAATTTAATCTGTTTGTTAAGAGCTAGGGGATAGTTTTTTTTGTTGTTGTTATTGGTTCACTATGGAGGTGAAACAACACATTGAGAACATATTAACATAGATGATAAATATGTACCTTCTGGACCCTTGTACCCACGATCTTAGGAAGGGTACAATGTCAGATGTTATTGTTCTATCAAATAAGAGGCTTCTGTAATTTAGTGTCTCAACTAATAAGCAAACATATGATGCAGGCAGCTTGTGCTGGTGTGAAAGAGGCTATCAATTTCTTGGAGAAGAAAATGAAAGAAAACCCTGCCTTCACATATGATGAAACACTGCAGGTAAGTCACTGCCGATCCTCTTCTTTATTTCCTCCTTTAGAGTTATATATAGGAAACAAATTTTAAAAAGCTTTAATACATTTTTTTTCTATCGGTGCTTCCTTTGCTATATGTTCATATTTGCATACACTTTTAAAAAGCTTTAATGTTAGGAACCAAAATTCTGAGAAAAATAACTTAGCTCATTATTTCTGACTTTGAGTTATCCTACTTTTGTAGACTGCCATATCCGCTCTGCAATCTGTTCTTCAAGAAGACTTCAAGGCAACTGAGATTGAGGTATCAATATGGAGAATTCAGAAAGTGATGTACCCAACAACTTGATTTTGTGGTCGTTCCTATCAGTTAGGTTTGTCCGATCTGCAACTTGGTGTTATTCCTGGTTTTGATATAATTTTCTGCTTTGTTCATTGTCAAGTTCTTATTGTTCAAAGTGTGTTTTGTTTAGAGTGTGTGTCAAGTATAACTTAAGTTTTTAAAATTTAAAATTTTAGACACTCATTAGGTGTTTACCATTGGAGTGTCAAAACTAATAAACATGCATAAGTATCTAACTTTTGAGAATTGGATTTTTTTCAATTATAAATATAGTTGGATCCCATCATTTGGATCCAACCGATGGTGATGCTCTTTTAAGTTCTCTTTATCTTTGATGCAGATTGGGTTCCTTAAATCAAAGCAAGGTAGAAGATTTATCCACGCTGCTGATTTATCTATTGCGACCAAGAAAGTGGATCCAAGGTTTTTTCTTTTAAGGCAACCCGATGAGGTACAAGATTCATACAGTGATGAGAGAATGTATTATCTTCCCTGAACATGGGCGTGGATGTTGGGAGATGGATTAATCTTCATACAAACGAAAGGGTTGGCAATTTATAAGCAAGAGATGAATATACTTCCCTAAACATGGGCAAAGTGGAGATATCTGCTGAATCGGTGAAGGGGTTTAACCGAAGTAACAATGGCGCAAAAGGGGTTTCCTCTGAGTACACACCATCGTCCATTTAAGTTATGCGTAGGTCAACTAAAGGAACTGTTGTGAGGCAGTTAATTTTGCTACAGTATCTTGGTGGAGCTAACACACAAATGCCTCTTCTCAATCGAGGTAATTAAAATTACCTCTCTGAATGTCCCATCTTAAAGTCCCTGTCCCTGTCCATGATGGTAGAATGATAACAAATGCCTCGGGTTGGTTGAGGTAATCAAAATGACCTTTCTTAATGTCCCTGCCCCTAATGAAAACGAGATTTCCCCCGGTTCTATAATTTCTCGGGTTCCTAGTCACTGAGCTGAAACAAATGCCTCTTGCTGCTAAGGTAATTTTAATTACCTCTCTTAAAGTCCATGTCCCTATCCCTGTTGGTAGAATGATATCAAATGCCTCGGGTTTCTCGAGGTAATCAAAATTACTTCTCTGAATGTCCCATCTTAAAGTCCCTGTCCCTGGCCATAATGGTAGAATGATAACAAATGCCTCGGGTTGGTCGAGGTTACCTCTCTGAATGTCCCTGTCCATGTTCCTGATAGTAGTATGAAAACAAATGCCTCGTGTTGATTGAGGTAATCAAAATTACCACTTTGAATTTCCCTGTCCCTGTCACTGTCCCTGATCGTAGAATGAAAACCTGTCCCTGATGGTAGAATGAAAACAAATGCCTCGTGTTGGTTGAGGTAATTTTAATTACCTCTTTGAATGCCCATGTCCCTGTCCCTGATGGTAGAATGAAAACAAATGCCTCGTGTTGGTTGAGGTAATTTTAATTACCTCTTTGAATGTCCCTGTCCCTGTCCCTGATGGTAGAATGAAAACAAATGACGTGTTGGTTGAGGTAATTTTTACCTCTTTGAATGTCCATGTCCCTGTCCCTGTCCCTGTCCCTGATGGTAGAATGAAAACAAATGCCTCGTGTGTTGGTTGAGGTAATTTTAGTTACCTCTTTAAATGTCCCTGTCCCTGATGGTACAATGAAAACAAATGCCTTGTGTGTTGGTTGAGGTAATTTTAATTACCTCTTTGAATGTCCCTGTCCCTGATGGTAGAATGAAAACAAATGCCTCGTGTGTTGGTTGAGGTAATTTTAGTTACCTCTTTGAATGTCCCTGTCCCTGATGGTAGAATGAAAACAAATGCCTCGTGTTGGTCCAGGTAATCAAAATTACCTCTCTTAATGTCCATGTCCCTAATGAAAACGACTGTCCCAGTTCTGTGTAGATTCTCGGGTCCCTAGTAACTGAGCTGAAACAAATGCCTCGTGTTGGTTGAGGTAATCTAAATTACCTCTCTGAATGTCCCAGATGGTAGGCTCTGCAGTCCCAACTTCTTAAATACTCGGGTTCCTAGTCACCCAAAGTAAAAACAAATGCCTCGTCTATGAAATAGCTTGAGATCCTAGTCACTCAAGCCAAAAGAAATGTCCCTATGGTAAAACGCAAGTGAGGGTTCCTAGTCACCAGAGCGAAAAGAACTAATGCCTCGACTCGCTATGAGATCCTAGTTGCTCATGCAATTGGGATTTCCATTAGTGTGGGGGTTTAGTCATCTAAACCAAAAACAATTGCCTCGACGCTGTATGAGATTGAGTTCCTAGTCACCTGAGTGAAAAGAACAAATGCCTCGACTCGGTATGAGATCCTAGTTGCTCATGCAATTGGGATTTCCATTAGTTGGGGGTTTAGTCATCTAACCCAAAAACAAATGCCTCCACGCGGTATGAGAATGAGATATCTCGTCAGAAGTACTTATGCCAAAAGTGAACCACTAAATGACGCAAATCAGGTAGTTCCTTACCCTTACCTCTTGACTTGCTTAAAACAGCTCTGCAAAATCAATATGCATGGAGCATGAATGATAAAGCTTACAGACAAATTCGAGGTATGTGATTGACTTGATGTTCTATATATACATATGTGAATTCAGGTATGTAAATGTCTGTTTCTTCTATATCTGATGTCTTACTATATTCAGTTTCGTTATAATATTGTTTCTAAATTCTAAAACATTCATGGTTTTGCAGACATTTACATAGATCATCTAACATCACATGTTTTTTTTGCAGGCTGTTGTTCCTCGGTTTCCAAAGATCATCATCAGGTTTATATTCTTCCTCATATTCTCAGTTTAAGAATTGAATTAGTCTGTTAAAATTATGCATATTGCCTTTGCTTAAGTTTGTCTCTAGTTCAAAAAGAAAGTAGATTATTTTATAAGTTGTTACTGTTACTGTAAAAAGATAGTAAATCGCTTGATAATTATAACTCCGTTTCTAATTTTTGTGCTCATATAATAATTATAAAGCAGATTGTTAAGTTTTAACATTTTTGAACTTTCTAACTGATACTTTGATAGTTTTGTTTGTCGAAATTCCATCAAGGATTGAGTTTGTTGAGTGTCTTTAGGTGACTAAAGCTAATTAAAATGGTTCAACTCATGTTTACACATGTGATTCTCTGTTTCAATTGTATTCCTGTAAATTGTCAATTTTAATATATAGTAGGATCTTGATATCTTTATACAAAGATAGAAAGCTGCATTTTTCTATTATTTGTGACATTCAAGTTCGTCTAGAAAACCATTCAATTACTTGTAGTATGAGTGATACAATGCTTTCCTGTGCTTTCATTTAAGTGTAGCCGTGTAGATAATTATGTGACAAGCTGAATGTTGTTCGGAAGATCGTATAGTTGTGTTATCTGGTGTTCACAATATTGATTGAGCAGTATCTTCTCTGACTTGTATAGAATGATTGATACAATTGAGTTTTTCTGTGATGGTTCATATTTGATTCTTAAAGAACCTCATATTTTTAGAGAACCTCATGTCTGAGATCTGTTGGGTTTGTCGTAATGCAACCCATTTGCATTATGAAAACAGAGGAAGTTTGTGTAGCAATAGAATTTTATGGATATTTTGTTAGGTGCATTGTTCTCATTTGTGATTTCTTATTCCAGTTACGCGTTCGGCTTACCCTTTGTATCATCTTGTTGTTAGTTACTTACTCATTTGGTCAATCTCTGTCTTCTTGTTAGGGCATCATTAATGGGGTAACTTTTTTTTGGTCTTCTTGTTAGGGCATCATTAATGGGGTAACTTTTTTTTGTGTTCTTAGATTAAATATATAGTGAAAATAGTGTAAGTGATGACATGTTTTAGTATAATCTTGTTTCCTATGATTGGTGATGAATATTAGTGATCTATAAAATTGACCACTTCTTACTGTTGAAGCTGAATAGCATAGCAGTTCTCTTAGCGTTGTAAATATTTCGGCATCTGATTTTGAGTACATGTTGCTTTTATAGTTTTATTCATTCTTGTTGCTGTTTTTGTTATGGTCTGATCTGACCTTGGTTATTATGGATTCAGCCATCGTTGGATGAAACCTTAGATGTTATCATATAAAGTTTGCCTTGATTTCTTTTTCAGGAATGACTCTGTTTCTAATGTTTGTGCTCATATGGCTTAGAGCAGATACTAATACTAATAGTTTTGGCTTTTCTTTTGTTTGTCAATGTTCTATGGATGACTGAGTTTGTGAGAGTAAAAGTATTGTTTAGTGTCTTTAAGGTCACTAGAGATAAATTGGTGCAACTCATATTTACACATGTGATTCTTTGTGTAACATTATTCATATGAACATTCAATGCTAAATATTTGGTAGGATCTTACTTCCTTTATACAAAGATGCTGTATTTTTTAAAATTTTGTTTTAACATCCACGTTTAAGTAGAAAGTAGAAACCACTCACTTACATCTAGTGTGAGTGGTATAATAATTTTTTGTGAATTTCGTTTAAGTGCAGCCGTGTAGCTAAATATTTCATATAACAACCCATATACATATCTCTTATAACAACCCATATAATATTTACAAGAACCATATATAACCAATTTACAAGAACAACATATAACCAACCTAAATTATTTAATAGAAAATATCAGTTTTAAAAAACAAAATATAATTACCAAGGAAAAAAAAAGTTAAAAGAAAAAACAAAATTTTAGTTCTATGACTATGAAGATGGCTGTATGATGCTCCAAAAAACAGCCATTAAATACATTTATACATTATTATGCATTTTATCCATCAAGATAATTGCATATTGTTGTCGTTGTCAAAAAAAAAAAAAAAAAGATAATTGCATATTCTGAAAAATGGAAATGTTCTCCATTAAAAACAGAAGAAGTAGAATAAAAATATATATAAAAACTTTTCAGAAAGCAAAAATAAACAAAAGATAGGGAAAAAAACTCGAAAACAATGGTTGATGGTACCATACAACATACTATATTGCATTTTGGTTATTAATTATATATAAACATATCCATCGGAAGACTTTGTTCAATTGTCTTCCGCCTCACTCTAAGCTTTCTTTCCTTGCTGAAGCATAACATAAAAAAAAACATACAAATCTCATTAATTAATCATCATTTTTTCAAGCTCCAAAACAATTTATTATTAATTATAAGAAAATATCATAAGCTTTGTTGTAAAAATAGTGAACTGACCCGTTTCTCTTCTTAGATCTTGGCCTTAATGACAGAGTATATTGCAACACCAGCAATTGCTATTCCTGTTCCAATACCTGTCTGTGTCGAGATATGGTTTCCTGCAAATATTAATCAAGTGAAATACATTAGTTCGTTACATTTGTGATTGTAAAAGGGTATATGAATTGAAGAGAGTTTGAGTAATCTTTTACCGAAGATAACGATGGAGAAACCGTGCTTTAACAGTTTAGGACCTTCAACCTAAGAACAAATTTTAACCAGTAACTCTAATTAATAACCAAATATAAACATATTACTTCTTCCATACGTAACTAGTGAGAGATTATAAAAGTGACTTACGATGATGGCAGGAATGCAGACGAAGAGAGCAATGATGGAGATGTAAGCATAGACATTTGTACTGTCCATATCAGTCTGAAAATAAAATACAATTTGGGTTCAAAAATCAAAACTCGACTCGAGTCAGTAGCGTAAGGAAGAAGAGAAAAAATCAAGAACCATGGCTTTCTTGGAAAAGATGCTTCGGTAAGTGAAAGAAATGTTTGAGATCATCGCACTGATGAAACCGAGCCAGTTGAATGGTAGCTCGGTTAGTGAAGCCATTGCAACACCTACAAAAGTTTAAAAAGTTAATTCAAGAAAAGAAACTTAAAACAAAAAACATGAAACATGAAAATAGCATAAATGATTAAGGGGCTTTCATAAAGTTCCATTGGTTAAACTTGCTTGTTCTTTCTCATTGCTAAATTGGTCTTGTTGAGAGATGAATCTTTTGCTAGTTCAAGATGTATCGCAAAAATAATAGAAGTCTAGACTTTTGTTTTTAGTGTGTTGTTTCATGGCTTTTGATCTTAACTCAGAATTCTTACTTTGTTCATTTCGCTTATTGCTTTGGCTAAGGGTTACATATGTATATGTATGGGCATTATAAAACACACTTTGATGCAAAAGACTGAAAAAGAAATGATTGGGAATTTTAGCCAAAAGAAACTCATATACACACAAAGATATCAAAGGTGAGAATGTTTTTCTTGGTTGTTTTTAAGTTGTTTAGGTGATAAGGAACAAACCTGAATCTCGATGTTTCTCTTATACACGTATCTTGCCTCACTTGATCATTGCCTGTAAAGCGTGAATCTTTGTTACAAGTTCTAACCATATAGGTGTGTAGTCAAGTTTGCTTGAGCACGAGTCTCCACCAACCTGATCACCCACTTTACTTCAATTGGAACTACAGCGATACATGCATGGTTTGGAATGCAGACATATGTTCAACATATGCTCTAGAATGTATGCAGTGTAATGTAAGTGTACTTCCCCTCAGGTGGCAAACTACAAGTACGATCAGCCTCCCTGTTGATCCTTTGTTATGGCCAAAAAGAGCCCAAAAAATTATCAATATTGGTCTGAGATATGTGAATCAAAATTAGATGCAAGTACATGGGTCACAGTTCATGTCAACTGTTTGCTCGGAGAAGCTATCTACATGACGTCCAATCATATTGTCACATGGAATGGAATAGAGATTAGACTGCACGCGATTATGGTACAAAGCGACCACTTTGTGGTCACTGTGCTCTTCGTTGGGTAGAACCCTTGGTATTCAAGAGCCAAGATAGTTTTTTTTTTGCTCTTTCAAATGTATAAAATGTAACGAAACGATGTAAAATGAGAGAACAAAGAAAGGAGTAAAACAAAGGAATGGGGTTCAAGACCTTTTAAGCTATCTCTGAGTGTTCTTGTTTTCAAAACACTTTACCAAAAATGTTACTAAGAATTAATGAAGCAGTGTTGTTCTTCGTTTACCACAGGAGCTCCAAGTCCTACCTAAAGAATTTAAGGGGTTTCGAACAATTTGGCCTATGCCTCTTTTAGATCTTCCTGAAAAGAACGTTAAAGCAGGTGAAAACCCCTGGTTACCTGCTGTGTTTCAATATTTTGATGTCTGATAATGAAATTTACGCTGGTTGTTGTATCCTTAAGAAGAATAACAAGAAACAATAACATATCCTCATGTAACTTTTCATACCCTATTCTTGTTCCTCTCTTGATCTTGTAACACTTTTACAAGAACAGAAAGAAGATGGCTCACTACTAGCAGTTGATAAAGATTATCACAAGACAAAACTTGATCACTTCACTTGTGAAGGGATCATTCATCATTCGAGGTTGAAGCAACTTTTGCCGCATACTTGACTAAGACGCCAGTTAAGAGAGCCTTCTCCTTCACCTTTAACCTGTGAATCATAAGTATAGAAATCAATCAGTTTAAGTAGAGATTCGAATTTGGATACCATTTCTTAGCAAGTTTGCTACAATGCATTTTTACCTCTTTGAAGATCCAGGGATTTCTATCTTTGCTCCCTTTTTAGCTTGCCCTTTCACAAGAATCTTTTTCTTCTTCTTCTTCTCCTTCTTCCTCCCTTCGTCTCTCGCGAGTTTGGCTTCTGGTTTATCAAAGCCAGTTCCTCCACCAAAGAGTTTTTCTTTACCGAGAAGCTTCTGCTCCAGCATGCGGATTCTATCTACTCGAATTTCTTCTGAGGATGGCATTGAACTGTTCAGACGTTCAAGATTCTCTTCAGAAACGTCTTCTTCATCATCCGAGTGTGTTTCTGCCACAGCTTCCTCGTATTGTTCATCATCCAAGCGTGTTTCTGCCACAGCTTCCTCGGATTTATTCGCCTGAGATGAAACTAACGGTGTCTCTAACACCTCGTGTTCTCTAACCTCTCGCTTCACAACTTGTTTCTGTGACTTTAACTCGGTTTTCAAATCACGTCTCAGTTCTACAGGAGATTCTACACTACCAGAGATACGATTTGGTTCATCTTCTTCGACTTCCAGTTCATATACCTCTTCATCTGAATCATCAGACTCTTCCAATGAATCCACAAAAGCCTCCTCTTCCTCAACAACATCATCAGCATCAGAAACTGCTTCTAAACCAGAATACGGAAGTTTCTGCACCTTAAAGCCGTTATCAAAGTATACTTCCTTTGACACCGACTCGTCTGAAGAAAACTCCACAACCTGACATTTGATCTGCTTTATAACTTTTCCAAATGCTAAACTCTGTCCATTGAACTCTTTCACAAACCTAACATTAAAAAACCCAAACTTTTGCCTCAGTACCAAAGAGATAAAAAATGCAAATTTACAAACATCACAAAAAGTCTCGTACCTGTTTGCATCAGTCTCAGTTTTGAAATCAAGATGAGCAAATCCTTTACAAACAGGATCCTTAGTCTTCTTATTCCCAGACACAGCTGGTTTAATACTCAAAACGCCACTTACTTCTTTAAACGCAACCTTAAGATCTCTATGAACATTCTTCTTCTTAGGAAGATTAGTCACACGAACACGAAACCCAACTTGAGTATCTCCTCCAGTTCCTATTTCAACACAACACCACCTTAAGATTGAGGATTCCAAACTACACAACTAAGAGTGTGGGAAAACAAAAAAAGTTGAAACCTTTGATGAGAGTATCGTCACGCTTAAGTTGTTGTGACTTGAGAGGATCGTTCTTAAGCTTATTGAGATTAGAAGCTTGAGCTTTCCAACTTTGCTCAATTTCGTCGAGCAACTTATCTTCAATCAAAGTTTCGTACTTTTTACCTGACCCAAACCCACGAGGCTTTCTCTCTAACCATTTCTTCATCTTATCCATTGGCAAAAACTCTCCTTCGTCTTCATCTTCATCATCTTCTTCATCGAATTCATCCCAATCTTCATCATCTTCTGACTCTATAGGACCTAAATCGCCACTTCCACGCTTGTTTACAGCGAATGAACAAAACCCATTACTCCTTTTCACAACGAGCGCTTTAAAACTCTGTCGAATTTGAATTGAGATATACGTAGAAGTTGTGAACGCATATGAAGAAGACGAAGAAGCGAAGGAACACGGTGACCTTAAACGAGAATGGAGCAACACGGAATTACAGAGTGAAGCTCCGTTCATGCTTTTTGTGTTTTCGTTATCTTCTTCTTCTTCTTCTTCGTCTCTCGCCGGAGAAGAAAGAAACAGCGTACTCCTCCTGGCAAACAAAGCGTCGTCAAGAAAGCCCATTAATGGGCCTATTGTGCCCTTACTAAAAGCCCATTAATTTGGAATACGGTCCACTAGGCCCATAACTTTGCTTCGGTATTCAATCATATACTCTGTCATAAACTTGATGTAACACTATAAATGCTGTGTTTGCTTGCTTACATTTAGCATGCCTGAGTCCTGACCATGGGAATCGTATATAATGGATTCTATTGAAAGATGTATGAATGAATATAAGTGAGACAACATCTTTCAAAGGCCCCAGGTTTTTATGAAAGTATGTTTTTTTTTTTCTCACTTTAGATTTGTTCTAATGCTGATTTGATTAGCAGTGACAAATCAAAGGACCCCAGGTCGATACATGGATGGAAGTTGTGAGAATTTCTCAGGAAGAAAAAGAAAAAAAAAAGACAGAAAAAAAAGCTGAAGATAATAAGAATTAAAAGTAAAATCAAAGTTTAAAAAACAGAGCAGAAAATACAAAAAAAATGCTAGCTGTGTGTAGACCCAATGGAGGGATGGGGATTAAGCTTTGTATATATTTACATGTCTATTTTGTAAATGGACCATATTCTTGATTTGAAGTCATTAGATCTATCTCAATTCATGGGACCAATGCCTCATACATGCTGGTCCGTTACACATGTGTTGTGGTTTTCTTTACGTATCTCATACGGTTGTGTTTGTGTACATGTTCGTACACTAACTCCATAAAAATACTTGCATATTGCACCCATTTAATTTCTAAGTTTATGACTTCAGATTTTTTCGTTTAAATATATATGTCGTCTTAGGATTTGGTCTTAAATATTATCACCAACCAATAATCAATCTAATACTTTACTAGTATAAGGTATAAGCCATAATGAGATACTATAACAGATTTATTATATCAATGAAACATATCAGAACTATATGTTATTATATAGTCAAACATGCGCAAGACTTTTTCATTTAATAGGCGCCCTATCATTGTTAGTTTTTGTCTTCATAAATAATTAATGTTAGGTTGAGTTGAGTTGGCCTACACTATTGAGTTTTAAAGTCAGTCAATATAGTCAAATACAATATAGTTTTTACTGGTTGCTATTTCTATCATCTTTAGGAAGTTCAGTAAAACTTTACAACTTTAATTAAGGATATAAACGTGTTTATATAATGTCACTTATATACAATATAAAATTGTGAAAGTTGAAACCACGATACATTTTATAACTTAGGAAATGAATTGTAGAGTTTTCATTAAAGAATAGACTCAGTCTATCAAGCCGCCAGAGTAGTTAAATTAATCTCGAGTAAAGATAGTAGAGCTCTATATAAGATTAGACCAAACTAAAAGAGCTTAGTGGGTAGTTAGATAAGCAGCAACTTAGGCACTACGACAATGATAATAGCTATACAAGGCTTTTGAGTGTACTGTGTACATAAATAAATACTACATTTGCAAGTATGTGGATATATAATCAAAAAGGTGTGTTTATAAAATATGCATAAGCTTTAAATAAATATTTCGATTTACCATCATTATCGAAATTAATCCACTTTTATTTGGGTTGATAAACCTACGTGGGATTCATATGCTAGCTAGATAAAGTCTAAGATATATTAAGAATGATAATAGCTAGATAAAGTATAATAATAATGTTATGTACTATATAGTCAGTTTTAACCTTAAGTGTTTGAAGTGATATATTATGTTTTCACTTCTATGCAATATGCATGCATGTCCTATTATTATAAATTTTTGGTGATGTGTGATGAATGTCCCATTATTGTGTGTTTAAGTCTTTAAGAACGAATAGTTTTCGATCGTACCATTTACTTTTTTGTATACGTTTTTTGGTTCCGGCCGGTATAAAATTAAATATGCCGTGATAATGTGATCATTAAGAAAGACATGAACCATTGAAAACCACTTCCATAAACTCTAAAGCAAATAACATAATGATATAAGGATGAATGATATTTTTACATATTTACGTATGTATAGAATATTTAATTATTTGAATATTAAAATTTGTAATTCAGTGATATATATCTATTAATATCGTTGTTATATTATTCGGGTTCAAATCCGCACGTTACTAATAATTATTTATCACATATCATCTCTCTTTTAATAAAATGGAAGTATACAACTTAGTTTTTGTAGACTTTATATTTTTTATAAATGGTTACAAATGCATACAAATAGGTTATATATAGGATATATATTAATCATAAATCGTTCACCATACATTAACAACTTCTCATATATAGATATAATAAATAATAAATCCATAAATCCAATAAATCGTGGAGCAAATATATCTTCGATTTTTTAATCTGATAATATATTATAATAAACAACTGTTTCCCACCAAAATATATATATATATATATATTATAATAAACAATAGTAATATATAATAGGCTTCTACGACAACATATGCCCAACTATGGCATTGTAAATCGTTTATTTAGTATCTTTCAATCCACATATGGCCCATTAATCAGAAGAAAAAATATACAAAATATCCATATTTTAAACATTTTCCGAGAAAACATATTTTTAAAACTATGATTGTTTAAAAATATCCTCTATTTAATAAAACGGAAGTACACAACTTCAAATTGATAGACCATATAATATTAATAGGACAATACTTGGGTTCACCCCTAGGGGTGAACCTCTTCATTCACCCCCTTATTATATAAGGAAATAAAATCTGTGTACATTATTATAAAATTAAAAACTTAAACCGCTCTTTTATAAACCCAAACCGATATATAATTTCATTTTAATTATAAAATGTAAACCCTAACCATCTAATTTGTAAACCCAAACCGACATATACTTGCGTTCTAATTGTAAAATCTAAACCCTAACCATCTAATTTGTAAACCCAAACCGACATATAATTTCGTTCTAATTGTAAAATCTAAACCCTAACCATCTAATTTGTAAACCCAAACCGACATATAATTTTGTTCTAATTGTAAAATCTAAATCCTAACAATCTAATTTGTAAACCCAAACCAAAATATAATTCCGTTCTAATTGTAAAATGTAAACCCTAACCATCTCATTTGTAAACCCAAACCGACATATAATTTCGTTCTAATTGTAAAATCTAAATCTTAACCATCTCATTTGTAAACCCAAACCGACATATAATTTTGTTCTAATTTTAAAATCTAAACCAAGTCAATATTTAGCTTTCCTTAAATAAAAGTATACAGAATTTGTTTCCTTAATTTGTTTTGCTTTTATATATTAATTTTGATTTATTTTTAAATAAAATATTAAATAGAACATTGTGATTGGTTGAGAAGCGAGGGGGTGAATACAAAGGTTCACCCCTAGGGGTGAACCTAAGTATTTTTCATATTAATATTGGTTATAATTAAGATTAATTATTTGATAGATTATATGGATTAATTATTTGGTAGGTTATATAGATTTAGGATTATGATCCTCTTAAAAAGGATATTCCAAAGAATAAAATAAAATCTCAAAGAATATTTAGCTAACCATATATAGACAAAATAATCTCAGAAATTAATAAAAACTAATCACTCTTCCGTAGATTACAAGTCATTGCTGACTATACTAAAAAAATAAAATCTTACCTAACTTTATCAGAAAATTTTGACTGAGTAACGGGTCAAAATTTGAATATTTAAATTCATTTCATATATTTCTTTTGTTGAATTGTATAGTTTTATATACAATAATAAACTTTTAAAATAATTTAATTTGGAATCTTTAAAAATAGTTTAATTTGATATTTTTAGGAATATCATAAATATATGATAGATCAAAAAGTTAAAAATTATAAACATTCTAATTTGATTTGTTATAGCAAGGGTAAATAATATGGAAAAAATTCAAGAAATATGATTTCTTGCTAGAGCACGGGTTAACATTTCAAAAATATGATTTCTCAGATTAAATTTAAGTTTGGAATAATGTTTTTTGGTAGGTTTTCTCGGTCATGATGATTTTGACAAATATACGTTACATGTTTGATCCTAAAATTAATATGCGATATACTATAGGTTAAGTCATAGAATTAACAATATATAATTTTAAACACTAAACAAATCAAATAAAATTAACAAACAATTTTTTTTTTTTATCTCACAACTTAATTCGCGTTATACCAAATGCCAAAATCTAGATATACTAGAATATAACTTAGAGAATAGATGTTATTTTCATAAGTTATATTCAATATATGATTTCATGCCATAGTATTTCTATCCAAAAAAAAAAACCTTTTAAAACAAATAAAATAATTATATATACGATGTTTTAAATAAAAATTACCAAAATAAACAAAATGAAGAAATTTCAACCCGTCATATTCTAGTAAACACATTAAAAAAAAGACCAATGAAGTTAATTGTTGACTCGTAAACAGAATTTACGAGAGATGACGACATCTGACTGAATTTGATCGGAGCCTATATTCCACTAAACTCAAGAAATATCATAGAGAGGTTATTTAACCAAAAGAAGAAGAATAATTAAAAAATAGGATCGAGACTAAAAGAAATATAGAGAAATCGAGGTATGGCGGAGTCATAATCGGCCAACGCCGACCAAAGTCCAAAAAGATAAAAGATGAAAAAGGGTCCTTTGAACATCTCTTGTATGCAGTGCAAATCTCGATGGCAACTCGTACCAGATTGTTAAGATTTAGATAAGCTTGGTGTATTAATAATACGGTAGTATTAATTAAGAGAAATATTTTGTAAGGTTAAGGTTTCTGTTTTTGGGATTTTGCTGAACTATATACTCTAATTATAAGAAGTTTGAATAAGTTCGAGTGGTGATACTATAGAGATGGTGAAAGCTGAGCTATAAATTATAGAGCTATTTAGAAGATGTGACAGTCAAAACTCAAAACCATAATTTAGCTTTTTATATTGGACGCTACTTTGTTATGGCTATCTTCAGTGTCATGCAAAATAACGTATCTTTAGCGATCGACAAAATTAAAACTTATACGCATTTTGGACATGTAATACTTAAATATTTTCATACAACAAAGTAAACTCTTAACTTAATGCAGTATAAAATTTATAAAGATATTGTCTACACTGAAGACTTCAACCTTAAGAAACACAATAAAATTACTTCAACGAAGAAGAATAAAGTGGACACCAAAAATACATATCTTTAGTTACTGTATGTACAGTGTTTGTGAAAAACATCACTATACATCACTCATTTTGCTAGTGAATTTGTTGCTATATGTGAAAAAAAAAAAAAAAAAAAAAATCATGTTGTTATGTAATAAATCGGAGTCTGGAACTCAGATAAATAATCGATCAAATGATCAGTGTAAGAATATATTGTATAGGCCTCATTATCATTGCATTGAAATTGGTAGCTTCAATGATGTGAGTTCACCTATTTTCCAGTGTATGATCATTTATTTTCATTTCTTTTCATTTGGTTAAAGATTTCATTTTCATGTTCTTCTCTAAAAGGTGTGTGTGAATTTCAGATATGTTCCCCAAATTTTAATTAAAATGTGGCACCGAAAAAAAAAAAAAAAAATCAAACATATACAGTTGAGAATGACTCAACCCACTAGTTAACTAACTATTCATTATATTTCTAGTAACTCAACATGGACTCATGGTCATCAATTCATCACTGTATATGACAAAAGAAATATATATACATTGTTCTGGTTTCATATGTCAATCAATACGGTCCGAGTTGACTATGCTACAGGAAGAAGAAAAAAAAACATTTCTTAACAAGTATCAATTAATGTGACGATGATATGTAGTATAAGATCATGTCTAGTGATATCACGTACCATATACTTAGATCTGAATAACCACTCAACAACGACCTTTGACTATAAGGTGACTATAAGGCAAATAGCTCCACATGAATCGTCTTATTAACAAAAAAATGACGAACCCTACCACGAGAATGTAATGTCAGTCTGATAAATTGTTGTAGGTTGGAAGGTGCATATTTTCCCTCCTTTCAAATTTCAATTTCTTGGCTTCATTAATGGGTAAAATAAGTAAACATATACTGCATGATAAAAAAAATGTTCATGTAACTGTAAATGTGAATGCAAATACAAAATGTTTTAATTTTTGTTTACCTAAACAGAGAAACGAGTTATTCTACCTAACTAATGAAGATGGTTTCCGCCGAAGATTCTTCTTTTTTTTGTTCCACAATTAAAAAGTACCCACATTGGTTACGATATGTGAAAAGTTGGATATACATATACATTGCAACTATCATTTGTTTCTACTTAAATATCTCGAGATGGAACTATAATCATTATGATAAACCGAGATCTTAATTATCCCAAATTTTGTCTATAATCTAAATCCTAAGCGCAAAACAAATATTAAGAGTTTGAACACGTGTATAATTATAAGAAAGTAATTACGGCAGTGACTAAAAACGGGCCAATGATTTAACAACTTTTATGGCATAATTGATAATTCAACCATTAATGAAGGGACCAAAATACTTTACTAAGTCTATATGACATATTGATACAAAAAGGAACGTGAAGAAAATCTCATGTTCTACGAAAATGACTTCCACTACTCTTTCCCACACGCTCCACACCACTGTTTCTCTTAATCTAATCTACCAATCTTAACCAAACTCCTAATTTAGAAATCAAAGATAATTAGATCATAAAACCAATATTTACATACTTGACCGGGGAGATATCACTCCCCAGTCCCCCCAGTCGCTGTCGACGCCTAGATGGGTTTCGACTCTTCTTCCCTTTGTCGTATGGAAACCAATGTTTCTCCTTAACCGACCAACAAAATGGTTCAAACTAACAAACCCACGGTTTCATTACTCAGGCCCATTAAGCTAATCACTAATTAATACACTCCAACGTCACCTTTATTATTTCAAAAAAAAAAACAAAATACGGCCTCCTCCCCTTCTCTCTTCACGAGTAATAATGCAAACAAAACGTACAATTTATCTGTACACTCACTCATGCAACGTCTTAACCTGCCACGTATTACGTAATACCACTGCTTATTTCTAACCTACGCATTTTGCTTTAGCGCATGTTCACCCAAATGAACGAGCCATCCCCCCGTCTCGATTCGTCGAACAGTCCCCGTTTCCTCGGGGCATAACGGAAACGGTAACCGTCTCTCTGTTTCATTTCCAACAACAAAACACTTTTATTTCTTATTTAAAATTTTAAAATAATTAAAAAAACACTCAGCTGCCTTGGTGGTGTTTATTTATACATCCAAACAAAATGAATATGTTAAAAACCTTTCTTCACTCTTCTCTGCTCTCCACACACACACACACAAAACACAATATTTCAAAATTTCTCATTTCACACCTTTCTCTCTTCATCATCTAGATCTCATCCTTTTTTTTTTTTTTTGTTCTCCGGTTTGGTTATGGAGAGATCAGAATGAGAAGCCATCACCGTCTTCTCGACGATTGTGTACTCATGTCTGTTTCCTTCTCTAACGACTCTAACGATATGGATTTGTTATGCGGAGAAGATTCCGGTGTGTTTTCCGGCGAATCAACGGTTGATTCCTCCTCGTCTTCCGAAGCTGATTCGTGGCCGGATGATTCGATCGCTTGTTTTATAGAAGACGAGCGTCACTTTGTTCCAGGACATGATTATCTCTCTAGGTTCCAATCTCGATCTCTCGATGCTTCCGCTAGAGAAGACTCCGTCGCTTGGATTCTCAAGGCGAGAGAGAGAACCTTTTCACTCTTTTTCTTTTTTTTTTTCAAAAACGTTTTCGTTATCCTTATGGCAAGTAACGGTGCCGATCGAGTCGTTTTACATGCAGAGTAGCTAAAATATGCAGTGATGAGGTGGTTTTATTTGACTGTGTGTCTACTGTTTGGTTACAGGTACAAGCGTATTATAAGTTTCAGCCTTTAACGGCCTACCTCGCCGTTAACTACATGGACCGGTTTTTATACGCTCGTCGATTACCGGTAAGTTTATTTTATTAAAACGTCAACGTTAAGTTAATATGCTCTTTTTTTTTTTTTTTTTTTTTTTAATATGCTCTGTTTTTATTCATACTGATATGACAAATAATAAACAAACAAACAAAAAAAAAAACCAGAAACGTCATTGTTTTCACTTTTTTTTACTGTATGGATCAAATTTTTTATTGACTTTTCTTCAGAAAAAAATGAAAACGATTGGAAGGTGAAAAATTAATTAAGGAAATATTCTTTTTTTACTTAGAACACTAATTTATACGTGAATGAGATATTTGGAATGTACGTAGTAAGTGATAAAACAGGAGCGGGGTGTTTTTTTCTTTTTTTTGTATTTTTTTATATTTAACATTGACGTTTACATAATAATAGTATACTTTTGCAGTAAACTTTCCACTTCATATATCGGCTTTATTGAAAACTTTATAATCATAGTGTTAATTAAAACGCTCCTCTACTATTATTATATAATATTTTAGTTCATTCTGATGATTATTAATTAGTAATCAGCTTTAATTTCTGTAAAAAAAAAAAAAAAAATTATAGGAAACGAGTGGTTGGCCAATGCAACTTTTAGCTGTGGCATGCTTGTCTTTAGCTGCTAAGATGGAGGAAGTTCTCGTTCCTTCTCTTTTTGATTTTCAGGTAATATATATGTTTGTTTCTTTAATAATCTGAATTTTGCTCTGTTTTTAAGGTATATTTTAATTCATGTATATGTAAATGTAGGTTGCAGGAGTGAAGTATATTTTTGAAGCGAAAACGATAAAGAGAATGGAACTTCTTGTTCTGAGTGTGTTAGATTGGAGACTAAGATCCGTTACACCCTTTGATTTCCTCAGCTTCTTTGCTTACAAGATCGATCCTTCAGGAACCTTTCTCGGGTTCTTTATTTCCCATGCCACTGAGATTATACTCTCCAACATCAAAGGTAACGTGACCTATAATGTTGTATGATGACTAACATAATGTCACACAATTTTGGGTTGGTTTCTAACAAATTACAACAATGTTAAGTACAGAAGCTAGCTTTCTTGAGTACTGGCCATCGAGTATAGCCGCAGCTGCGATTCTTTGTGTAGCCAACGAGCTCCCTTCTCTATCCTCTGTTGTGAATCCCCACGAGAGCCCTGAGACTTGGTGTGACGGATTGAGCAAAGTACGTAGGAATATTGTTATATCATATTTGGATGGAATAGGGGACGTATCAAAATTTATAATGTGTTTTTTTTTATTGACTTTGCAGGAGAAGATTGTGAGATGTTATAGGCTGATGAAAGCGATGGCGATAGAGAATGACCGGTTAAACACACCAAAAGTGATAGCAAAGCTTCGAGTGAGTGTAAGGGCATCGTCGACGTTAACAAGGCCAAGTGATGAATCCTCTTTCTCATCATCTTCTTCTCCTTGTAAAAGGAGAAAACTAAGTGGCTATTCTTGGGTAGGTGATGAAAAATCAAACCTCTAATTAAAACGTGTGGGGGAGTAAAGAAACAAAACCTAGAAAGAAAAAAAAAAACCTCTTATGGTCAAGTAGAGTATATTTTTTTATAACAAGTACATAAATAATAAGGGAGTGATGGAGAGAAGATTCTAAGAAGTTAATGTTAAAGTGTTTATTGGGTGAGTTGAGGTAATTTAGAGTGTTTCCACCCAAGGGGAAAGAATAAGAGTTAATGAAATAGTTTTGGTTACAACTTTTATGGAAAGGGTAAGTAAATTGGGTTTTGGGGGTTGGTTGGTTGGTTGGTTGGGAGAGACAAAGCTCATCATTAATGGCATTTGCAGATTCCCAAGAAAAGCAAATGAGTGAGTGTAGACCACACGTGTAAGAGAAGAAAATGATCATGTGAGTGAGTGTGTGTGCGTGTGAGAGAGGGAGAATTTGCATTAGAGTCC
Organism: Camelina hispida; assembly: GCA_023657505.1. Lineage (NCBI taxonomy): Eukaryota > Viridiplantae > Streptophyta > Magnoliopsida > Brassicales > Brassicaceae > Camelina > Camelina hispida. Next base: position 40,283,496 of record CP094634.1, on the reverse strand, counting down.
GTCGCAGAACAGGTACTGATGGATAAGACAGGGGGGAGCGTTTGCTAAAAGATTTTGAGTGGAGAGCTCTTTGTCTTAATGGATCGCAGCAGTTTATGGACCCCCTCACCTCAGCTTCAATCCTCATCAGCTTAAAAAAAAATCAAGTTGCGAGTATATATTTGTGGTTTTTTTTTTGTTTTTTTTTTGATTTTAAGATTTTTGATTCGTTTGTGTGCGACTTCACGTGCCGGAGGCGTGTGTCTCACGTGTTTGTTTTTTTTTTTCTCTTCAAATCTTTTATTTTTGGCGGGAAATTTTGTGGTTTTGATTTTTATACGTATGCCGTGGACTCCAAATGAGTGTTGCCACGGTGCGTTTTCGTAACGTATGCATGCGTGTAAGGTTTCACGTGTGTATGTATGTGTTTTTCTTCTATTTGGTTTAAAGATTAAATTTTATAAATAATTGTTTTGCATTATATAACAATGGTCGTGGATAATATGAGTGGTGAGAAACTGACTTTTGGTGTGGCCTGTGGGGAGCACAAAACATGTGAACATGTGAGTTGTGGATCGAGTATGTGTTTTATACTTTTATTATACGACGAACGTATAAAGACAAAAAGATAAAAATGTATTTTCATTTTAAGACCAGAGAAAAAAAGAATGTTTAGTGACAAAAAAACAGCTAGCAGTAAAAAAAAAAAAAACACAAAAGAAGTGGTTTCATGTCACGTAGATTTATTTCTTCCTTTGGTTTTAGTAAAAAGAGGAACAAACAATTAATAGGAGCAGTAGAATACATGTGAGGTTGATCTGTCTTCATGTCAGAGAAAGTGGTCTCACACCACAAAACCATAACGTAGCTACACCGTTCTATCTCTCTCTCGAACCCCTCAAACATCAGCCCCTCAAAATACCCATATCTTTGACTATCCACGTATACACATGTGCGCACACGATTCTACAAGTAAAAGGGGAATAAGAAGTGAAAGAAAATAAATAAAACATTCATGAAAGTGTGTTTTATTAGTCTTATAACTAAACTAAGTTAGTTTGTTTGAGTTTGTGCCGACAGAGGTGAACCCACGTCGAGAAAAATGTCTTCATCCACTTAATTCTAATTAATTAGTTTAACATTGTATATAACGTGACTTATTTATTTTAAATCAACGAGACAACGACATTATATGATCGTTCTCCAATGAACTAATCACGCGTCTCGTATATGCTTTACACTAATCTTCATATCACTGCCTTACTTATCTATCGGATGTTACAACGTAATCTACTTTTGATGTCTTCATGACGCTCCTCTTCTCTGTTTATATATTATTTTAGTTTACATCACTTTTCCAATTTTTCAACCATACACTGATATTGACATATACACTGTTACCAGATTTTGAAACTGTTCCACTCAAATGTACGTAAGGAGATGTGTTACTTACTTACTTTTTACTCCCGTACTAGTCATCAGTATTTTACTATTAACTTTTGCTTTTCTTTTACAAAAAAGTTGGCATGATTTATAAAGAATTCATGACACATGAATTATGAATATAAATGGTATGTTTGTTGTAAGAGCATCAATATGACATGACAACCTGAGACTGAACCAGATGGACTTATAAATAAATACGTACAAAATAACTATTACAAAAACAAAAATATATAATACACAAACAGCTTTAGAGGAGAAAGAATAGAAGCTTCACTTCACCCACTACTATTTAATCTAAACATGAAGCAAAAGTAAAAGAGAGACTATGGATGTTTAGGTGATTATATAGCAACTTCTAATTATAAATAAATAATTAGCAGCCCACGCATTTGGACATATCAATCATCGGGATTACATCCATCATTGTTTATTAAACTTTTTAATTACTTTAATCCTCTTTCCGGTTTTGATTAGGACACTCTGGGACACAAAAGGGACCGAAGCTTATATATCCAGCGTATAAAGACATTCATCTTTTAATTACTATCTTAATTAATCCTTGTCTTGTTACACTTATTTTGGTACACGCGTTTGCCATTAATTGCATACCTTTTAATTATCGCATGAATATCTAAACCCCCTTAAAATATCAAGCATACATTTTTATTATTGAAAATGGATTATGACATCTGATGAGAATGGATAGAGACAAAACATAATGAAATTATGTGACAGTATTTGCATTCATTATAGCTTATAGAAAAATGGATTTATCAGTATTACATTACATACACATGTAGGTGAGTATGTATTGTGTATATAGGCGCATGTAGATCATGTTGATGTGAGTAGGAAATAAAATCAGAAAGACTTCGCTTTATTCTCAACTAGTGTTAAAAGGTGAAGAATCCTAGGAGTAGGTTTTTCAAAATAACTTACGTACATACATATAAATATAACCAACCCGACCCTATTTCATATCTACCTATTTCGATAATGTCTTCATTATACTCTACAGTTATGTACTAATCATTAATCAAGTACGTAATGAGCTTTAAGCACATACAAAAGCATAGTTTTACACTTATTCTTAAAGTGAAGCAAAAGAAAAAAAAAGGAAATTAAGAGGGAATATATGCTAGAACATGTAGAAACAAAGTTTGCACATGAATTCTTTCTTTACCTTTAGTCTTTAGAGAAGAAGATACACTATATATTCATTAAAATAATCAAACTTTGGATGCTTGAAAAGTAGAAAGAAATATAAAAGTGATGAGACGATATTTTTAGAGAAGGGAATCATTAAAATAGAAAAAGAAAGAGAGAATGAAGAATACAATGGTGGCATGGCCCGACCCCGTAGGGGCGTGAGAGAGTGAGTGAACTTAGAGCATGGGCATTGGTGTATGTTTGGTTTTGGTCCCCCAAGTATAATATTATTATTTTAAGAGTTTCTTATTTTTGATATGAACATTGGTGTATACTTGTATTTGGTCCCCCGATTAAATTAATAATATTTTCAAAATTTAAAAATTTTATTTAACTTAAAAAAACAAATACAGAAAACATAAACATAAAACATAAAACATAAAACATAAAACATAAAACATAAAAAGAAAAACAAACATTTTTAAATTAATCTTCATTGTCTTGAAGATGTCCAAATTTAGTCCAAATATGCTCAATCAAATCCTGTTTTAGTTGGTCATGGGCTTGTTTATCCCGAAGTCTTGTTTGACGAGTAATCGTAGTGCTGATATTTGAACCCACACCGGCGGCACCAACGGTATATGTTTGATCCACATGTTCTCCTTGTTGAAACTCGAAACAATGTTTCGGTAACTGTATGCATGGCGTTCATCTTCGACAATCATATTATGGAGTATTATGCATGATTTTATAACATTTGCCATTTTGTATTTATCCCATAAACGAGATGGATTTTTAATAACGGCAAATCTAGCTTCAAGACTCCAAATGCACGCTCAACATCTTTTCGCACAGCTTCTTGTTTTTAGAAAAGAGATTTTTCATACCTTGTGGAAGTCGGATAGATTGAATAAAAGTGGCCCAATTTGGATAAATCCCATCAGTGAGATAGTACGCCAAATTGTACTCCCTTCCGTTGACAACGTAGTTGACTTCCGGAGCTTGACCGGTTATTATGTCATCAAAAACATTAGATCGATCAAGAATATTAAGATCGTTCATTGTACTGGAGCTCCAAAAAGGCATGCCATATCCAGAGGTCATACGAAGCTACCGCTTCCAACACGATTGTAGGTTTTCCGGTTGACCTTGAATACATGCCTTTCCAGCAGTGGGACAATTCTTCCACTCCCAATGCATACAGTCAATGCTCCCAATCATCCCGGAAATCCACGCTGTTCATTCTGATAGAGTAGTCTTTCTAGGTCCTCCGGCGTTGGACGTCTTAGGTATTCATCTCCAAACACTTGGATGATGCCGGCGGTAAACTTGTGCAAACATTTTCGAGATGTTGAAGCACCAATTCGTATGTACTCGTCAACACTGTCAGACGAAGTACCATATGCCAATTGACGAATTGCTGCAGTACATTTTTGTATAGGTGATAGACTAGCCCGTCCGGTTGCATCTTGGGTTTGGCGGAAATATTCGATTTCGGTAGAGAGACGTTCCACAATACGCATGAACAATGGCTTGTGCATGCGAAACCGACGCCGGAATAAATATTCTGGGTATGTTGGAGTGTCACTGAAATAATCATTCCAAAGATTATTGTGGCCTTCTTCCCGGTTTCGCTCGATAAATATCCGCTCGTGTGGCTGGTTTGGTTCCGGAATAATATGTGAAGCATCATAAATATTTTCTAAATAAGCATCAAAATTATCACCATCATCTCCTTGGTAGTGATAATGAACATCATCTCCTTGGTAGTGATAATGGTTTGAAGATGATCCCATATTAAAGAAATTTTTTTTGGAAAGAGTAAACTTGTGTTTATGAGAAAGAGAGAGCTTGTAAAGAGAAAAGAATGAGATAGTGTGAATGTTTTTTGGCAAACTGATCTGAACGCATATATATAATGAAAGGCAAATTGATCTTCTATTTGCACCCGTGAATGCATTTTTGTTTGGTGTTGCATTTTGCTCTGATTTAAATGTGCACCCCGTGATTTCTACATGTACATCCTTTATGTGTTTGACAAGTACATAATGCCAAGAGAATGAGTACCCTTGCCATTACAACCCAAGTCATTACAAAACCCAAGTCATTTCAAAACAGGATTGATATCCTAGTAGTACAATCCGTGAGTTATTACAACTCTTACACATCCGAGTAAATCAATTATTACATGAACAATATACCAAACAGACATAAAACAATAGCCATTACAACAACAAAGAGTAAATCAGTTACATTTCTAAACCTATTCTCTTTACGTAGCTCAGAGAAAGCATTTTCCAACATTAGCAGCTTCTGTTGTGTGGCATAACTCTGCTCCCTTACATGATTCATATCTGATTCATAGTCATTGAATAATGTTAAATAATCTACCTTCTGCGACATCACTTCATATCTTCTATCTGCATCTCTCATCTCCTCCATTACCGCGACATCCCACCACTTGTGAATGTGCATCTCTCCATCATCAACATTTGGGCATGTGAAGAACCTACAAAAGCCAGAATACGCGTGAACAATTAACAAACCAAGTTATTACGCATAAACTTGGATCATACAAAAGCCAAGTAAAGAGAATAGATGTAATCATACCGTCTGTTGTAGCAGTTGGACAAAATAGGATGAGCTCCACAGTAACAAACTTTGGGGAATCCATGCTCCACCTCGGGTTGAGGTGGGTATTGACTCGACTCAACCGTGAACCTCAACGCACTCTCTGCTTGATCCTGTACAATCAAAGCCTCTATTTCTCTATCCGCGGTATCCTCTGAGAACCTACCATACTCATATGATGAGTCAGGCTGAGAGTAGCTATAGTCTTGGCCCATTTCTCAACAAACCTGAAAATAAAAGAAACCGCAATGTTATTAATTGACTTAATACTTTGGTTAATACTTTCATTACTACTTACGCATAAACTTATATCATACAAAAGGCAAGTTATTACGCATAAACTTATATCATACAAACCAACTTATATATAATCACTTTAAAACATAGAATACAAAAGCCAAGTAACTAAAACACGAAATACAAATAAAACAGGACATACAAATGCATAGAAACTTAAGCAAGAACTACAAACAACAAACGCATATATAGTTTCTCAGAAATACTGAGAAACTATCTTGTTCATAATAATTTCTTCACTCGCATTCAAGGGTTCTTTTTTTGGCTAAGAGAGTGTCTAGGATGGCCAGCTTTTGTAGTTTCTCCTTCTCAGCCAATTCCTCTTTCTTGACATCCCACATCCTCTTATACTCAGCAAGACTCTTCGTGTTTGTGGACTGAGAATTGTTTCTTTTCGCCTTTGCAGCTTTGACCCTTTGGCCTATCCTCACAGTTCTCAACATTGCAGCTTGATGATTGTGAACCTTCGGCAGATGGTTTTCTCTTTGTTGCAGGCTGAGATGGAGGCGTGTTAATAGCATTAAGACTTAGCCATTTCTGCTCATTCTTTAACAAACACCAACAATGTTCAAGGTTGAACCTCTTGTTATGCTCAGCGAAGTAGATTTCATGTGCATTCTTTAGGATATCAATTTCCGAATGCCCAGAACTGTTCAGTCTCTCTGCAGTAGCCATTGCCGCACAAAACTTGTTAGTGTGGTCATTTATCTTGTGCCAACGCTGCTTGCAATGTGTCACCAGCGTCTGTTCCCCACTATTTCTAGCATGAGGAGTGTCAGCATAGTACCGGCTAATCCTCGTCCAGAAGCTTCCTCCCTTTTGTTGATTAGACACAATGGGATCCTTTGAAGTGTTTAGCCATGCAGAGATCAGTACTTCATCATCAGCAGTTGCCCATGTCTTTCTCTCCTTGCGCTCCACTCGTGTATCTTGAGAAAGAGGTGGCGCCTCAGAAGGTTGCGAGCTGAAAGCAGGGATTTGTGAGCTGTTCTGTCCAGAAGGTTGATAACTTTCAAAACGAAAGTTTTCATCTCTACCAACGGATTCTTGACTGTTAAGCAAGTTTAAGTAAGAAGAAGACTGATAATATGGATTCGTAGAATCCATATGAAAATACTTAGAGATAATGAGTAGATAGTAGAAGGAATTAGCTAAGAGAATGAGTATAGAAAAGAAGGGATTAGCTAAGAGAATGAGTATAGAAAAGAAGGGATTAGCTAAGAGAATGAGTATAGAAAAGAATTAGAGAATGAGAGAGATTTATAATGGAAAAAGTGAGAAGTTGGTTGGGGTTTAATAAGTAAAAAGGTAACTTGCAATAACTTACAACACATAATGAGCTAACAACCACAGTCTAATCAAAATTTATGAGAAGTACAATTCAAAAACAGCTATGAAGTACTCGTTAATGGCTCATTCAATTTAAAGAAGGCAAAAACGGATATGAAGTTGGTATTACTATCTACACGGTTGGTGTCTTTACTTACAAGTACATAGTACTTGTAAAAATCCGCATAAACAATGAACAAACCACACAAAAATGCTAATGAACAAAAGCCAGAATACGCATGAACAATGAACAAACCACACAAAAAAAACTTTTTTACAATGAACAAATACGAATGTACAATGAACATCAAGCTATATACAAATACTTGATGTTAACATCAAGCTATATACAAAGCTATATACAATGAATTGGTTAACATCAAGCATACCAATTAACAATTGCTTTAGCAATGAATAGTTACACCAAGCTATATACAAAGACTTGATGTTAACCAAACGTTAGCTATCAATTACTAGTTAGAACAAGCTATACACAAAGACTACCAATTAACCAAACTTTAGCTACCAATTAACCAAACTTTAACTACCAATTAACCAAACTTTAGCTAAATCGATAATCCTACACAAAAAGCTATGAACAAGCTATACACAAAACTAATCCTGAAGCAAATCATATATATCTCAAATTGGAGGAAGAAAACATACCTTAAATTTCGCACAATTGAACCGCCGGAGAAGCTTCGGAAGACACAGAATTTGGAGGTCGGCTTGCAATTGGTGGTCCTTCGTCGCCGTCGAGATGGAAGGGAGGACAAGCTACGGGAGACACAGAAGGTGGAGATAGGCTTCAAAGCGGTGAAATCGGTGGAATAGAGGAAGACATCGACGCATGCATTCCGTCGCCGTCGAGAAACGAGATGCAAGGGAGAATTCGAAAAGCCCTCTCGAGATTTCGTCCCGTCTAAAGACGCCGGACAAGCGACGGGAGACACAGAAGGTGGAGATAGGTTTCAAAGCGGTGAAATCGGTGGAACAGAGGAAGACATCGACGAGGGAATTCCGTCGCCGTCGAGAAACGAGAGAGAAATGAGAGGAATCTCGAAAATTAATCTCTCCTTCCTTTGTCGATTGCTAACCCTACCAATACATCGAGCCAATCACAAGCTTCCACGTCCCCAAGTGGACGATAGAAAACGTCGCGTTTTAAGAAGCGTTTTTTGAGTTTTTTGCTTTTTTTCATTTTTTTTTTTTTTTAAAAAAATTGGGGGACGGGTGAAAACGACACCGATGCCCATGCTCTTAGTAGTTTCTCGAGGGAGCGTCTCTCATTTGTTGTTTACTTTAGAAAATTTTCGTGGGTTTGCTTTTTGTTGTTTATGGTCACAAACCAAGATTTAGTCACTGTTGCACTTTCATTTCTCTAGTGGACAACAACGACGTCTCCTCCTTACCAAAGTCCTTTGTTTCATCATCAAAACACTCTTCACCTAATCCGACTTATTCATGTTATTTCAAGGATACTCGCACACACACGTGTGACTCAAAAGCTCGAAACTAGAGTTAGAATATAGTTTTGATTCCGTTTCGATTAATGTAAAGACTGCATCGGGGAAAGGAGGATGAACGTGAGAGAAAGGAAATGAGCATAAAAGAAAAGCAAATAGCATTGAGCACAGTGACTGAAAGCAATAAAGTAAGATTGTAAGTTTCATTTTTTCAGATTGAAATATTTTTTTTTTACAGAGATTTCAGCAAAGGGATGAGAAAGTATAAAGTTGAAAGCGAAAGGCATTTTTATTTTTCATGGGGCGAAAGCAAAAGCGGATTAGAGAGACGAAAGGTGGTTTTAGCTAAAGAAAGACAAAAAGGAATGTAACACTCTTTTAGATTTGACGTTAAAGAAGCTTGCGAATGTGACTCTGTAGGAGCCATATCAATACATTGAATCCACATCCTAACTTAATTATTCATTCCTCTATTCACCATGTTTACTAAAGACTCAATAAGGCATAGTTGTGAACTTGTGATTGGGCTAGGATTTGTGAAAGGGTAAAAAACCATTTGTTTAAGTCCATGGACTTGGATCAACGTCTTTAAGTTCTTGATCTGCAAGATTCACTATCCTAAGTCTTAAACTAGTTCAAGCCATCCAAATTCCATCACAGCCGTCATTTCAGATGAGTTTAACAAAAGAAATGTATATGCTGAACTTTTTATCAGTGAGTTATTGTTTTGGTTCAGATTTGATATACAGAAGAAAACACTGACACTCTCAGTGTTCTGGTCAACATCACAATTCAAACTCAGCAACAGAAAAAATCTCTAATCTTCTTACCGTGAAGCGAATTTACACATGGCATCAGGTCTAGGTACTTCTCAGGATAGTAGCGACTTACTTTTTTGCTGAGTTTCATTGAACAAATCCTTCAACAGCCTTCATGTGTCACCACCGAGTTGCAACCTCTTTCTCTCGTGCTTCAGCTGTGACACAAAACTCTATTAGTATCACATGAGAACGTATATATTACATTTATTACTTTGGTATTGACACTTACCACAGTCTTTACTCGCTCATTGGCATTACGGGTTCCTCCAAAGACAGAATCAGAATCATAAGGGCTACGAACCAACACTTCTTTCATTACCAGAATGTTTTTGTTATCCCAACGTGCAGGAAGCCTGGAGAATGCAGCATCCCATAACATTCCATCAAAAAGAGTACATGTTGCAAAATCATTAGAATGAATATCAGCATATAAGCAGACATCCATTTGTCACAATCAGCTCTTAACTGCTAAATGAAGAAACCTACACAACATAAGTAGCCTAAAACCATGTCCCATTCATTATAAGCAAACTCACACAACGGTAGCAAAAAAACTACCTACTTACTTTCTTTGGAAATTCTACTACATAATCACATTTTGTTATTTCAGAAGTGTCATGACAAGTAGTCCAACATAAGAAAATTCACTAGTAAAGACGTCTGACTTGATAGCTAAAACAATTGAAGCAAGGCTAAAGATAAAGTCGACTCATAGTAGAACAAATATATAGTCCCAAACAAGCTTGCGTCTTCTGAAACCACAAGCAATAAAAACGCAATGCCATAACAAGAATGACAATTGACAACTCCAGTAAACATCTGAGATTAGTTCCTGATTTACAGGCAGCAAGAACTTAAGCAAGACTATAGACACGTTCGACCATATATAGTCTCAAAAAGCTTGCATTTCCTGGAAACCATAGATCAATACTAACACTAAATTGAATCCAGATTCAGAAACTAAAGAACACACAGCTTGCATCTGATCCAGACCTCGTTGTTACCAGAAACAAAAGTACAAAACCCATTCGCAAACAGAAGCAAATTCTTTTTAACGATCAAACACTAGCAGTAAAACCTAACCAATCCAGGCTAAACCAGAACAAGAACTACTCTAAACCATAACAAGGTTCGACTGTAATCATCATCAACTCAATATAAAGAACCAAAAAGATCCTTACGTCTTAGTAATCGCGTCAAAGATCATCTGCGCCTCTGCGGTAACACCAACACCAATTTTCTCGATGTCCCTGCAAAACACATTACCAAAATCAGAGCAAAATTCGAAACAATCATAGAGATTTTTCACAACAAAATTGCGCAAGAGTTATCACCTAATGCCATTAACTTCTTTCTTTATGAGTTCATCAAGATTAGTCGAAGGCTTCTTAGCTAGCGGATCCTTAACTCTCCCCAGATCCTTCAGCTCGGTTATGTAATTCGCATTCACCATCCGTAAGGTCTTCGAATCGAGAGGTTTAGGCTTCGTTCCTTCTTGTAAATCACTAAATCCGTCAAGGAAACCGCAAAATTCAAAAACAAACGATGATGAAATCAAGAAGAAGAAGTAGCAGAGATGAGAAAACTAAGAGCTGCAGAGTACTGATTTCGTAAAAAAAAAGGATATCGAAGATGGCGAAGTTGGGAACAGAATCATATGCCAAGACGATTCCATTGAACTCGTCTCCGGTGGTCAACTTGACAGCGTATACCTTCCCCAACGCGAATTTCTCGCCTTCTCCTCCACCGTCGTCTTTAGCCACCGTAACACTTGCTGATTTCATGGCGGCGAACTAACTCTCTCCGGCGGTTTCTAAAATCGCGGTTTTTGAAATGTGACGGTTGAAAAATATCTTCGGCTTCACGTTAAATGGACAATAACAAACTATAACCGTAAACAGGCCTCTGCACTCAACTTTATAAGCCCATATACAACTGCCTTGGATCATTACTATTTGAGCTATTACCGGGCCTAATAGATCGAATGGCCCAATTACTTTTCTTTTCTAGCTAAAGTTAACTTTAGACCAATTTTACTAATTTTGTGTGTGTTTCTTTCACTTTTTTTTTTTTTTTGGTAGGATGTGTTTTTTTTTTCCTTTTCACAAAAGAAATTAAATGGATTTTTCTATTACTCTCCAAAGTTATCATTATCATTTGGTAGAATTTAAAATTTTTGTTAATTGAGTATTTGATAAGATGTGTATGTTAAATATTACAAGAGGAAATGAAGTGGTCCATGTGACATAAATTAGACTAATCATTGTTATTTTTGTCAAAAGGGAAATGGGAAGCTGGTGAGCTACTACATCACCGTTATCACCTGTCACTACTTTTAATTTTTCAAATCTTCAGTGTCAGTCTTGAATGTTGGTTCTAAAATCTTTACTAGATCTTATTGAATAAAATATTAAATTTCTATATTTATTTGAATTTATTTAACGACACTTTCTTGTTAGTGTTTAAGTCACATTTTAATATGTCTAAGACGATCTTTCTTTCGCAAATAATTGTTTCACATAAAGGGTGTAGTGTTAAACTTTGTAAACTTAAACTTAATTGTAAACTTTGTAAAAATCGATTATATATTTCTTTGTAAGATTTTAGTTATTTTCTAAACTTTTTTGTTTTTGTTTTCGTTTTGGATAATCATGGAATCTCGGGTTAAAACGTAAAAAAAAAAAAAAATTGTCATTTAAAACATTAATATTAGACAATTATGTTTGAAATCGATGTTTAAAAAAACAAACCCTCTTCCTCCAATTCCATGATGATTTATTCAATTATTAAAATGGTTTTATTTTCTAATCTTAAGACCGACAAATTTTTATTTTATTTTTGTAGAAGTTTATTAGACAAAGATGACTGGTTTGGTTAACAATTATAAATGGTCGGAAAGAGGAGGGCACATGGAAGAATGGGATGGACCGAGGTTAACGGGGATGAAGACAACAAGTCGAACCACTCATTGTAAACCTCTCCTAGAGCTGTAGAGCACATCTTTGATCACATGTTTTTTGAGTCGTCCATCTTCCACATGGGTTTTCACATTATAATGTTTGTTTCCACTCTATATATAAGTATCATTTAACAGCTGTAATTAATTATGATGTGGTGGACAATTATTATCTTACAAAGTCTTGGTTTACGGATTGAAATTTCAAGAAGAGTTAGTAATTTTATAAGTAAGCCTTTTCATCCACAAATTTGTTTTTTTTTTACACGTTATGCAAACTATATGTCATTTACCCTAATATTTACAAAATGATAATGTTGTATTCTTAATTAATTTGGTAATGCAAAACGCATAATACCGAAATCTTATTTTTGAATTTGAAATATGCCAAAACCACCTTTACCAAATTACTATTTTTTTTGGTTTATTGCTCTGCCTCTCAAAATTTTCACCGTCTAGTAAAATGATTGAAAATCATTACATGTTTAGTGGGTAAAATAATCTCCGCGTTGACTAGTGCCATTAAATCATTGAAGCCGTACAAAAGTTACCACCTCTTTCAAACAAATTGTGTCAAGTGTCATACTTTACTAATTTCATCTTAACAGTGATAAGTCTTTATTTGATCTACATTTACTTGCTTATACGTGTCACTTAATTAACCTAAATCAAGTTTCAACGCGGCACGTTGTTATATTATCTTGACTTGGACCATTTTCAGTGGACACTGACAATTATACCCTGACACTCGCAAGCAACAAAAAATGCTATCGAGGCACCGCACCAAGGGCTAATATCGTCATTTACTCTGAGTAAAGCCATCAGAGTCTCTCTGGCCAATTTCAGACTGGCCACTCACTGATCAAAAGGCAACTTGCTCCTCCTCCACCACAAGCCACAAACTTTATTTAAATTTAGGTAATATATCTAACACCCAAGATTTAATTGTACAAAGTACAAACATATCAATTACTAATTACCATAGCAAAATTACACATCACTTCCAGATTTAAAATCCTTACAATAACTCAAAAGTAAGTGGAGTCTAGTATCAAAAACCAAAACTAAAATTTGGCTGGCATATATTCATATGCGGTAGACTAATAAATTTATAATGTTCTTTTCGCAAAAAAAGTAAAGAACCTATTTTACAACTGTATGAATAATACTGAAAAAGTGAAAATTATAGCATAACAACAACATTGACATGGATAGATTAATTATTAATAAAAAAAAAAAGATTTTAAGTAAAATATGCCTCCATGGTCCAAAACCATTGAACCACTCGTCTCGTCTCTTCCATATAAAACAAGAACAACCACCAAAAAACGATGTGACATATACTTTCAAACAAACAAAGAAGACCATATCAAAAATAACCAGAGCAACAAAAAAAATAGAAGAAGAAGAAAGATTTGTTTCTATGATCCTGAAATGGGATTGAAAGAGCAACAGAACTGTCTGAGTCAGAGGAAGATCACAGTTTTTTTAGTCTTAGCTTTTATACCAATAGCTCTGTTTCGACTCTGTTTTAATAATCCATTCTCCTTCATTGATGACACCTCTCTCCAAGACTCTTCAGCTCATGTTATCATCACCACCTTCTCGTCTTCTTCTTCTCAAGGTAACATCGAACTTATTCAATATCTTCGTGTATATGCAAACACAATTGTTTAAAACTTTAGAATTGTTGTCTAAATCTGCAGAAGAAGAAACTCAAGAGAGCTATGATCGTGTGAAGGACGAATCTTTATGCGATTATACGCAAGGGAAATGGGTCAGAGACGAGATTGGTCCACTCTACAATGGTTCAACCTGCGGAACAATCAAGGAAGGTCAGAACTGTTACCGCCATGGTAGACCTGATTCCGGTTATCTTTATTGGAAATGGAAACCGAACCAATGCGATATACCGAGATTTGACGCGAACCGGTTTCTTGATCTTATGAGAGACAAGCATCTAGCTTTTATCGGTGACTCCATGGCTAGAAACCAGCTGGAGTCCCTTCTATGTTTGCTCTCTACCGTATCTAGCCCTGATCTCGTGTATAGAAACGGAGACGACAATAAATTCAGAAGATGGCGTTTCGAATCTCACAACGTCACAGTTTCGGTTTACTGGTCCCCGTTTTTGGTGGCCGGTTTGGAGAAATCAGGAAACTTGGACCACAATGTATTGCACCTAGACCGCGTGGATGAGAGATGGGGCAAGGATTTAGAACGTATTGATACTGTTGTTGTCTCAGTGGGCCATTGGTTTCTGCATCCGGCGGTTTATTACGAGTCCGGTTCGGTTTTGGGATGCCATTCTTGTGAAACAAGCAACTGTACAGAGATAGGGTTTTACGATGTGTTTAGAAAAGCGATTAGAACAACGTTAAAAGCGGTGGCTGGAAGTCGCCGGGAGGTGATCTTGACGACGTTCTCACCGTCACATTTCGAAGGCCGGCCTTGGGATAGTCTCGGCGCGTGTAACATGACAGAGCCGTACGAAAGGAAGGTGTTAGAAGGTTTAGACTTGGACATGCGGCAAATAGAGATGGAGGAGTTTACAGCAGCTAAAGCGGCCGCGGGGGAGGTGAGGTTAGAGGCGTTGGACGTGACGGCTATGTCGGTGCTGAGACCAGACGGACATCCTGGTCCGTACATGTATCCGTTCCCGTTCAAGAACGGTGTACCGGAAAGAGTTCATAATGATTGTCTCCATTGGTGTCTGCCTGGACCGGTCGACACGTGGAACGAGATTATGATCGAGATGTTGCGGCGATGGAGGGTCTAAATCATGAACCATGATTGTGGATGTGATCCTATGACGTCATTCATTTATACGCATATGACAAAAGGTGTAATCATTTATTATTTTTTTTCGAGAATTCAGAAAGTATAGCTAGGTAGTTTTCTTTTCTTGGATTAGATACGATCGGAAAAAAAAACATGATTGATATACTTTATTTGTTGGTTATTTCTTCCGTTCTTCAAAACGATAGAGAAGTACACAAAAATACCTGCACAATTTATTATTTTCCCAATAATTTAAACTAAATAAGTAGTTATATGTCATAGAAATTTTTTTTGGCTTGGAATTTTTTAATTATTGTGCCTTAAACTGTCCATGTACTGATGTACAATAGCCACTAGCATGCTTGTTCTATTATATTAAGGTGTAGATAGCTGTCACTATAGGTTCGAATGGTGACTGTGTATTTTGTTGTGCGGGACGAGAAATTTAATAGTGCGGTACGGTTCAACTGCGGTTTATGCGGGAAAAATATATTTGTGCGACAAGTGCGGATAACAGAAAATAAACGGTCCAAAATAAAACTTGATTGGTGAAAAATGTGCGGTTTAGAATAAGCGGTACAAAATAATATAAATAATTAATATAATTATAAATTATTATTTGTAATATATTTTCATACATTTTGTAGATATATTTTTTATACAAAATATATTTAGCATAAGTAAACAACATTTTTATAAAACCAATTTTGGTTTGTGGAAATTTATATTTAGGGAAAATGAAATGAAAAAAAATTATTTGACAAAAAGTTATTAAATTAAGAAACAATTGTTTTTATAACATGTTTGAACAAATATAATATACCAAAATATCACATGTTTCTACTTCAATATTTATCCAATAATAATTAAGTTAAAAGATTATTTTATTATATAACAATGATAGATAGCTTAGGTATAATATATATGTGGGAGAAAACATAACAGCTATATACTATTTTAATAATAATAAAATAATTATATATAAATATATATAGTCCATTGCGGTCCGACCGCTGGGTAATAACTTCTTTGAAGTTTTAGTGCGGTCCAAAGCTATTTTTTGTTCTCAAAAAACACACTTATTCTTTTTTTTTTTTCTTCTTTTTGCAAAACCGCAAAAGTGTAATATTAGTAGTGATTGGTAACTGAAGTGCGTTATTCATATTTTTTTTCTCAGTTCCGCAAATTACTTGCTTCCATTCAAGGCCTATGATTCGTAGATCATTGATTAATGATGGACCGCGTCGAGAAAAAAAAACATTTGTAGAATGAAAATGATTTCATTGCCAAGAACATTGTTAAGAAAGAATATAGCATTTGATCTATTAATTGGTCTATTCGATTTTACTAGTTTATAAAGAGGCATTTGTGGAAGCAAAGCAAGTGGCAACTGGCAAGAAAGGGATGGGCACCGTGAATTAAAGAAGATTTTGTAATAATGTTCTATATCAAATTTTGCAGGCATTTTTTGGGTTTTGTAATTGTGGCAGAGCATAAGAGTAAGACCCAGAGATGTGTTTTTTGTCTTTTATTTTTAGCATACGTTTTTTTGTCTTCCAGTACACAATATTTTTGTCTTTTTAACGAAGAAGAGAATCTTCAATTTTCTTAAGAGTGAACGGTTAAAAAGGTTTTGTTAGACAAAAGAGGTTTTAACTTTTGACCAGCTGTTTATTCTTTTTGCCCTGCCTCTTTCTATTATCTCTTCTTCTTCTTGCCTTTTCTCCACTAAATTATGTTTGGAACTTATGTTGATCCCGAACACGTTACTGCTCTCGGTTGTTTGCAACTTGTACTAATTTATAAAATCGTTTCCAAAGTGCTTTTTTAATAGGTTTGAATGGTGACAATGGACCAAAGAGATTGATCTATTTTTGCAACTAATTTATTTTTGTTGTTCATCCTAAAAATGTCACTGCACACTCGTAGGGTATGGGCTTTACCACAATAAGACTGAACACATGCGTATGGGCTTTTACCACAGTTTCGTATTAGGCTCATTTGTGTCAAATTCCAGAGCTCATCTTTTTGTCTCTTTCTACAGCCACATGTACCACACTAGTGAGTAGCCCATATATATAGGTATAGGCATAGCACGTAGCAGAAATAGAATCATATCTCTCATTAACATCGAGGTTGCTACGAACCACAAAGAGAGTTTGATACTTTGATTCCTAGAGTATTTCAGGGAGGTTTTTGTTATTCACTCACATCTACTATGTAAAAAGAAAAAAAGGATAAAATAATTTTACCACTATGTAGCCATTGAGAAAGATGGTAAGAAAAACCTACATCGAAAGTAAGATCAAATAAATGATAAAGAAAAAGCTAATTAATTCATTGTAAGTTGGTTTCTAATTATAAACCTATGACATTTTATTAATATATATGCTTTTTCATTCAGAAGTCAGAACTTATAGTAGTCATATATGAACTTCCTTTTTCGCATTGAATAACTTCAATACATAATGTATATTTACAATAGATTTAAAGCGTGAATACATGTAGTCGATCCTTGATTCGGAGATTATTCATTACATAGAAACATAAGAGAGAGCTCTAGCTATTCAAAGACATGTATATACATTGGGTAGGTTTTGCGTTTCGGACCAAAAAGCCTACTTCAGCAATCTCCCATTGACACTGACCACTTAACACACTCTCACACGCATTTCTTCTTATTCACGCCATAAAAAGAGGAAAGGGGCCAAAAATATATGAACCCTCAATCCTTCTTTAGAAAAAAATAGATAATACAAAATTCACACAGGACTCTCTTCCTGATTAGTAAGCAATGGAACTTTGTATTCATCTTGTTCGCGAGGATAATTAGATTTAGTGGACTTCCTTTCTTCGTTTGGATTTTGTTTTTCTTCGCTTTCCTTCAGTTGTCCCCAAGACACTGTGTAGTATCCCACACCACCTATGGCTGCTCCTAACACACTGCACCCATGCACCAACAAATACTTAATTCTCATGTACAATAACCACATGCTAATAGTATTTCGGATGATTAATGAATATTTTCACGGACCTGCCGTAGTGAAGACTGTTGACGAAGAAGCTTGTGCCAAAGAGTGTTGCCCAAAAGATACCAAAGGGTTTGAATAATGGCACGTAAGAAGGTCCTTTCATTTGGGTGCACTTTACGTGTACACTTGTTCGTATCACACTTCCGAATGTTCCCTGTTTTTTTAACACATCATCATAGTGACCAATATTAGACACGTGTAAATTATCTTAAAACCATATATAATTATTTATAACGCAAATTGAACATGCAGTCTTGTTCTAGTGTAATCGTTATATCTCTACTTGGTCTCGAACCTGGTGAAATGCATGTTATTGCAAAGAAAACAGATTTAATTACCGTGGCGATAATGAGGTAAAGATCGAAGTTAGGTTGGATTTTCCATGCACTTAGGTCTCTTTCCATATATAACGAGAATATTAGACACTGGATCGTCCCAACTATGCTGTAAAACGAAGCCACTTTCATTACATGTGGATACTTTTTGACCGTCCCTGTCTGCCAAAGACAAAAAACAAGAAATATTAACCTCAAAACTAAATAACTAATTTAACATGCATAAGCGTAACTATGGTTTAAATTTGTTTGATGGATTTAAAATGGATTCAAACTCACAATTGGTTGGGTTCAAACTGATTTATATTTAAACTTTTGATGTAAATTAGGACAATTTTAAATTTTTATTGGTGTCAATTGCACCCACAACAATCAACGTGCTTCCGCCCTGGTAATGGATATAGATGGTTTATATTATTGTTGAGTACCTGAACAACATTGAAGAGAGAGACAGAAAAAACGGCGGCGGCCAAAAATATACAGCCGAGAAACCAATTGTCGGGGAGGTTGTAGTAGACCAAAAGTTTAGGGATTGATTTAAGAAAACGAGTTGGGGAAGCAGTCGAAGCTGGTCTTATGAAGGGACCTTTGTACAACTCTTCAACAAAAGCTCCGCTTAACGAGATTATTGTTCCCATCATTTTAGCCCTCGTACTCGTGTTTCTCCAATCCAACTTGCTCCTTCTATAAATGCATATATGGTTATTATATATTTGAAGACGTACATATCAATATTATTTATATATGGAGATTTATAAATGGTGATGCGAGATGTCTTACCCGAGAAGAATAGAGAGCAGGAAGGAGAAGGAAGGGATTTGCAACCCCATTGCACATACGACTATGGGTGAGCTGAAGCTTAGTCCCACGAATGCCAAGTTTTGGAACATAAATATCCTTCACATATTTAAAATGTTGCAATATAATCAGTGCATGTGTATGCATGCATGAATAACATTTTAAGTACGTTCAAAATGCATGCAAATGCGTGTGTGCTCGGAAGTGAGCAAACTATCATTACCCAACATATGTCACACAGTTTTTTTTTTTGTTTTTTGTTTTTATTTTAATATCAAAAACAAAACATGGTGTGTGCATGGTATGTGCCCCTCACAAATAAACGTCACGATGTGGAAAATAAGAGAACATATTAGGCCTAAAACTGTATATTTAATAACGGAGTAAACGGCACGCAGTTTTGTTTCTTTTCGATAGATGACGTTGCAAATCCATGTCTTAGAATATTCATTAGCTAGTGGTTGAGAGAGTACGTTTATAAACATGGACCTTATATAGTATTATTTTAATTTAAGGACCACTTAGTTATTGGTATTGCAAAATACAATAATACTAGTAGAATCTGGTCTGAGTCCCAAAATCTATATGATAGATTTCTAAGAAAACATTAACTAATAAAGAGAGATGGATGTACCCACCCGGTGAAGCCTAGAAAGAAAACACGAAGGATAAGTGGCCATGAGAAGATGGATTGTTCAGTTCTGCAAGTGTGATAACGACATATAAATCAGAAAAGAATCAAGATTGATTAGTGAAGAGACATTATACTATAATATATAAAGTATGGAACGTAGACCGACCTCTCATTCCTGTGGAAGAAGAAAGAAAAAGGCAGAAGAAGAATAGATCCAAAAGCATTTGTGTAAACGACGAACACAAAAGGACTCATTCCTCCCGTCAACGCCGTCTTTGCCATAATCGTTAGAGCAATAGTGCATGCTTCCATTATCGCCATTGCTACAAACGGCACGAACTCATCCCTTCTAACTTTCAACTCCATCTCTTCTCGTCTAGCCCTTTCGAATAAAACGACAATGTCTCCTAGCTCCAAGTATATAGGAAAATAAAGATTAGATAGAGAGAGAGAGAGAGGGAGAGAGAAGAGAGAGAGAGAGGGAGATAGATCTTCAATGCTATTGGAGAAGATACGAAATTATTGGTTTAATTTCTCTAATCATATATAGAGAAGGAGGAATTATCATACATTTATTTTTTATTTATCATTATCTCTTTTCAGATATAACCTTTCACGAAGCGGTGAAGCTACTTTACAAGCGTGATGTAGCTACACGAGTGACTCCACCATTGCACTAAGGGTGATATGCTAACGTCATATTCTTTTTTTTTTTTTTACTTATCAGCATGTGTTCAACCTCAAACATAAATCCAAATAGTGTGATGCTGTTTTCAGATAATTTCCTTTTATTTATGTAGTTACGTCGCGTTTTTCGTCTTATAAGTTATGTAACGTATATATATATATAATTATAAGTTAGAGAGCTTGATTTGGAACGTACGTGGGAACTCCTAATACATCGTCAAGAGTTAATTATGATCGTACGCCAACTAAATCAGCGATTAAATGGAGACCAATACGTTATTTACTTCAAATTTTATTATATCCTAAATTTTTTTTTAACAATTTCTCTAGAATTTATAAATGGATAGATATATATTGTTGCGTTCAAAACTAGGGGCCTTACAATGTCATGAAGAATTCTGCAACCAATACTGCGCAAATTTGAAGCTTTAGACGGACGAGTCATTCGAAAATGATGATACTTTCACTACAAGAAAACACTCGATTTGCGAGGGAAACCTGCAACGGCAAAATGCCCTCGCAAATTTGCAACGGATTTACGAGTAGTTTGCTAGGAAAGCGAGGCTATTTGCAATTTCCTCGCAAACTTTGCGACGGCAAAATTCCTCGCAAATTTGCGACGGATTTACGATAAAATTGCTACTCCGCAAAACTTCCTCGCAAAAACTTGCAAATCCCTCGCATATTGCGACGGATTAGTGATGACATTTTCTGTAGCAAATTTGCGAGGAGTTGCAAGGGTCGATGATGTCGGCAGCCACGTTTTTACCGAGTGTAACTGTTTTGTCGGCAAAATAGTAAAAGCCTCGCAACTTCCTTGCAAGAAAATAATTTTTTAAATATCTCTCGCAAATTCCTTGCAAATTTCCCTAGAAAATCCATAGCAACTATTTTTAGTAGGCCTATAAATAGCAAGTTCATCATCCATGGAAACCACAACACAAAACACTTCCAACAAAAATATTTTGACTACGAAAAAATATTGTGAGAGAAAAAAAGCTACAAAAAAAGCCTAAACACTTTTAAATTATATAATAATGTTTGGAGGCGAGCATCATGAGATATACACATTGCGACGGTGGATGTACAATCATAGAGATCCGGAGACCGGTGATGTGACGAGAGAGTTTTGTGATGGGTTGCGCGCTTTCATGTACCAGGCGACAAACCAAGAATTTGCTCGTCAAAACGGTACAATATTTTGTCCATGTCCTAAGTGCTTCAACGATAATTATTTGGAATTTAATCTAGTGAAGAAGCATCTTTATAATAGAGGATTTATGCCAAATTACTATGTATGGTTTCGTCATGGAGAGGGTTGTAGCAGTAATGTTGGAAGTAGTAGTATGAATTATGCTGTTGATCAACCTAGTAATTATGAGCATCAAGAATCTGATCAATTGGGGTTTTATGGGTATAATGAGGAAAATTGATTTCATGATATGGTTAATGATGCATTTCATGAAACTACTGCTGCATTTCCTGAGAATAATACGGAAGAACCCAACGTAGATGCACAACATTTTTATACTATGTTAGATGCTGCAAATCAACCTATCTATGATGGATGTAGAGAAGGGCATTCTAAGTTATCATTGGCATCTAGGATGATGACAATTAAAGCTGATAATAACTTAAGTGAGAATTGCATGGATTCTTGGGCTGAACTCATTAAAGAGTATTTGCCACCTGATAATGTATCGGCTGAGAACTACTATGAAATACAGAAGTTGGTTGCGAGTCTTGGATTACCATCTGAAATGATTGTCAGCAGAGGCTAAGAAGGTGTTGTTCGAGTGGGTTAAATCTGAAATGAAGTTTCCAGATGGATTTGTCTCAAAATTTTCAAGATGTGTGGAGCAAGGCCAAAAATTTTCAGGTATGAAGAGCCACGATTGTCATGTCTCCATGCAACGACTACTACCATTTGTATTTCTTGAGCTCTTGCCAACACACGTTCATGAAGCTATAGCAGGTATATAAGTATATATATATATATTGATATATATACTTATTTAATTAATTCACCCATGAATTTATTATACATTGGTTCGTAGGTATTGGAGTTTTTTTCCGGGACTTGTGCACTAGAACATTGACTAGTGACGGTATAGAACAGTTACGAGAAAATATTCCAGTGCTAATTTGTAATTTGGAGAAGATCTTTCCCCCTGCCTTTTTTGACGTGATGGAACATCTTCCAATCCATCTACCACATGAAGCTGATCTTGGTGGGCCAGTGCAATTTCGCTGGATGTATCCTTTTGAGCGGCTTATGAAAACTCTTAAAGGAAAGGCCAAAAATCTTGCCAGAGTTGAGGGGTCGATAGTCGCCGGGAGTTTAACAGAGGAAACGTATCACTTCACATCATACTACTTTAGCCCCACCGTGAGAACCAAAAAAACACGTACTCGACGATATGATGACGGAGGCGTTGCACCTACATATAACGTTCCTGATGTTCCAGATATCTTTGCTCAGATAGGAAGACTTGCTGGAAAGTTAAAGGATTATGTTCTTGAGAAATCTAGATTATGTTCAACCTTTTGAGAGGTATGATTTTTTAAAAAATAAATTAATTTTATTTTATAAGATAACGAACTAACAAAATCTCTATTTTTTAAGACTTTTTGAAATGCAGATTCGTGAAGCATATCCTAATTTAGAAGAATCTGACTATGAGGCTTACAAAGAGCGTGATTTTGCTAATTGGTTAAAATACTATGTAAGTATATAGTTGAAATAAATTTGAACTATTTGTTGTTTATTGTTTAAAATTTAAACAAACTTTTGGTCTAAATATCTTATTCGTTTATATAGGTTCAGAATGGATGTGGAAACGAACCTTTGCCTCTTTGGTTGCATGAGCTTGTTCAAGAACCAAGAGCAAAGATCACTACTGCTCCGATGTACTTTACTCGCGGTTATACTTTTCATACGTACACACACGGAAGTCGCAAAGCTACAACAAATTATGGAATTTCTATGGCGTTTTGGAACAAATATTAGAAGTTGATTATCCAGGCCTTCTGAATCTGAGATGCGTACTTTTCAAGTGTAAATGGTACGATCCATCGGCTCGAGGCGTGCGAGTAAATAATTGGGGAGTTGTCGATGTGAATGCGAACAGATCATACGCCAAATTTGATCCTTTCATCCTAGCATCAGAAGCACAACAAGTGAGCTTTCTGTCCTATCCTCGTTTAAGGCAAATACGTGAAATGTGGTTATCAGTCATTAAAGTTAATCCTCGAGGCCGTATAATCGGGTTAGTTGATGATCAAGTCGTGATGCAACAAGAAATAGTAGGTGAAATTTCCATTCCAAACATGTCAACAGAAGATGTTATCCACATTGATCCACAAAACAGGCAATTTGAAGATGTTGATGATGTTTCTGAAGAAGAGGATAAATTAGACGAATTTGAAGAGTCTGATGATGGAGAAGATTCTAATGAAGATAACATAATCTCTAGTAGTTCAGAAGAATCTGATTGAACAATTGTAATTTTTGTTGTTTTTTTTAATGAAGAATATTGAAATTGCGAGGGATTTGCGTTGGAATTGTGAGCTGTACCCTAAACGTCATTTGCGAGAGGTTTGCGAGGGATTCCTTACATGTCCTTGCAGATCCCTCGCAAATTGCAATGGATGTGCGAGGGACCATCGGTAATATCACGCTAATGCCTCACAGTTCCCTCACAAATGTAGATATTCATTTTCATAAACATGTTAATATGGTTAGTAATGATTATTAACATTTTCAAACTAAAAGAGAGCATCACTACCCAAAATAAAAAGACAAGAAAGTTTTGATTGGTTATTGATAAATGTTGTTTAGGGTATATGGTTGATAAATGTTGTTTAGAGTATAGGGTTGATAAATGTTGTTTAGGGTATAGCTAGGGTTTGTAATATATATATGTTTAGGGATTTCTTTTGAGATTTTGATTGATGAAATTTGAATGAGGAGATGTGATGACTATTATTTATCTTTTCTTTTGAGATTTTGATTGAGGAAATTTTCTTAAATGGTTAAAAATAGGCTATAGATTTGCGAGGGACTTGCGATATTTTGTTAAACATCTTGCAGTTCCCTCGCAAATTGCGATGGATTAGCGATGTTCACTCGCAACTGCCTCACAGTTCCCTCGCAAATTATTCATTTTAATAAAATGTTAATATGGTTTTGATTGTGTAAATTTTAATGATATCGCAAATTTGCGAGGGACTTGCGATGATTGGCTATATGCGAGACGTTTGCGAGGGATGTGCGATGACTTCTCGCTAATCTCTCGCAATATTAGGCGTATTTTTATTGGTCCTTTTGTCTGCTTGTTGCGAGTGATTTGCAAGGGAGCGTAGTTAATCCGTCGCAATATTTGCGAGGGTTTTGCGAGACTACAAAATATCTATATATAAAATCGAAAGACGGTTTGAGCCTCGCTCAAACTCACACCTCAATCCCTTCTCTCTCAAACCCTAGCCGCAAAAACCCTTTCCCCGGAAAACCCTAATTTTCCGATCTCTGTTCAATCTACTTCGTCTTCTCCGTCCTCCTTCTCCGTCTTCTCCGTAAAGGTTTTTCTTAGTTCTTTCTTTCCCAAATCAAGCTCACACCTCAATCCCTTCTCTCTCAAACCCTAGCCGCACAAACCCTTTCCCCGGAAAACCCTAATTTTCCGATCTCTGTTCAATCTACTTCGTCTTCTCCGTCCTCCTTCTCCGTCTTCTCCGTAAAGGTATTTCTTAGTTCTTTCTTTCCCAAACCCTAATTTTTAGTTTTTTCTAGTAATTTTCGTAGATCTGATTTCTATTTTGGCTCTGTTTCAATCATCTCCGACTTTCTCGATTTCCCGATCTCCTTCTCCGTCTTCTACTTCAATAGTTTAATTTTACTTTGATTTTTATTGTAGATGTTTCATGGTAATGATTACACAAGGTTTCTCTCTAATCAGCGTGTACCCGAACCCACCAGTTCAAACCGTAGTCGGGGTTCTGCCCGTTCTCAGAACACAGCGGCGGTCCAAAATAACCGGCGTTCATCGTCGCAACCACTGCCCTCTAGTCAACCACTGCCCTCTCATCAACCGCCCCCTACTATTGAGGATCTAGAGACTGGTACGTCTCAACCTGCTCGTTCGACTTCTACTGGAGCTTCTGCCCGACTGAACAATCTAACTCTCGAACAGTTGCTCGATAGTCCTGGGCGTGTAGGGTTAACAAGGCTAGATCCGCGCCGACCTCAAGGAACTCTCTGGTAATGTTTTAAATTTCATATTAGAATTCTAATGTTTTTAATTTCATTTTCGAATTCTAAGGTTGATTCATATTCTTTGTTTCTCCGTATGTTTGAAGGTTTGATCAAGATCCTGCTGTTGCGGCTACTGTACGTAGCATCTTTGAAAGAGATTTCAAAGAGCCTCATGCCAATTGGACACAAACACCGAATGCAGTGGTTGACCGTTGGTATGAAACTTTTGCGGTAAGTCATTTTTTTGTTTTCCATTTTTACATATACTTCCTTTTAATGGTTGACTCAGACTAATATACTTTTTTTTCCTTGGAAGCAAACATATAATTGGGACAGAGCCATTAACGAGAGAGTAAGGCAGTGTTTTGAAGACAAGTTGAAGGAAAGGATGTGTGATCAAGTGTCGAGGTGGAAGTCCAAGTGGAGGAAAAAGGTGATGAGGCAAAGCCACGGTGGATTGATCCTCAAGTATGGGAAGGTCTGGTTCGGTATTGGCTTGATCCCAAATCAGAAACCAAGAGCATCAACAGCTGTAATGCTCGATATCATGACCCAGATGGCACAGGAATATATAAGCACCGCTCAGGCCAAACTTCTTTTAAAGCTCGTGCTCGGAAACATGTAAGTGTAGTTATTTAAGTTTAGGCCTTCTTTTACCTTATACACAGTTATTATTTGACTAATCAATTCTCTTTTCTCCTTTTCAGTCTGAACTAACCGGTGAGTTAACTCCTGACTTTCTACGCATCTTAGAAGACACTCATCGAAAGCCTGATGGCTCATTTACGGATGGAAAGTCCGAGTCTCTGTTCAATGAGGTGTCTTCCAAGATTCAAGAGTTGGAATCTGAGGTTTGTACGGGGATAATGGAGAGAGTGCTTCTGCTGGGGTGCCCATTCATATCAAAAACAAAATTTACACATCGGTAAGTTTTATAAACTTTATATACTGTGTAGTAGTAATGTAGAGTACTGTGTAGTTATATGGTTAAGAAGTTATACTGGAGTTGCCAATCGAATGATAGGTATATGGTTAAGAAGTTATATGATAATTGTGTCTATCTTTCTTTGATTTTCTTATGTTTAACTTACAAGTTCTATTTTGGTTTTGTTCTTAGGTTGCTCCTAAGAAAAAAACAGGATTTTTGGGGTTGGTTCTATGCAATTTGAAGCGTCATCTTCCAGTGGCTGTCCACCACCGCCTTTGTCTCCGTCTAATGATCCAGTCATTTTGGCTCAGAAACTAGCACAAGCTGAGGAGTGTATTCAGACACAAGCGACTCAACTCCAGACACAAGCGAGTCAAATCCAAGAGTCAAACCAAAGGATGCATTGCTATGATGCTTACTTTGACTATCTCGCTGCAAAAGATCCTGAGTTTGCTACACAGTTTCGAAACCCGACAATGAACAACCCACCAACGACGTCTCCAAACCTGACAACGAACAATCCATCACCAGAAACCAACCAAGTAGCCGGAGAAGAGGGCAACACCGGTAGCGGAACAGAACCAGAAACATCACCTCTCTCTCCCAATCTTTTTAAGACAATTTGAATATTATCTCTCTGAATCTTTGACATTATGTTTGTAAACTTTTTGTTAAGACAATTTGAATTTTCATTTTGAAGTTTAAATTTTAATTATATTCCTAATTTTGTTTAGAAAGTTCACCTCAATTTTAATTGTATTCGTAATTCTGGATTAATTTCAATTTAATCCGAAATTAATCTAGAATAAGGTAAACAAAATTTGGTTTTAAAGTTTGATGTGTTGCAACGTATTTGCGATGAATTTAGTTCGTCGCAAATTGCTTCAGAATTGCGATGAAAAGAGTTTCTCGCAAAATGCTACAGATTTGCGAGAAAAAAGGTCCCCGCAACTTGCTTCGGATTTGCGACAGAAAAAGTGTCTCGCAAACTGCTACGTATCTGCGAGGAATCCTTTTCTCGCAAATTGCAACGTATTTGCGAGGGAAAATATTCCTCGCAAAAATTGCGAGGAAGTTGCGATATTTGAAATTTGCGAGACGCGATTTGCGAGGAATTTATGTGTCTCGCAAATCCCTTGCAAATGCCGTTTTGCGAGGGACTTGCGATGAATTCTTCCATCGCAAATCGGTTGTTTTCTTGTAGTGTTTATTCCTAATTTGATGATTAATTGCTTTAAAATTGTAGGATACAAAGCGTACCCCGTTAGCTTCTTCAGGAGAGAAAGCTCGCAAGTCTCGTTTCGACATTTCCAGCCACAACTCAATGACTCAAGCAGCTCATGTTGAAGTGAAAAATTCACTTCTCTCAACAGTACACTTGCCTTCATTTTTAAAGTTTGCTCAACTACTTCTACTCTCTCTTAAATTCCTCACTGATATTTTCAAAAACAACTAATTGGTACCTTTGTAAAATCAGATAATTTTTTGTTGTTAATATTCCAAAACTACTGTCTCCCATATATGGATTCTGATATTCCGTGCAAGCCCCCATAAGCATGGCATATCATTAAACTGAAGGCCATAAATAAAACCAATAATATGTATCCATATATTCTAATGACAGTGTAGTTACACCTTAAAAAGAAAGTTTAGTTACACTTACGGTATAGTAACATGCATCTCACTGAACATCGTCATTTTTCTTTTCGCAACGAAGTCCCTAATTGTGAACGTAACTTGAGATACTACCTTAACTTCCACATCCACTAACCAATTTAATATTAGACTTGTAAATTTTTGGTCAGACGACCATTTGAACGTGAAGTAATATTTTAAGCGCAAAAAACAAAAAGAAACGACAAGGCATATTGCTGACATATGCAACGTAAAATCCTATAATTGCGATCTGCATATTAATTTTATAATTTATACAATGGGCCAGGTGATTTGTATACTCTTGGCTGAGGTTAATTAAGGACCCACACTAGAAAATATAAAACTAATGGGGTCCAAATTGAGTAATGATAAAATAGATGACTCGATCGATATTTTTGTCAAGAAAAGAATTGAAGAAAAGGTGTCATTTCTTGTCAACCCCTGCGTTAGAATCCAAGTATTTGATACTGTAATGGTTAGTGGATTCAGATTCATCCAACAAATATGTTAGGTTATGATGGCTCTTAGGCTTTTTTAATTCTTCTCCCTAACTCCTAAATATTAGGTCTGACGCTAGGCCGGTGAGTTTCTAATGATGCTTATTCAGACTATAGTCATTCATATGAGACAACAATAATTTATTGATTTGAATCATACACATTCGTAGACAGGATAAGTAAGTTAGGATACACAAATAATTAAAGTCATACAAGTTCGAATACACAGCCATAGATGCTAAAATCTGAACGAATCCTGCGGTAAATGCTGTAATATTCCCAATTAATACGTGACTCCAAATGCGTTCCAAACTCTGACCATTTGGTCAAATTGAGTGACCATACATCTTAAATGATGAAAGCAATTTATATAAATTTTTTTTGTTTAGATAAAAATTGTATAATTTGTTCGGCCACGCCAAGGAAACAATTAATATATCAAGAGAATAAACATGTCATGACTATTGCATTAGATATATTTTTGGTTCAACAATTAAGAAATATAATCTGTTTGAAGTATATATAAATGCAAATGTGACTCTTCATTATGGGTTTAGGACCAAATTATGAGCATTCCCTTTGTTAGGTTTAAACTTTGAATTATCCTTCAAAGACAATAAAACAAACAAGTATTGATACGATTTAGTAAAGAAAAATCATTATATAGTTTTCTTTCATATTTGGATTTAGCTACAATTATTATACTTGCTTTGTTAGGCTATGTACTTAGGCCCAAATTTTTTCAAATGTTTATATAACCTCTTCAATTCCTCATGTTGACACTGAATGTTATAAGTTATAGTATATATAACCTAATGTGCAAAACAAGAAATATAAAAAGTGGCGAGGCAATATAGAGGAAGGTTGATGGGCGCAAAACCTTGCACATCTATATTAATTTGGGTCTCAAGAAATGGGCCAAATGTACATCAAGGAACTTTAAGGTTGCCTGGGGTGTCCATGTAGATGAGAACATGGGATTGAAGCATTCACCGTTAACAATCAAAAACTGACGTTACTCTTACATGCATATAATCAACGAGTTGACTGTCCATAAGAAACAAACTATCGTTATATTATACACAACGAAAATATTCAGAAGTCCTAGCTAGTTTACCTTAACATCAACGCGTAATTAAAATTGTTATTAAGATTAAAATATATTATATTTTGAGTTTTAGAAAGACTTTTTCTTGTTTTCATGTCTATCCAAATTAGGTCTCAAATATTTCAGGAGTACGGTTCTTTAAACAAAAATATTGCGTTACATGTTCACTCATCTCTTTGGAAAATCATGGTCGCTGAGTTGGCCAGAGCACATGAGAGCATGGGTTGCATGCATATATGTATAATTCGAGTCATGTAACCAATCAATCAAATATTTGTAACAAACAAATGAGTGGCTTCTATCCATTTATATACTAATAGTAAATCAGTATGGACTAAATGGGAAGTGGAGCTGGCAAAAATGAATTGAGGGAAGAATCGACTAATAATATATGAGAAATCATGTTAATTAACATTTATGCAAAGCACATGTAAGATTTAAGAAATACTCCGATGCGATAGAAAGTCCATTAGTTTCATGCAATGTGTTTATTATATATATCAAGAAGTAATCGTTGCAATCACATAGACATTGATATTCAAACACATCATGTGCTTGCTTTACGTACAAATAATTTACATTGGAAAATGCGGCACCATACCCATACTCTTTTCAAAAACAAAGTCACATATTTCGTGTATCAGTTAGAAATATATAATATCTAGCATAGAATTGTAGTGAAATTTATGTGAATGTTTAAACTATATAATTTTCGAATCACTGTTTTATGGGGGAAAACATGAAAAAATGTAATATCAAATAATTGTTCCGGGATCCCGCCAAATTAACCCAATAAACCCACAAAAGAGGGAAGCATATAAAAGTAGGGAGCTGTTTCCATAGACTGCGGTGCCTCTCCCCTTCCATGAATAAAAGTATAAAACCATTATCAGTATAAAGATTTTTAAATTGCTACATATAACTAAAATTATGTAAAACTATAGATTAAGAAATGAAAAAAAAAAAAAAAAATAAGAAGAAGAAGAGAACCATGCAGTTGAAAGTAGAACTGATACGTATGGGCAATGAGCGGACGGTGAGAAATGATGGTAGAATGGGACCCAAAGTGACCCATCAGCCACGTTAATTAATTTGCCGAATGAAGGGTAATAACAGCAACACCAAATAGTCATTGGTCACTCAGATAGCCACACACATAGCCATCTTGTTCAAGCTGTCAAAACCCTAAACTTTCGAAACTAGCCCACTTGATTTCCATCCTTCACCAATCATCATTGTTCATTATCACACATACAATTGCATGTGATTCGTAGAGTGGTCCATTTCGTGAAACCACTGTGCCACGTTCTCGACTCTAGTATAGAATTTGTGATCGATCAAATTTCCAACCAAAAAAAAAAGCTAATGTGATTAACAGCTCCTCAAGCGTCTTTTTCCTTTTTCAATGCTTGATTGAAACTACAAACTGAGATGAGTAGGCTTTGATCGTAGAAAATGAAGAAAACTATAGGAGTTATATAATTTCCACACATATATATTTTTTGGTATTTAAGTTCAATATAAATTATAAAAGACGTTTGTAACCATGTACTCCCAACGGAGTAAAAATGCACATTACAGAGAAAAAGACAAATATAAATGAGAGAGATCGCGTCAATGTCGAGTATCGATGGCAACAAACGAGAGTTTGGAAAAGCTAAGCTGTCGAAAACACGTGCATAGTATCCAGTTGGCACTTACAAACATTGCATTGTGTCGGCCCAAAAACATTTAACAATACACCCCAACTCTTAGGAACACACATACATTTGTATCATTATATATTAGCCTCAAAAATTTCACTATTGTGAGGTATGTGACTCTGATTCTATATTCAGAGGTTACAAAGTGTGGTGAAGTCTCTTGGTAAATAAGAGATTTCAAAGAGGCTCAAGTAATCACGTGAGAAACACGTGAGCTCTTCTTCTTCTGCTCTGAATGTAATCCCAATCCGATCACATTATAAAAGATCGAGGTTGTTATTTTGGATAAGATAGAGAGAGATTAAGAGAGAGGAAGCTAGAACAAGAGCGTTGTAACCGTCTTAGTGATTCTTCATTTTAGTGGATTCCGGAGTGGTTTAGCTCCGGCGAGACGTAGGGATCCGGTGAGGATCCTGAACTCGTTAAATCGTGGTGTCTCGTGTTCTTTCTTTATTTTCTTTTATCATCAACGTTTCTACAACACAAGAATTGGTACTCGTTTCGGTTTCGTACTCTGATCAAGTCGGATTATAAACACTACAATTGGTATCAGAGCTGTACGGTGAGGCGCGCGACGGTGGATCAGAGATTTCAGGGGTTCCAATCGCGGTGTTCGACGGATCGGGAGACTTTTCCCTGTGGAAGACGAGGATACGCGCTCATCTGAGTGTTATTGGTTTGAAGGATGTGCTCGTGGAGAAACCTCCGTCAGTTCCGCTTACAGAGGAGGAGTTACAAGATCCAGAGAAAAAGAAGAAGCGTGAAGCAGATGAGGTATCTAGGATGGAGCGATGCGATAAGGCTAAGAATGTGATTTTCTTGAATGTCGCGGATAAAGTTTTGAGGAACATTGAGCTTTGCGAGACAGCAGCGGAGGCATGGTCCACGCTAGAGAAGATTTTTATGCCAACTTCTCTTTCGCATCGGGTGTATTCACAGCTAAATTTCTACACATTCAAGATGCAGGATAATAAGAGAATTGACGACAACATAGATGACTTCTTGAAGATCGTTGCTGATCTTAATCATCTTCAGATCAAAGTTTCGGATGAGGTACAAGCTATAATCTTGTTAAGTTCTCTTCCAGCTAGGTTTGATAGTCTAGTTGAAACCTTGAAATATAGCACTGGTAGAGAGAAGCTTAGGTTGGATGATGTAATGGTAGCAGCTCGGGATAAAGAGAGGGAAGTTTCTCAGAATACTAAATCAGTTGCTGAAGGTCATTTTGCAAGAGGTAGATCAGAAGAAAAATATGCTGGTCAGGTTAACAAAGGAAAAGGAAGATCTCGCTCTAAGTCCAGAGATGGGAAAAGAGTTTGTTGGGTCTGCGGTAAGGAAGGACATTACAAGAAGCAGTGTTTTAAGTGGCTTGAAAAGAATAAGGGTAAGAGTCAAGGATCAGATAAAGGAGAGGCTGGAATAGCAAAATCAGGAGCTGATAAGGATCACGCTATGGTCTTGATGGCGGTTGATGAAAGTTTGATAGCATCAGGTAGCAAATCTGAGGAGTGGATCCTTGACACTGGTTGTTCCTTTCATATGACACCTAGGAGAGATTGGTTTTATGAGTTCAAGGAGATAGACTCAGGTGTCGTTATGATGGGAAATGACACCATGTCACAAGTAAAGAGGATAGGTAATGTCAAGATAACAAATGCAGATGGGTCGTGTGTGATTCTGACTGATGTAAGATATATGCCCACAATGTCAAGAAATCTTATATCATTAGGAACCCTTGAAGATAAGGGTTGTTGGTTCAAGTCGCAGAATGGTGTGCTTAAGGTGATAATGGGATGTTCAACTCTTCTTTGAGGTCTTAAAAGAGGTACTCTTTATATCTTGCAAGGTGAATCAGAGAGAGCTGAATCGCATGTGTCTGAGGTGTCCAAAGATGAAACAACACTTTGGCACAGTCGCTTGGGTCATATGAGTCAGAAAGGGCTAGAGGTACTAGTTAAGAAAGGTTGCTTGAAAAGGGATGTGATCCGAGAATTGAAATTCTGTGAAGATTGTGTGTTTGGTAAAAATCACAGGGTAAGCTTCTCATCGGGACAGCATGTAACAAAAGAAAAATTGGGCTATGTTCACTCAGACTTATGGGGGTCGCCACACAATCCTATGTCTCTTGGCAATTGTCAGTATTTCATCTCCTTTATAGATGATTTTTCAAGGAAGACTTGGATCTATTTTCTGAAAAAGAAGGATGAGGCATTTGATAAGTTTGTGGAATGGAAGAAGTTAGTCGAGACTCAGTCTGAGAAGAAAATAAAGAAGCTTAGAACAGACAACGGACTGGAGTATTGTAACCAGTATTTTGACAAATTCTGTAAAGACGAGGGCATAGTTAGACACAAAACTTGTGCCTATACCCCACAGCAAAATGGAGTTGCTGAGAGAATGAACAGGACAATAATGGATAAGGTCAGGAGTATGCTTAGTGAAAGTGGTATGGAGAAAAAATTATGGGCAGAAGCAGCTTCGACTGCGGTTTATTTGATCAACAGGTCTCCCTCTACTGCTATTGACTGTGATCTCCCTGAAGAAAGGTGGACTTCACGGTTACCTGACTTAAGTTCATTGAGAAAGTTTGGTTGCCTAGTTTATGTTCATACTGATCAAGGCAAATTAAATCCAAGGGCAAAGAAAGGTTATTTTACCAGCTATCCTGAAGGTGTTAAAGGCTATAAGATTTGGATTCCAGAAGAAGGAAAGTGTGTCATCAGTCGAAATGTGATTTTCAGAGAAGAGGTGATGTACAAGAGTGCTAAGAATTGTTCTCAACTGGAGATTCATGAAGTTGATTTAGAGAATCTGGGTTTAGACTCTGGTATTCTAGATCAAGGTGGAGCTGATCAAGAAGGAGAAGGTACTAATAAGAGTTCCACGGATCATCAGCGTGAGGTTGAGACACGTTCTACAGGTACTGATCAGATTACAAAGCAGGATAGCGAGGTTGAGTCTGATACAGAGGATTTGAGTGATTATCAGTTGGTTAGAGACAGAGGTAAAAGAGCAATCAAGGTTAACAGGAAGTACAATGAGTCCAACTTGATTGGTTATGCTTACTTTACTGAAGATGGAGGCAGGTCTGAACCAGGATCTTATCGAGAAGCTTTATTGGATCCGGACTGGGATAAATGGAATAAAGCGATGGGAGAAGAGATGGTTTCAATGAAGAAGAATCATACCTGGGATCTCGGGGATAAACCGAAGGATGCTAAAGTTGTTGGTTGTCGATGGGTATATACTCGAAGCCAGGGATACCTGGTGTGGAGGCTCCTAGATTTAAAGCAAGACTGGTTGCAAAGGGTTATACGCAGAAGGAAGGAGTGGATTACTCAGAAATCTTTGCTCCGGTTGTTAAGCATGTATCCATTCGATATTTGTTATCGATGGTTGTTCAATTCGATATGGAACTGCAACAAATGGATGTTAAGACTGCTTTTTGCATGGTTTTTTGGATGAGAAGATAGTAATGGCTCAACCAGAGGGTTTTGTGAGTGAGGATCATCCTGACAAGGTATGTTTTCTAAAGAGATCTTTGTATGGTCTTAAACAATCTCCTAGACAATGGAACTTGAGGTTTGATGAGTTCATGAGGGGAATTGGTTATAGCAGAAGCTTGTATGACAGTTGTGTTTACTGGAGAAAATTGGAGAATGGTGACTACGTTTATTTGCTGTTATACGTAGATGACATGTTGATTGCCTCAGTTAGTCAGTCACATGTAGAAGAGTTAAAGAAGCTTCTTAGTTTGGAATTTGATATGAAAGATCTTGGTGATGCTAAAAAGATTTTAGGTATGGAGATTGTTCGAGATCGTGTTGGTGGAAAGTTGGTTTTGTCTCAAGAGGGTTATGTTGAGAAGATATTGAAGACTTTTCATATGGATAAAGCTAAGTCTGTGGCAACTCTGATGGGAGCTCATTTCAAGTTGAGAGCAGCTACTGATGTTGAATTTGAAGAACAGTTCAGTAGGATGAAGGCTGTTCCTTATGCTAACACGGTTGGGAGTATAATGTATGCTATGATAGGTACACAGCCAGATCTTGCATACCCAGTTGGAGTTATAAGCAGGTTTATGGGTAAGCCTCTTAAGAGCCATTGGGAAGCAGCTAAGTGGGTTTTGAGATACTTAAGAGGATCGGAGAAAAGGAGTTTGTGTTATCGGAAGCAAGAAGATTTTCTTTTGCGGGGTTATTGTGATTCAGATCACGCAGGTGATGGTGGTACAAGGAGGTCTACAACGGGTTATGTATTCACTGTTGGTGGAAACACTATCAGTTGGAAGTCAAGACTTCAAAAGGTTGTGTCCCTCTCATCAACAGAGGCTGAGTATATGGCCCTGACTGAAGCTGTGAAAGAGGCGATCTGGCTTAAAGGATTGGCTGCAGAACTTGGTTTCTCTCAAGACTTTGTGGAGGTACATTCTGATTCTCAAAGTGCAATAGCTTTGGCAAAGAATTCAGTACACCATGAGAGAACCAAACATATAGATATCAGGTTACACTTCATTCGTGATATCATTAGCGAAGGTTTGGTGAAGGTTGTTAAAATTGCTAGTGAGTGTAATCCTGCTGATATCTTTACGAAGATACTTCCGGTAGACAAGTTGGATGGAGCTCTTGAGATGCTCCGGGTTACAGATTATTGAGAGGAAAGGTTCAAGGAACAGAGCGGTGAAGTTCTGGGTATAGAGTGGTGAAGCTCTAGGTGCAGAGTGGTTGAGCTCGAGAAACAGAGCGGTGTAGCTCAGAGACCGAAGTGGTGAAGTTTGGGGAAGGAAAAAAAAAACATTACTAGATGAAGAAGAGACTGAAGGGTTGAATCTGAGTCAAGGTGGAGAATTGTGAGGTATGTGACTCTGATTCTATATTCGAGGTTACAAAGTGTGGTGAAGTCTCTTGGTAAATAAGAGATTTCAAAGAGGCTCAAGTAATCACGTGAGAAACACGTGAGCTCTTCTTCTTCTCTGCTCTGAATGTAATCCCAATCCGATCACATTATAAAAGATCAAGGTTGTTATTTTGGATAAGATAGAGAGAGATTAAGAGAGAGGAAGCTAGAACAAGAGCGTTGTAACCGTCTTGGTGATTCTTCATTTTAGTGGATTCCGGAGTGGTTTAGCTCCGGCGAGACGTAGGGATCCGGCGAGGATCCTGAACTCGTTAAATTGTGGTGTCTCGTGTTCTTTCTTTACTTTCTTTTATCATCAACGTTTCTACAACACAAGAATTGGTACTCGTTTCGGTTTCGTACTCTGATCAAGTCGGATTATAAACACTACAACTATCATTAAAGATCTTTGATCCCAAAGCTCTTTTATATGTGTGATCAACTCTTTCATCAGTAGTTAACAATAGACAAAAGCGAGGGAAAGTAAAAGAAGTGCAGAACCATTTTTTTTTTTTTTTTGAATTACTAAGAGGTTTTGGGCCTAGGTCCGTACATCCCTTCAGACCAGGGACCAGAGCATTTTATATGATCCCCTCCCAATAACCATCTCTCAAAACCATATATTTTACTTCTCTTTCCCACCATTAAAACCCTAAACCTGTAATTGAGAAGATTTTGGAGGAACTCTACATTGTAAAAGATGTTATTGGAATAAATCTTTTAAGACTTTGGAGTGAGGAACTCTACATTGTTATTTTATTAAGATGTGATTAGTAGATGACAGCTCGTAAAGAACAACAAAACGCATACATTTTGTAGTAGTTTTTCTAATGTAATCAATAGGTCCGATGACCTAAGCT
The DNA here is from genome assembly GCA_023657505.1 of Camelina hispida. Classification (NCBI taxonomy): domain Eukaryota; kingdom Viridiplantae; phylum Streptophyta; class Magnoliopsida; order Brassicales; family Brassicaceae; genus Camelina; species Camelina hispida. Next base: position 40,246,253 of record CP094634.1, on the reverse strand, counting down.
AAGTAACGCCACTAGTTCAAGTTTCACTTGGCACTTGTAATCTTAATATAGAAACATGGGTAAAACAAATTATAGAAGATTTCATACATTATGTACTGAAAAAGATTAGACAACTGTCCGAATCATAAAAGTTATATAGTGAGTCCAACACGTGATATATATTATACATACAGCTTTCGTGTTTTATGGAATAATTGAAACCATGCAAATAAATACAAATTAAATTAAACGACCGACGTTACTAATACCTTTTTTTCTATGGGATAATGCTTTCTCATTGCAAAAGTAATAAGGACAAACAGATCGAGCGTGTGGACATAAGCGAGCATTTTAAAAACAACACATTCCACAATTGTACAAAATTAAAAGAAATAGAAATAAATAGAGTAAAAGACTCTTACTGATTTAGAATCATAGACTCTATATAAATATGTACCACCCGCACGTTCGTTTGCATCACAACTTTTAAAGTGTTGTCATTAAACAAAAAGGCAATGGAGGAGTCGAAGAAATACAGGAGGGTGAGAATGAAGCAGACGATGAATAAGAAGAAGAAGAAGAAGAGCAACAATAATACGGGTCATGGATCCGGATTGCTTCAAATGAAGGTGAGGAGGCTCCAAATACTGATACCGGGAGGGGTAAGATGCAACCACCCGGATCTGCTTTTACTAAAGACAGTTGATTATATTGTGCATTTGAAGTTGAAGCTAAAGGTCCTTAAAGCACTCTCCGATATGTACTCTCTTTGAAGATCGTAAAAACTCGTAACATTATTCTTCTTCTCGATCGTCCTTGATCGGTACTATATAGCTATCAAAAATTTTAATATTCAGTATATCAAGTTTATTATTTGTAGACTTGCTTTGTCGTTTTTATTACCGTCTTTGATATATATAGTTTTGTCAATGTTTATATGTGAATCCGACAATTAGTTGGAAATTTGACTAATCTGATATCCTCCAATTTGCTTTTTGTGAACTTTTGGGTCCTTCTATCTATTTCAAGGCTTTCGTATGCTATAAAGTCTCTTTTGACCCAAAAAAAAAAACATATATAAGGTTACTGTAATCAAGTATATGAACGTTCTAGGAGAAGAAAAACATTCGCCCATAAGTAAAAATTAAGGAAAATCCTCTTTCGAATAAATTATTATTGTGTCAAGTGATGACACAAATCATAATAAAAAGTAATGTTATATATAACTACAAAAAAATCAGGATACAACGACGTAATTATAACTTAATATTGTTTCAAAGTGCGGAGTGATTAGGCAAAGAAACGAAATAACTAATGATTTTGAAGAAATTGAAGTTCTTCGATTTTGACTTTGAAGTTCTTTTTCTTTGAACTTTTCATCTTGATATTGATTTATTCATCTTCGTTAAATTTAAAACTGACCCGCATCAATCATCTATTCAAAATATTTTTATTAGGTTTGTCACTTGGATTATATATAGATTTATGGTATCAAATAGAGGATGGTGAAAAAATAAACCTATGATTTTAGAACAAAGTTGAAGTGAAACTCCAACTTTACGTATAAAACTATGATTTTAAAACTGTTTTTCAAATAATTAGGCAAAAGAAGAATAATGTTAGGAGTCGAAAATAATAGTTCGAAATGTTTGAATTACATCAATATTAATTGAAATGCAGCTATAACAATAGATAAATAATATCATTAGAAGGACAAAGATGAAAACAAAAAAGCTAAAGAAAATAAATTCATAAATTAAAATAAAAAGAGGTGTAGTTAAAAACTATAATCAAGTTTCTTAAAAAATGTTAGTCATTTCAAGTTTTCACTTTTCCGCATGGGTGTTTTCACTTTTCCGCATGGGTGTTTTCATTTCAAGTTTGAGTCAATTTCCTAGTATAAATAAATTCAAACAAAAACGAGCAAAGACATACCCTCTATCTCATAAAGATTGATGTTTTGACAATTTCACACATATTAAGAAAAATTTTAGTTTTTATTTGTAAACTAATTTATAATTACTTTTGGTAGAGGGAGAAAATATAAACCAATAACAATTCAAAAATTTTAATATTTTCAATGATTACTTCTTAAAGTTTTCAAAACATCAATCTTTATAAGACAAAAAAATATCCCAAAACATTAATCTTTATGAGACAGAGAGAATATACAGCAACCAAAGTTTCAAGTTTATAAATAGCTTCAAGTATACTCATCTGCACATTGCAAACAAAGCAAAAGCAGGAACATATGAACAAACTTTTTAGAAGTTCGAGTGCGATCGACCAAAAAATAATATGACCTTCATAAAAGCAGCTCATGTAGGAGCTATAAAAACGAAGATAGAATAATCGGACTTGATGTATCAAAATAGTAAAAATGAAAAGGTATATATCAAGAGTATAAACGCATAAACAAGGTTGACAAAAGAAAAATGTATTACGAGTAAGGGCTCTCTATGTAAATAATATATAGTTCTTGTATAGTTTGGTTATTAAGGTTTACATACTTAGGTCAAACATTGTAACTTGTATATAAGGCACACTTTGTGCAACACGATTAATAAGAAAACCTTTTATACATCTTAGGGTTTTTGACATGGTATCAGAGCAAACCTAAAATTTTAGGTTATTCGATCCTCTGTTTTACAAGAGTTACTTTGTTTCTCGTTCTATCTTTTCTGTTTGACCTTCATATACTCGATTATTCTATCGGTATATTTTTCTTGACACTATGACGGACGACCAATCTGCGACTAAGCTTGGTTCGACGATGACTTCGGGTTCTAAGATACGTCTTGAATCTACACGGCGTCGAATTGATCCCTATGATCTCTCGGCTGGAGATAATCCTGGATCTGTGATTTCACAACCACAGCTTCGTGGTCCTAACTATGATGAGTGGGCTATGAATTTGCGGCTTGCTTTAAGGGCAAGAAAGAAGTTTGGTTTTGCGGATGGATCGATTCCTAAACCTGATGATGAGTCGGATGATCTTGAGGATTGGTGGGCTAATAATGCTATGGTGGTGTCTTGGATGCGACAAACTGTCGCCCGATTTAAGTAGTTCTCTATCGCATCATGAAATCGCCTCGACTTATGGACTCATAATCAGAAGCGATTCTCGGTGAAGAACGGCCAAAGGGTACAGCATTTGAAGACTGAGTTGGCTAACTGTCAACAAAAAGGCTCTGCGGTGGAAGCTTACTATGGAAGACTTACAAAATTGTGGACAAGCCTTGCAGATTTTCAACGTGCAAAAACGGCTGAGGAGATCGCAAAGGAACGAGAGGAAGATAAGTTACATCAATTCCTCATGGGTCTTGATGAAAGTGTTTTTGGTGCTGTGAAGTCTTCTCTCCTATCTCGTGATCCTCTTCCCTCACTCGATGAGGCATATCAAGTTGTTTCTCAAGATGAGGAATCAAAGAGGGCTGGTAGACTGATGGAAGAACGAAATGAGGGAGCCAGTTTTGCGGTTCGTGTGGCTCCTCGCTCTTACACGTCTCCTCCATTACGTGATCCATCAGCCATGTGTACAAGTTGTGGAAGGAAAGGTCACTTGGCTGATAATTGTTTCCGAAAGATCGGCTATCCTTGGTGGTGGGGTGATAGACCACGATCCAAACCTCCTGCTACTTCACAAGGTGGTTCGGGTCCGATGAGCAATGATCGTCGTGTGTCTGCTGTTCCTCCCAAGAATATCGAACCTACTCGTATTCATCACGTCGAGACATCGACATTGGCCTCTAACGGACCTAGTAATCTCACCGATGCGGATCGTGTTGGTTTCAGTGGTTTGAGTGATCAAGATTGGATAAAGTTGAAAGGTATGCTCAATGCACGGAACGTGGGTGTTCATGATCAACTTTCTGGTAAGTTTTTTATTGAGTCTTGGATTATTGACACTGGAGCTTCTAATCACATGACGGGAAGCATTGATTTTCTTATGGATGTTTGTGATATGTCTCCTATGTTTATAAAATTACCCGATGGTCGGTTTACGGTCTCAACTAAACGTGGGACGGTCTCCCTCGGTTCTCATCTCCGTTTGATGAATGTTTTCTTTGTCGACGGGTTACATTGTCATCTTATTTCTGTGTCTCAGCTGACTCGAGATCGGGGATGCATTTTCCAGATATCTGATCGTCTTTGTATTGTTCAGGACCGCATCACACGGATGGTGATTGGCGTGGGTGAACAGCAAAACGGGCAGTATTTTTATCGGGGATGGCAGATGTAGCATTGACTCAGGCTTTGGAGAAGCAACCTCAGGATGTGTGGCACTGTCGTTTAGGACACCCCTCTTCTACGACTATGGAAATGTTGTCTTTACAAAATTCGAGTAGTACTAGTTTTGATTCAAAAACATGTGATGTTTGTATTCGTGCAAAACAAACGCGTGATTCTTTTCCTTTGAGCATTAATAAAACTTCTGAAGTTTTTGAGTTGGTTCATTGTGATTTATGGGGTCCTTATCGAACTACGGCAATTTGTGGGTCACAGTTTTTCTTAACAATTGTTGATGACTACTCTCGTGCTGTGTGGATATATTTGCTAACAACTAAAGCTCAAACCGGTTCGACTCTACGTGATTTCATTGCTTTGGTTGAGCGACAGTTTGAACGTAAGGTTAAGACTATTAGGAGTGATAATGGGTCTGAATTTCTTAGCCTTAGTGGTTTCTTTAGAGAAAAAGAAATTGTTCATGAGACTTCTTGTGTTGGCACTCCCCAACAGAACGGACGGGTGGAGCGTAAACACCGTCATATACTTAATGTCGCCAGAGCTTTGTGGTTTCAAGCTCATATTCCAGTTGAGTTTTGGAGTTTTTGCGTTCTTACTGCAGGATATTTGATCAATAGAACGCCTACAAAAGTTCTTCATGGAAAGACTCCATTTGAGATGCTTTACGCACGATCACCGCCCATGAATCATCTTCGTGTTTCCGGGTGTTTATGTTATGTTCATAATCAAAAGCATGGTGGTGATAAATTTGCGTCTCGGAGCAACCGATCAGTGTTTCTTGGTTATCCTTTCGGCAAGAAGGGTTGGAAGGTGTATAATCTTGATACCGGCGTTGTTTCTATCTCTCGCGATGTTGTTTTCCTTGAGACTGCGTTTCCATTTGCTACTGCTAGCTTGGATTCTTCTTTACGCCGCCCAATACCATTCTACCGCCTATTATTGATGATGATGCGTTTCTTGATATCGATTTTGTTCAGCCTAGCAGTTTGGTCTCGCCGTCTGCGACGACTCTCGCTAATGATTCTCTGACCTCCGATTTGCCACAAGTAACTCCTTCCAAAGCGTCTCCTTCGGTGGAGTCCTCGCCGTTGTCACCGGCCAGTACATCGTCTACTCATCCTCTGTCTTTGGAGCCCGTTCCTATTGATGGTATGGCTGAATCTTCTGCTCCATTAGATCCTTCTCATGATGACTTGACTGAGCCTATGGGGAGAGGGTGTCGTCAAAAATTAAAATCTACACGGCTTCATGATTATGTGACCAATACGACTCATGCGGAGTCCGATGGTGATTTTATCGACACTTGTTGGTATCCTATCGACTCATACGTTGACTGCTCTCAGTTTTCAGCTCCTCATCGCGCGTTTCTGGCTGCGATCACGTCCGGTAAGATCCCTAAGACTTATGCTGAGGCTATGGAAGATGAGAATTGGAGGGAAGCTGTGCGTGGTGAAATCACCGCTCTTGAAGCACAAGGCACATGGACGACGGAGACGTTACCTCCGGGTAAGAAAGCTCTTGGGTGTAAATGGGTTTTTACGTTAAAATATCGATCTGATGGTACTCTTGAGCGCTACAAGGCTCGGTTAGTGGTCCTTGGTAACAACCAGACCGAGGGCTTGACTACACGGAAACGTTTTCCCTGTTTGTAAGATGACTACGGTGCGTTCTTTCTTGGAAGTTGCGGTGGCTCGGGATTGGGAGGTCCATCAAATGGACGTTCACAATGCTTTCTTACATGGGAAATTAGAAGAGGAAGTGTTCATTCGTTTCCCTCCGGGATTTCGTACTAACGATAAGACACAGGTTTGTCGGTTACATAAATCCTTATACGGTCTGAAACAGGCACCGCGGTGTTGGTTCTCCAAACTCTCCACCTCACTCAAGGAGTATGGGTTTCAACAAAGCTTAAAGGACTACTCTTTATTCACATACGCTGATGATTCTCGTCGTCTCCATGTCCTTGTTTATGTGGATGACCTCATTGTTACAGGGAGCTCTAGTGTGGTTATTGCTGATTTTAAGGCGTATATGAGTTCTTGTTTTCATATGAAGGATTTGGGGATCTCCAAATATTTCTTGGGCATTGAGGTGTCTAGGAATGCTACTGGTATGTATCTTTCTCAACGAAAGTATACACTCGATATTATTTCGGATACTGGTTTACTTAGGGCGCAGCCTGTATCACATCCTATTGAGCAGAATCATCATTTGGACACTGCTACGGGTGCATTGCTTCCTGATCCTTTCCGTTATCGTCGCTTGGTCGGGCGTCTTATCTACCTTGGGGTTACTCGGCCGGAACTCTCGTATGCTATTCATATGTTGTCTCAATTTATGCATGCCCCTAGGCTGGAACATTGGGAGGCAGCTCGCCGTGTTGTTTGTTATCTCAAGACTAATCCGGGTTAGGGAATTCTTCTCCGTTTTGGTACTGATCTTCGTCTTACGGCTTGGTGTGATGCTGATCATTCGGGTTGTTCTTTGACTCGCCGTTCTCTTACCACTTGGATCATTCAGCTTGGGGGTTCTCCGGTATCTTGGAAGACACGCAAGCAAGATGTGGTTTCTCGATCATCTTGTGAGGCTGAGTATCGGTCTATGGCCGAGACTGTTTGTGAGATTCTATGGTTGCGCGAGGTTCTTACTTCTATGGGGGTTGATTGCTCCGCTCCGGTGCCTTTATATTGTGATAATGAAGCTGCTATACATTTGAGTAAGAACCCGGTTTTTCATGAGAGGACAAAGCATATCGAATCAGATTGTCATTTCATTCATGATGAGATTGTGCGTGGTGTCATTGCTCCGCAACATGTTTCAACTAAGGCTCAGTTGGCTGATATACTTACGAAAGCTCTTGGTCGTAAAGAGTTTGTTGATTTTAAGCTTAAGATGGGTATTCGGGACCTGCATACTCCACCTTAAGGGGGTATTACGAGCAAGGGCTCTCTATGTAAATAATATATAGTTCTTGTATAGTTTGGTTATTAAGGTTTACATACTTAGGTCAAACATTGTAACTTGTATATAAGGCACACTTTGTGCAACACGATTAATAAGAAAACCTTTTATACATCTTAGGGATTTTGACAAAATGACAAGCCAATTGATTTCACTTAACTCCAATCTTGTCTCTATCTTCTTCTCATTGTCCCTTCTGATCAGTCTGATTCTGAATCTGATGGTTCCATATATTCTGCCTGCTCCAATGGAGGATGGACTGATTTGAGTAGTTTTATATCGTTAGCATCAAGATCCTCTACGTGGTTTAGAAAAGTGAGAACCCTACAACCTTCCTTGAATCCTTCACCAAAACATTGGATCTCAACACTTTGGAGAGTGTTCCTTTCGGGATTGAAATAGAAAACATAAAACGGTTCTTTAGGTGTATACTCGCACATTGAAAAAACTATTTCACCGGAAGCGGTCGCTCCAACGACGGAAACGCGAACGCGATGACAGAAGAATTTATCAGCGCTCAAAGTGTAGGTATATTTGACCATTTCTTTTTCTCAAGATCCTCTACAACCCACAGATGCAACTCATAAATGGGTATAGTGACGTCATCTTCGAAGTAGTCTACGTTGATAAAGGTGAATTTCTCGGACCTAAGATTGAAGCAAACTATCACATAATCAGATGTTATAACGTGATCATCATTAGTACAACTCTTCGAGTCACCTAAGTAGTACAAAACCCCGTTGATGCATACCCCATCACTATTAATATCATGTCGCACGGAATGTTTTACCTTTCTCCACCTCATATCTCCATCTCCAAATGTAAGAACTTTATGATGACCAGGACCAAATGGAGAAGCCATGGACAATGGCCTTATGTTGTTTGTCAATCGGGTCAAACCCAAAAAGCTATAAGCCCTTCTGTAAGTATACCGATTAGGTAAGATCGCATACCGTCTGTGATGGGGTTACATATCAAAGGTCTAGCTTCGTATCGATCACCATACATATAGAGCAAGCCAGAGGCGTAGCCACATGAAAATTTTCTTATGTCACCAGAATATAAGAGATTATTGGTCTTTAGTTCTTTTGGAGAGAACTTCACATGAAATTCGGCGTCTGCTACAAGAGTCGTCGACGACGACAAATTCGCGTCTGCTGAGGTGAGGAGAAGAAGCTCCACACACCGTATTCGTGGATGGCGAATAAGAGGCGCTGCTTAGCCGAGGATCTGGTCAGGAACAGCTTCTTGAAATATGGACTACCCAACATTGAATCCCATAGCTTCGATACGCAATGAAACCTCGCGACTGACTTTGAAGGCAATCTCGACAAGATCTCCAGTATGAGATCATTAATTAGTGATATGGGAGATGATGACTTCCTCTTCATTGTTTGCGATCAAACGAAGAAACAGAGATGATAAAAACATATTAAGACCTAGAGAACCCTAGCTATACTATCTACAAAAGAAACTTGTTATTAATGGGCTTGTTTAACGTCGGTAATAAGTTTCTTTATTCTAACTGTACTTTTTTCTTGTTAAAATTTTATATAAATGATTTTTTTTTTTTTTTTAAATTTTGAAACAACTTTTAATAATAAAAAAAAAGTTATTTCTTTTTCGGAAAAAGGCATTTTAAAGAAAACCTTTCCAAATTTTGGTTTAATCACATTGCATATCAGTGAGTTTATTTTATTGTACATATACTGATTTTGATAATTGTTAGGCTACGAAGTCACATAAGATAAAGTTCAAGACACAATACTTAACAACAATAAACACAAAACTATATCCACACAAGCACTCGCAAACGGGTCCTATTCCTTGTCGATTCAGATCATTGTGCAAGGGGCCCTGAAACAATATGAAAGAATATAGAGAGATATAGAAAACTTATTTTGAGTTGTCCAAAAAATAATTCAAAGTTTAATACATTCATACCTTGATGACGAGACGAGAGTCTCTAGATTCGGAGATATTTTAAGCAGTAATGGCACAAGTTTCCAACACGATCCGACCTCAGTTGCAATAGATAAACGAGACAGGTTTTCAAACACTGGGATTGCTCCACGGTAGAAGCAAAAGAAATCTGAAAACAGAACAAAAATTAACTAGCCATCAATCAATCAATTTCAATCTTTGTATCAAGAGAAAAGAATAAAGTACCTCCACGGTTCCAAGAGAAGACAAGTCCATGATCTCAACATTTCTTAGCCCTTTGATCAGATTCCTTGGGTTAATGCTATAGCTAGGAGATCTTCTCCAAGCAAGAGTAAGCTTAGCTTCCACATTGGATACTCTCATCCGAAACAAAACCAGAGTACTTTAAGTAGACAAGAGTCGGAGTATCAAAACAAAGGCTCCTGATATCAGACCCAACAGAACCATAAAAGTCTTTAGAGACTTCACAGTCAATGATAAGTCTCTGAAGGGTAGGGGATGACACTGTGCGAGACCATATCAAATGTTCCCAACTATTTCTAATTCCTCGAGAACATGGCAAGCAGAAAGAAGAGCTTCAAACGAACAACCATGATGATTATAGAACCGAACACAATCAAGAAACAGAGTCTTGAGAGAAGGAAGAGAAGCATTCTCAGGAAGCATAGCAATAACAAACCCTCTTCCTAGTTTCAGTTGAACAAGTGTTTTGCAAGTGAAAACCTCTAAAGGCAGTGTTAACAAATCCCATTTCTCTTTGCTAAACCCTAAACTAAAATGAGATCGAAGGGGAAGAAGGAAGCGAAGCGTCCAACTAACAAAAGGAACTTGCATTTGATTTTGGTATTAGAGAACGGATTGGTTTGGTTCGTTTTTCTTACATAACCAAAAATCGAACCATGGATAAGATAACCAAAGAATGCTATGAAAATATAGTTGAGTTAAAGTTGTAAAACCTTCTTCGTCTGTTAAGATTGGTTTGATTGTGTTTAGGGTTTGGTTTATTTGCTTTGATAACCGGTCCAAACCAAACCAATCAGAAAAAAATTAAAACAAAACCAACCCAAACCACGTCTCTCTTAATTTCTCACCACTGTACGCTTCGTTTTCTTCTTCTGAGATCCTTCCGAGACCTTGTCACTACTTGTATACAACAAACCAGAGCGATTCAGCCAGCACTCTATGACTCTTATCTCTTCTAGAAAACCCTAAATCTTCACTACTAAATATTGGGTCTTTGACATCGCCTCTGTACAGTACCAAGGTAGGTGCCGAAGTATTTCTATTTCTCCGTTTGAAATCAAATTATTATTATTTTTTGTTTTTCTGGTTCTGGTGGTATCATATTTACGTTGTTAACTGGGGTTTCCTTTGTTTAGGGTTTGGTAATTGTTGATTTTGCTAAATTTAGTAACGATGGATGATTGGTTCGGCAGTTTACCGGACGAGGTTATTTGCTATATCTTGTCTTTCCTTACGACAAAGGAGGCTGCTTTGACATCGGTTCTTTCAAAGCGGTGGCTCAATTTGTGGACACTTGTCCCTAATCTTGACGTTGATGACTCTGTCTTCCTTCATCCTGAAGAGGGTAAGCGAGAAAGGGATGGGATGCTTCAGAGCTTCATGGATTTTGTGGATAGAAGAGTATTGGCAGTGCAGGGTGGTGATTCTCCCGTTAAGAAATTCTCCCTCAAATGTCAGACTGGTATTGATAAGGTTCGTGTGAATCGTTGGATATGTAATGTGCTGCACCGTGGTGTTTCCGACCTTGAACTTTTCCTCGAGTTTTCTAGATATGATGATTCTGATAGTGATTCCGATTCGGATTACGATGATGAATACCATCTGCCTAAAGAGATGTTTGTCAGTACTACACTTGTTGAGCTGAAGTTAAGAAGTGAATTTGGTGTTGATTGGTGGCCTAGCAGTAGATACACTTTCTTACCAATGCTTAAAAGTCTTGACATTTACACTAATAGGATTTTCTTAGGTGAGAAGCTTGAGGTGTTTCTTCCTTCTTTCCCTGTGCTTGAGGAACTATACATCGCTGATATTGAGTGGAGTCATTTGGATGAATCCGCGTCAAGTACAAGCCTCAGGAAGCTAACTATCTATGCATGCGGTTTCCAAGGCTTTAAGAATCTAGAGAGCATTTCATTTGATACACCGAGCCTGGTGTTTTTGGACTACTCTGATTTTGTTGCAGAGGACTATCCAAGAGTTAACTTGAAAAATTTAGTTGAGGCTCGACTCAACCTTATAGTAAGTGATGATCAAATCGAGCTAATACGAGCGCCTAATGAGGAAGATGAAGCTTTTCTGCGTCTTAGAAATGTGTGGAAGCTCACGAGCGGCATAAGAAATGTACAGAAACTTTGTTTTTCTGCCGATACTCTCGAGGTCAGTTACTCAGTTGCTATATTCTTTTCTTTTGTTAAATTTTGATTTGTTAGTCTCAATGAAAACCAAGAAACTGAACAGCCTCATCTATATTCTGAAGCATGAATTCAGTTTATGTTAGTCCTTTCAGTGATTTCTATCAAGAACTAAAGGTCATCTTGATGTTTTAAGCTTCCTCGTTTCAAACAGGGAATTAATCCTTGAGATTTTGAAACAAAGATTGCAAAATGTAATGTCAGCTTTTTGTTGTCTTGTTTTCAGTTGCTTTCTCTATGCTGTGAATCATTTCCGGTGTTCAACAACCTCAAAATTTTACGTATCAAGAGTGCTGAGGATCGAGGATGGCAAGCAATGCCGGTTCTCTTAAGGAACTGTCCACGAATACAAACTCTAATCCTTGAGGTGTAAACACTACTCTTCATTTATTTCTCAAACATTTACAAAGACAAGAGTTCATCCTTTGAAGTTCCTTATTGTCTCCTTTCTGCGTTCAGGGTCTATTACACAGTGTGACAGATAAATGTGGGGATGCTTGTGACTGCATTTCTCGGGAGGATAAAGGTCGTTCGCTCTTATCTTGTCCAGTGAAGAAGTTGCAGGTTAGAGGGTTTCGAGGAACAACTAGAGAGAAAGAGATGATAAGGCATTTCTTGGAGTTTTTCTCGTGTTTGGATGAGATGGAGATGGATGCCGAAGAGAATGATTCTACAAACTTTGAAGTACCTAGACTTCTAAAAGTTCTTGCATATAAGCTCCACGATGTGGTCTCGACAGAGGTAGTAGACATTCTAAGATTTGGGTACGGTCTGGGAGTTGTTCCCAGACCCAGATGGATGATATCTACTCTGAGGTATATTTGATTACCGTCTTCAATCACATAAAGTCATTACAGCGTTGAAACAAATAACCAACTGTCTTTTTTTTTTTTTCCTACAGTTCGCTCCCCGCAATAAAGAGTGTATCTACAATATGTTCTTCATAATGCGTAGAGCTTCTTCCCCGGTACCTCCTCCACTGCGAGAAGAGATGTCTGATCAGGGCGACCTTCAAATGCAACTAGATGCTGCTAACGCCAAACTTGCGGATCTTAAGGAGAGGCAACAGGAACAAGAAGCTCAGCTGGCGGGCTACAAAGCTAGGTTCGATATGATTGTCGACCAGAACCCAATGCTAGAATCAGCGTGGAGGGATCGAGAACGAGCAAAGGCGGCGTCGAGTGGTCAGGAGATTACCGAGAAGAAGCGGGACTATGATGTTCTGTTCGAAATCATTCTCGAGCAGAACCCGATGCTAGCATCAGCATTACAGGCCCGGCTTGCAACCAACTCAGAGAAAGCTGAGACATCCAGGGATCGGGAGATAACTGAGCAAGACCAAGCTACGGCAGCAGATGATCGATCCAAGCTAGGAGAATAGTTTCTTCTTTTCATTGTATTTTTACTAAATGTTTCCCAATTTGGTTCGGTTCGGTTTGTGTTTATTTAATTTAAATTCCGGTTAAAAATCCTGAATGAAACGAAGCGTTTTTGTAGTTGTAGTTTCTTTCTTCCATCCTCTAAACTTGGATCTCATATCTTGGCTTCTCTATCTCGATTTCGGTCTAAGACTTTGCATCTGTACAATGTGGAATCAAATTCTGAAACATATGATGCATGCAATTGGATAACAAATGTTCATGGGGATGCTCTTGTAATCAAACATTTTATCATGAACCACAACATGATACTAGCAATCGTTTCGCTTCCATTGACATAGGAAAAACGAACTTTGTTAAGGAAAAGCTTTTGGATGATGACTGGTGGGACAAAGTCACTTATATTATCGATTTCACTAGACCAATCTATGATATGATTAGATCTAGACCAATCTATGATATGATTAGATCTTCTGATACCGATAAACCTTGCCTTCACTTATATTATCGAAAGTGATATTTTCATCTCCACCAACATCCCACAACTTGGTCTTTTCATTTCCCACATCTCATATACCAAGTGAAGGCATGGTATCACAAGATCTAATCATATCATAGATTGGTCTAGTGAAATCGATAATATAGGTGACTTTGTCCCACCAATCATTATCCAAAAGCTTCTCCTTAACAAAGTTCACTTTTCCTATGTCATCATCTCTATAAGTAGACCACTGCTCACTTATAACCATGGACTGGAGGCCAGTTTTGATAAGCTTCAATCTTTTAAGCATCACAACAATGGAAGCGAAACGAGTATCAGCCACTGCAAGTAACTTAAGAGGAAAGAACTTACTGAATATTGCTAGTATCATGTTGTGGTTCATGATAAAATGTTTGATTGCAAGAGCATCCCCATGAACATTTGTTATCCAATTGCATGCATCATATGTTTCAGAATTTGATTCCACATTCCTTGCCGCACAAATATTCTTTAAAGCAAGATTAAGAGTGTGTACCACACAAGGTGTCCAATAAATGTGAGGATAAGTACACTCAATAATCTCTCCAGCCGCCTTACAGTTTGCTGCATTGTCAGTGATGATTTGCACAATTTTTTGATGACCCACTTCATTTATAACTTCTTTCATCAAATTAGAGATGAAGAACTTATCTTTCACTTTCCCAGCACAATCCACAGCTTTCATAAACAGGGAGCATTTCCTGAAACACTAATAAAATTGATAAGTGGCTTTCTTGTAGGATCACTCCAACCATCTGACACAATTGTGACCCCTTTTTCATTCCATGTTGACTTAAGCGGTACTAATAAACTCTCAACATGGTTTCTTTCTTTCTGTAGCAAAGTCGTCCTCAACTTGTTGTAACCAGGAGGCACATAACCATCAATGTTATTGGCAGCAGCAAACTGATATGACCTATGATAATGTGGATTCCTTGCTAGATTAAAAGCCACACCTCCGGTGTAAAACATTCTGGCAATTTCTTGATCCAACTGGTCTCTGGCTGCAATTACAAATGCTCTTTCAATAGGTGAAAAACTAGACTTCCTCTTCTTGAAAGCAGAATTTGTCTCACAAGGCAAAGACACTTTTTTTTTTCCAGACTCTTTTTCCCTCTCCTCAAACTCGTTTTCCAGCCTTTGCATGTCAACTTTTTCACTCATTCGTACTTTCTTACATGCTAAGATTCCAAAATTTTTAATTCCAAGCAAGTGAGTTTTAACTCTAGAATACGAACCTGATCGCTGTTCACCACAAAGGTTACACTTGAATTTCCATGTTCCTCCGCTTGCTCCTACTTTCTCTATTTTCGTCACATAACTCCAGAGTGGAGGAGCCTCATCACTTTCATTCGTAGAACTTGTAGATTCATTACCAGCGGCAGCACTACTACTACCAGTATTCTCACTCGGTCCTTGAGAATTGTTCATCTGATTAAACAAAGAAAGTAACCAAACGATGTCGATCAACGATCAGACACATGAATAGCAAACAACGATCACATACATGAATAGCAAACAATAGCAAACAACGATCACATACATGAATCACATACATGAATAGCAAACAACGATCATTGAATAATATTTTAAAAAGTCGAAATAGAAAGAGAAGAAGAGACGTACTTGTTCTAGTTTTGACGTTTCGTGAAGGAAAGCGGAGAAGACGTCAAAGACTAGTACACATGAACGTGAAGAGATCAGTCAGTCTATCAACGGTCACACACATGAATAGCAAATAATCAAATAACGATCATTGAATAATATTAGTCAAAATAGAAAAGAGAAGAAGAGACGTACTTGTTCTGGTTTTGACGTTTCGTGAAGGAAAGCAGAGAAGACGTCAAAGACTAGTGAATCGTTTATATAGACAAGGGCGCAGGGCAGTGAATCGTTATATATAAGCCCTAGAATATGCCCTATAATTCCTTTTTCTTTGAGTTTTTCTATAAAAAAGAAGTTAAATTGCCTATTCTAAAACGGGGACACTTCAATTATGTTAAAAACGACTCGGAGACGTCCCCGTATCTGTTTACTCCCGTTTCCTTTTTTGCTTGCCGTCTCTGCATTCTCTGAAACGGCTGAGAAACGAATCCGTCCCCAAAAACGGCTGTCCCCGTCAGGTATCCGTCCCCAAAACGAATCCGGGACGGGAGACGGCTGCCCACAGGCGTCCCCGTGCATATAACTCTTGACGCATTAGAAGTTGGAGAGATGTTTTTTTCTGAAGAAAGGGATTTAGAATTGTGGTTGGGGTTTATTTGGTTGTAATCAAAGAGGTTATTTTTAGCCACTGAAATGTCTAAGACATTGCGTCTGTGCTCTGTATCAGGAGTTGATTTTAGCTTCTGGGAGATGCCCATCGGAAGAGCTGCTTTGGGAGTTCCCTTTTCCGGAGGACACCATCTCAGCTGCAAGAGAATCAGATGCAGTGCTTCTTGGAGCCATTGGAAGGTTTGTCTTCTCTCTTGTCCCATCTTACGTTGTTGACTCTAACTTTTTTTGTGAAATACAGTTTCTCATATTTTCATGTTGGTACAAATGGGATAACATTGAAAAGCATCTGAGGTCTGAGAAGGGGTTACTTCAGCTTCGTGCAAGTCTTAAAGTCTTTGCATTTCTGCCATAGGTAACCATCCTCAGCCTAATCCCAGAAATTTCTCGGTAGCCTGAAATATGTTTCTTGTGTGAACTTTAAATTACTGTTTTTGATACAGTTAGTGGTTGCTTCCACATTGAAGATAGATGTAGCAGAAGGTGTTGATCTAATGGTTGTAAAAAAGCTTGCATGAGGTCGTTAACCATCCTCAGCCTTTCTTACTTTGTTTCTTGTGTGAACTTCAACTTATTGTTTTTTGTACAGTCAGTGGATGCTTCCACCTTGAAGAGAGAGGTAGGAGAAGGTGCCATAAGAAATGGCGAAGAAGTTGGGTTTAATATTGAGGCTTATGTTACCCACGAGGTGCGTGATTGAAAATCTCAGATGCAGATTTCTGTGGACAGATTGTTAAGTGCTATGGACTAATATATTAAAGCATTTCTTATGTTCCTCAGATTGACAGAATTGCTCCTACATTCTACCAACAGTTTAGAGGGAAATAATTCAATTCTCTGGAGGTATGATTTTGTACGAGTCTGGAGGTACGATTTTGTTTGAGTCAACCTATGTCAGATGTATATTTACGTTTAATATGAAACCAACGGTATCTTTGTGATTGTTTAGCTGCTGCCAACTCTATGCAGGAAGATGCATGTATGTCGACTGCGTTTTACTCTAGATGTTCAGTTCAAGTGGATCTGTCGACCATACACACCCTTCTGCTGCTGGCCCGATAGAGAAACCTACTGGTCCAGTTTGTCTTGGTAAAGTCTTAATTGACCTTAATTATTCAAATTTATACAGAAATATGGCTAAGTCTAGCTCTAGAAAAAGTGTAAATAACTAAATATAGGTATTGGTACTAAGATTGACAGTATCTCTGGTGTCATGTATTATTGGCTACGTTTGGTTTGGGTATATTCTAAACCTTGTGAACCACATGATACGTTTTCATCCTCATAGACTTTACTGTACATCCTTACTCGTTGGCATTGCAACTTTGATAACTTGTTGTGGTGGATCAGCGTCTCCATGATAAATCAAATACTGCAGCAGGGGCATCGAAGTGTTTACAGACTTTGAAGTCTGTAGGACACTCCTCTTCACCGTAAATCTGCATCTCATTCAAACATGGAAACTAGTCCAACAAATGCATTACAATGTATGGGGTTGATTTGTAAGGGTCTTGAGGCTCGGACTTGTAAAGGTCTTATCCATCGAGCTCAGGGCAAGCAGAAAGAAAGAAGGTTCTCAAACTGAGAACAAAGAGTATCAACTGAGTCTAGAACACGAGAGTTTTGAGCATTGGTAATAAAATGCTCAGGGACAAATGCAAATAGATAGACAGCGCCACCTCTTAGGGAGAACCGAAGTCAAAGCAGTCTCCTTTGCGGGAAGGAAGGACAATATATGACATAGAACCTCATCGGGTAAACTGCTGACTGGATCCATCTTATGCAGTGATAACTTGTAATCTTCGACAAACTACAGAGAAGTCTACTGTTACGTGGTACGCAAAGTCAAAACAGAAGTAGTTACGACTTACGAGGTTTCAGAACAGGTGATAACAGATGATAACGGGTTTTAAAAGAGCACATAAACAAAACAGAGCATCTAATTATTCTGTTTAATCGAACATCAAACAAAGGATTACATATGCTTAGTGTATTGCATACTCTGTTGATGGTAACCCTGAAACGGCGAAATAAGAAGTCTTATCATCAAAAAAAAAAAAAAAAAACTCTCTTTTGGGTCAGCTATCAAAACATGAATTTGAATACTTTGCAGTCCAGAAATAAATCAAAAGGATTCGGGAACATGGCTTTTAGCAAAACCATCAACACATTTGCATACTCTTTGCAGTCCATTTCCTGCGCATGTAACCCCACACCAGGAAGTAAACATCACAGCTCGATAACTCATTGTAGAGCTTCAATATCTTGTCAACATATTCAAACGCTCCAGGGTTTTCAAAGTTTGTAGGACCATTGTCTTCAGCAAATATCCCCATCTCCACTAAACACTTGAAAGACCTCAAGAAGTGCCCAATCATATTGATCTCTCTCATTGTTCCTCTGAACCCTCGAATCTCAAACTTCTTCACTGGAGAAGATATGAGCGAACGACCTTTGTCTTCCCTAGGAATGCAGTCACAAGCATCCCCGCATTTATCTGTCACACAGTGTAAGAGACCCTGAAAGCATAAAGAAAACAATTATGATCATTGAGTCTGACTAACATCCTTAACAAAATGTGTTGTCAAGTGGTTTCATGGTTTTATAATTGACCTCAATGACTAGAAATTCTAGATGTGGACAGTTTCTTAGAAGAACTGGCACTGCTTGCCAACCACGACCCTCCTCACTCTTAAGACCTAAGATCTTGAGGTTGTTGAACACGGGCATCGATCCACAACATAGAGTAAGTACCTGAAAACAAGAAAAACCGAGCTAGATACTTTGCAATAATTCTTTCACAACTAGACCAGAAATAACAACATATGAAAATCTAACCTCGAGAGTATCAGCACTTAGGGATAGTTTCTGAATATTTTTAATGCCGTTCATGAGCTTCACCACATTGACAAATTGGAGAACAACAGCAGCCTCATCATCCTCTAACAAATCATTGTTTGGCTCTCTAATCCGCTTGACCTGATCTTCATCTTTTAAAATAAGATTGAGTCGAGCCTCAGATACCTTTTTCATATTAACTACTGGATAGTCCTCGGCAACCAAATCAGAGTAGTTCAAGGAAAGCAGATTCGGAGTATCAAAAGAAATGGTCTTTGGATTCTCAAACTCATCACAACCGGTGCCGTGGATACTTAGATTCCTGAGGGTAGCACTAGACATGGCTTCATCAAAGTCCCGCCACTCCATATTAGCCATGTGTATTTCCTCAAGAACAGGGAAAAAAGAAAGAAAAGTCACCATCTCACCACAAAAGATCAAGTCAGAGTCAATATAAAGACTTTTAAGCATTGGCAAGGAAGCACCCGTCTCCCAAAACCACCAATCAACACAGTTTTCACTTCTTAACTTCAGCTTAACCAATGTCTTACTGAAGAACATCTCTTCAGGTAGCAGATACTCTTCCTCTTCTTTATCATCGTCGGTAAAATCAATGAAAAGATCAAGATCGGAAACACCACGCTGCAGCACATTACGTATCCAACGGTTCACAGAATCAGGATGAACACCAGTTATACACTTGAGAGTGAACTTATCAATGGGAGAGTCACCCTGCAAAGCCAACACACCATCCACGAAATCAACGAAGCTCTGACGAATTGCTTCCCTTTCACCTTTACCCTCTTCCGGATAGAGAAACTCAGAGTCATCAATGTTAAGATTAGGGACAAGTTTCCAAAGATTTTGCCAGCTCTTGGAGAGAGCAGAGGTCAAAGCAGCCTGCTTGGTGGGAAGGAAGGACAAGATATGACAACGTATCTCGTCTGGTAGATTGCTGATACGATCCATCTTCTATGAAACGAATCAAAAACGTACATTATTACATCTTCTGTATAACCAGAGGGGATGTTTAACAGTTAGGTAAAAACATGAACTTTGACAAGTTTCTCGAGAAATGGGGATCAGAGAAAAACCCTAAATTCCGAAATCATAAGGAATCCACACAAATAGATAAAAATTGAATTCATTAAACATCCAAAACAGAGCAGATATCAGTAGAAACAGAGGAGATGGGTAAAATTGAGCATTTACCTCGCTACGAATGCTTAATCCAAACTTTGGTGATCTCAGTGAATGTGATTTGGGGATACTAAGTCACTGGCTACTATGGCAGAGGGGAAAGTTTCAGACTTTATGTTCGGCAAATGCATCGGAGTAGCATCCACCTCTCTCTAAAGAGGAAGAAGACAACAAGCAGACAAACGAAATTGAGGGTTTTACAAAATTGAAGGGTGGGTGGTGTTGTTTCTTTTGATTCAAGATATCATCACCGGTTTAATTCGCTAAACAAACCGGGATTGTTCGGATTTGGGCTGCGGGAAAGTACGAAAGAACTAATGAGGCCCAAGTAGAGAAGCCCAGTGACTAATTGGTTTGGCGAATCATAACAGAGCATCATCGTATGAAGTATGAACTACTGGTGGATGGATGATAAAACGGTTATATCTCTAGCCTGAATTGGTTTGGTTAGGTATGGTGGTTATATGCAATATTTGTTTAAGGAAGAGAGCAAAATCATTGATCAAAAATTAAGAACGCAAAAAGGAATCAGCAGAAACAGAAGGTAAAAGTTAGCTTCCGCACCAGTGCAGAAGAAGTGTACAGATGCAAAGTCGAGAGAGAAGTTAAGATACGAAGATCCAACGTTTAGAGGAGGAAGAAACTACAAAAGCCGCTTCGTTTCAGGATTTTTCAAACTAAATAAACACAAACCTAACCAAATTGGGAAGGCATTTATGCTCCCTCTGGAGGGGAAAAATCTGCTGCCGTAGCTTGGTCTTGCTCGGTCTTTTCCTGATCCCTGGATGTCTCAGCTCGCTCTGACTTGGACTTGGTTGCACGCAGACCCCTTAATGCTGATGCTAGCATTGGGTACTGCTCGGCAACTATATCGAACAGAGCATCATAGTCTCGCTTCAACTTGGTCATTTCCTGACCACTGGACGCCTTTGCTTGCTCTGTTTCAGTTGCTTGTCGAGCCCTCAACGCTGATGCTATCATCGGGTTCTGCTCGACAATCATATCGAACTGAGCTTCCAGGTCCCGTTTCAGATCCGCAAATTTGTCCTTAGCAGCATCCAGTTGCATTTGAAGGTAGTCCTGAGACTGAGACATTTCCTGTGGCAGTGGAGGAGGTACCGCCGGGGAAGAAGCTCTATGCATTAAGAAGACCATATCGTAGATACGCTCTTTATTGCGGGGAGCCAACTGTAGGAGAAAAAAAATAGAAAAGAGAGTAAATTTAAACCTGTAATGATTTCTTTGTGATTGAAAACGGTAATCAAATCTATATACCTCGAAATACATCTCATCCAACTCGGTTTGGGACCAACTCCCAGACTGTACCGAACTCTTCCAATGTCCTACTATCTCTGTCGAGACCACATTATGGAGCTTATACGCAACAACTTTTAAAATCCTAGGTATTTGAAAGTTTGTAGAATCAATCTTTTCGGCATCTATCTCCATCTCATCCAAACACGGGAAAAACTCCAAGAAATGCCTTATCATCTCTTTCTCTCTAGTTGTTCCTCGAAACCCTTTAACTTGCAACTTCTTCACTGGACAAGTTATGAGCGAACGACCTTTGTTTTCCCGAGGAATGCAGTCACAAGCATCCCCGCATTTATCTGTCACATAGTGTAAGAGACCCTGAAAGCATAAAGAGGTCAACATAGAGTGAGTCTTGACCAAACATCTTTTAAGAATTGTTTTGTCAAGTAGTTTCACAATGGTTTATAGTTGACCTCAATGAATAAGAATTCTAGATGTGGACAGTTTCTCAGGAGAGCTGGCACTGCTTGCCAACCGCGACTCTCCTCACTCTTAAGACCTAAGATCTTGAGGTTGTTGAACACCGGCATCGATTCACGACATAGAGTGAGTACCTGTAAACAAGAAAAATAGTAAAACCCAACTTAGATACTTTGCAATTCTTCTTTCATACAACTAAGACCAGAGAGAACGAAATAGAAAAAAAAACTGACCTCGAGAGTATCAGAAGTTAAGTAAAGTTCCTGAATATTTTGCATGCCCTTCATGAGCTTCACCACATTGACAAATTGGAGAACAACATCACCCTCAAGATCCTCTAACAAACCATTATCTGGCTCTCTTATCCGCTTGATCTGATCTTCATTTCTGACTATAAGATTGATTCGAGCCTCAACTAACTTCCCCATATTAACTAAAGGATAATCCTCCGCAACTAAATCAGAGTAGTTCAAGTAGAGCAGATTTGGAGTATCAAAAGAAACGCTCTTTGGATTTTCAAACTCTTCAAGACCAGTGGCGTGGATACTTAGCTTCTTGAGACTTGCACTTGACATGGTCACACATTCATCTAACTCTCTCCACTCCATATTAGTCATTCGTAAATCCTCAAGTGCAGGGAAACAAGGAAGAAAATCCACCATGTCACCACAAAAAATCAACTCCGAGTAAATATAAAGACTTTTAAGCATTGGTAAGGAAACGTCCATCTCCTGAAACCACCAATTAACACAGTGTTCACTTCTTAATTTCAGCTTGACCAGTGTCTTACAGACAAACATCTCTCGAGGTAGCATATAATCATCGTCTTCGGGGTCTTCGCCGGTGAAATCAGTGAAAAGATCAAGATCCGAAACACCACGCTGCAGGACATTACAAATCCAACGGTTCACACAATCTGGATGAACACGAGTTATACACTTGAGGGAGAATTTATCAATGGGAGAATCACCCTGCAAAGCCAGTACACCGTCCACGAAATCAACGAAGCTCTGACGAATCTCATCCCTTTCACCTTTACCCTCTTCCGGATGGAGAAACTCAGAGTCATCAATGTTAAGATTAGGGACAAGTTTCCAAAGATTGCGCCAGCTCTTTGAGAGAGCCGAAGTCAAAGCAGCCTGCTTGGTGGGAAGGAATGATAAGATATGACAGCGAATCTCGTCTGGTAGATTGCTAACACGATCCATCTTCTGCTGTACACGAAGATTAAAAGTGCCATTACAACTAGAGAAAGGCTTAACATTTAGCAATCGGGAATCTCCAATAGGAAGAAAAAAATGAAATTTAACAACTTTTCCCCCGAAGGAGGAGAAACGAGAACATAGATAAACCCAATACACAGCGCAAAGAAAAAATTTGATCGAGAAACACCGAAAAGAGAAGAGAATCAGTAGAAACAGAGAAAATGATGAGTACAACTTTACCTCGATACAAACGCTTAATCAAAGATCCAAATTTTGGGGCTTTTCAGTGAATGCATCCAGTGAGAAGAGAGAGAGAGAGAGAGAGAGAGAGAGAGAGAGAGAGAGAGAGAGAGAGAGAGAGAGAGAGAGAGAGAGAGAGAGTTGGAAGGGTGAGAACTGAGAAGAGAAAGCGTTTAAGGCTTAGCGAAAGTCTCAAACTTTTCAGTTCGACAAGAGAAGCTAAATTGGTTCCGGTTTAATTGGGTAGACAAACCGGAACTGCATGAATTTGGGTTGCGAAAGTATGGTGGGATAAGTCAGGCCCAACTACAAGCCCAGTGGGTAATTACTGGCTGGTTGCTGAATGCTGAGCATCTTTCGTCTTCTTTAACGTTGTGTTTAGGGGGAGAAGAAAGCAAAAATGTCCGATGAATATAGCAGAAGAAGCAACAAATATCTGAATAAAAAATCTCTGAAGAAGCAACAAACATCTCTTGAGTTTTACTACAATATAGCTTCTAAACAAAAATCCAGAGGAGACTTTAACCAAACTTATGAGGTAAGTTTTCTTCCAAGTAGAGATACTTCAATCAGTGTGCAGTCCACTTCTTATCCAAGGAACTACGCACCAGGAACTGAACATCACAACTATAAATCTCGTTGTAGAGTCTAAGCATCACCGTAATACGTTCAAACACTCTAGGGACTTCGAGGTTCGTGCGACCCTTCTCTTCAGCATAGATCTCTATCTTCTTCAAACACCTAAAAGATTCCAAGAAATGCTTTATCATATCTAACTCTCTAATTGTTCCTCGAAACCCTTTGATCTGTAACTTCTTCACCGGACTAGATACGAGCGAGCGGCCTCTGTCTTCCCTAGAAATGCAGTCACAAGCATCCCCACATTTATCCGTCACAAAATGTCTTAGACCCTGAAAGCAGAGAAGCAGACAGTAAAAAGGACTTCAAATAATGATCTCTGCCTTTCTTAATGTTTTGACAAATGAGCTGTGTTAATACCTCAAGGACCAGTGTTTCTAAATGTGGACAGTTCCTTAAAAGAACCGGCATTGCTTGCCATCCTTGATCCGGGGCACTCTTAACACGTAACAGTTTGAGGTTGTTGAACACCGGAATCGATTTCCAGCATAGAGAAAGCACCTGGAACAAGACAAAGCCAAACTGAACATTACACAGCTGCAATATATATATTAAAATATCTCCAGGATTGATTCAATATTTAAAAGCAGGAGCCTTAGAACAACAAGATGGCCTATGGAGTGTGCACTAGAACCTCTAAAAGGACTTAGCATAAGAAATTTACACTCGGAATAACATAAATTTGAATCTCATACTTCCACAAGTTTTTATATAGGTTTCCTTGAGTCCAGTGCAAAAAAATACTATCAAAACAATACAAAACCAACTGACCTCGAGAATCTCAAAAGTTAAGTAAAGTTTCTTAACATTTCTTATGCCAGCCATGAGCTTCCACACATTTCTAAAACGCAGAAGAACATCATCGTCATCGTTATCTTGCGCTCGTCCTCGCTCGAGTTGATCTCCAGATAATAAAAGGCCAATTTCGGCCTCAACTACGTTTGTCAAGTTAACTGTTGGATAGTCCTCCGCAACAAAATTAGAATAATCAAAGTAAACCAGACTTGGAATATCAAAAGAAATGCTCTTCGGATTCAATAAGTTTGCACAGCCGCTGGCATCTATACTTAGCTTCCTGAGGCTTGCACTTGACACGGTTACATTAGGTTCCGTCCACTCATGTCTAGACATGGATAAGTCCTCAATGTGAGAACTGAGAAAGAGATTCTCCTTCCGAAGTGATTTAAGTGTGGAGGATCTTATCACCGTAAAACAGTTCCGAACTAAATTGAAAGAGTTTTATGAATTTGAATTGTGTATTGCTATTTTCGGAAAAATTCCTGGATCCCCTACAAATGACCCCCTCTTACATATTTATACTGACCCATTTATTACTCAATTAATACGTAATTAATAGGACGTGATTTGCGTTGGTGCAATTAATCCTCTTAAGTGGGGGAATCTTTGACCGCGCCCGGACTCCGAGCTGGTTGGATTGAGGCACATTCCGCGCTCCCTTCTTTGACTGTCCTGATGGGCCGATCGGCTTTGCACTCCTCGGCCCATTAGACACCCTCAGCCCAGGCTCACTTCCACCTCCTGCCCGAGATGACAGATCGTGGGTACAACAGTTGCCCCCCAAGTCTCCCGAACTGCGAAGTTCGGGGGACTTTAGATCTTCTAGCGATCAGTTTCGGGAAACTGAATATCCTCCATATCTCCATGATTTGATCGTGGTTATGATGAGATTCATCTTCCCGAACAAGCAATGGGACCCACTTGGTTGCGTGTTGGATATAAGGGAGAGAGAGAACGGTGTGAGACCTTTCGCTTCCCCAGGCAATCATTACCTCCCGGTTCCGCTTATAAAGGTAGTCTCGAGTGCTCTCTTTCTCCCTAATTGTTTTTTGCTTTCGAGTTCTCTCTCTCTTTCTCTGTTTTCTTGAATTCCTTTTCTCTCGCCGGAAAGTTCTTCCGCCACCTCTCGTTTTCCTAATCCTTCTTCTCAGAAAGTATGTCTCCTCCGAAATCATCCTCAGGAAAGGTTGCGAAAGCTTTAATCCCTGGTGTTTATGGTCCTCATCCGCCGTCAATTCTCTCAGCGGAGAACATAGCGGAGCTCAGAGCCTCCACCGGGATTCCGTCGGAGGTCGAGATTAGATTCCCGAGGCTCACGAGTCCCCAGAGAATCCCCCGCCGGATACTGCTGCGCGTTCGAGATCTTTTTCTCTGCGTGTGGTCTATCTTTTCCCCTTCCCGAACTCATCGTAAAGATGATGCTCGAACTGGGCTTCGCTCTTCCCAGATGTGTCCGAACTTTGTTCGGACTGTCATGTGCCTTCAAACTCTGGGGAAGAGTTCAATTACAAGTTGTCTCTAGCTGACTTCCTCCAAGTATACACAGTAAAGACTGGCCGGACCAAGGGCACTCTGTACGTGAGCCCGCTCTCCGGACTGAAGGTCTTCGACGACCTACCCGAGAAGGACGAGAAATGGAGGAAGTCCTATTTCTTTTTCCGGTTAACGAACTCACTTTCGGCCACCGCGTGAGTTCGCACGTGTCGAAGTGGACTTCGAAAATTGGTAGAATAGCGTTTCTTGTGAAGTCCGGGTTAATTGCAACTTTTATCTTGTTATCTAACCTCTTAATATCTTTGTTTCAGATCACTTCGAGCGTGGACTCCTCTGCCCTACGTTCGCGGAATTCTTCTCGAGATTCTGCAGCCAAGGTCAGATTGCCTGGGACTCCTTTTCGTGCGAAAGGATCAGGGAATCGACGGTTAGGCTCGGGAAACGTACTCTTGTTTGTTCCGATCCCGTGAGCGTTTCGGAAATGAACTACAGAGAAGAGAGAGCGTGTCGGATTGCCGAAAAGGAGTTGAAGAAGAAGATGGTGACGGCCCTCGCTGAAGGCAAAGCTCGCCTTTCTAACAAGAACCCCCAGCTCCTCCGCTCCCGAGGTAAGCGGGTCTTCCGTGCCTCCAATTGATCCTCCCGAGCTCGGCATTGAATCAACCGAGGCTCCTGCTGGCCCGTTGGTCCCCCGTGATCGTCATTGCTGACTCTAGTGACGAACCACGGGAGATCGCTCCTTCCTCCCCTGTGCCGCAGAAATCCCCACAAGGGCCTCTTCTCAGCAAACTGATTCCTCAAAGAAGAGGAAAGAGCCTGAGACTGCCTCCTCCTCGCGTGAGAAAGGGCGAGCCCGAACTGGCCCATCAGGGAACGAGCGAAGTAGATCTAGCTCGAAAGACAGGGGTCCCTCCTCGGAGGGGAGAGTTAGGGAGCCCTTACCACCTAAAGACTCCGGACGACACTCTTCAAAGGAACAACGTTCTTTCACCCGAGGTGAGCTTTCTTAACTTTACTCTTGTACCTTTGTTAGTTCGATAGTCGTCAATGAAATGATGATCGAAAATCTTTCAGCTCCTCCTGCGTCCCCAGCCGATCTAATGCGGAGTTACGTTCGTCCCGGAGTTCGGATCCCGGCGTTCGCGGATATGACCGAGGTCAATCGCGCAAACTTCTTTCGCTTCGCGGATAAAATCGGCGAGGTAAATACGCTTTGATTTTCTTTGCCCCCCTTCTTTTGTTTTGGTTTCCACCGAACGGTTGCTTAATAAGTTATCTTTTCAGCTGATGATCGAGTTTAACTCCTCGGTGGCATCCTACGAGGATCAGCTGTTTGCCTCTTCCCCGTCCTCCGAGGTGAGCATTCTCCGGAAAAAGATTGCCGACCTGGAAGCCCAGGTGAAGGAGTATGCTAAACTAGAGGCCGAGAATGCTTCGACCGTGGAGAAAGCCGAGCAAATCCGAGCTCGGATGAAGAAAGCCGAGGTACAGGTGCTCGACCTCGGAATTGCCAACGAGGACCTCCGAGACAAGCTAAAGAAGGCGGGGGACCTCTACTACGAGGCCGCGGAGGATGCAAAGGCAGCGAGGAGTAGATTGCACGACATCGAGCTCCGAAATCAACTACTCGAAGCTGGCAATAGCTGTGAGATTGAGAGGGTGCGAAGGGAGGAGAGACAAGCGATAAGGCGGACTCTCCGTCCTCTGGTCGAGGAGGTGAAAGTCACCTTCGAAGAGAGGGAGAAGCTAGCTCCGCTCCAGATCCGGGCCGCCGAGATCCGAGCTAACCGGATGTTGGTGGAGGAAATCTCTAGGGGCGAGATAGAAGACATGGAGGCCGAGCTCGGACTCCTGAAAGCTGACGAGGAGGAAGCTGACGAGAAGGTTTCGAAGGTAACTCCTCGTGAACTCGACCTTGCTGCGTTCTCAAACCTTTTAGCGGATACGCCCGATCTCCTATGCACCGAGCACCCGCTTAGCGTCGCCATCGACGAATCCGGCACTAACCTCGGGCTACTCTCGAATCAGGGGATGGACGATTTCTTGGTGAACACTAAGTCGGTAGGAGAGATCGAAGAGATGGGGCTGGCTTTTTCCGAAGCGGCGTCGGACCCCGCTCCCCGTACTCAGTAGTTCTTACTTCGGGGTTGTTTTGGCACAAGTTGCCCCCCTTTCTGTAGTATTTGCTTTTTTGACTCGTTTCGGAGCGTTTTGGTCGTGGTGACCGCTCCGTTTTATTTATTATTATTATTTTTTTTTTTTTTGGCTTAATGTGATCTTCATTTCCACAATCTCTTGTTTAAAAAGATGGTACGAGCAGAAATGAACACGAAGTGAGAACTTCGGCTAATTAGTTCAGAAAAAATGTCATCCCAACTTATAAGTAGAGCTGGGTACGAAGTGACTACTTCGGTTTAGATAGGAATTTTGCGAAACTGAGCTTTGACCTTAAGTAAAGCGGAGGACGAAGTGAGGGCTTCGGTTTAAATTTCTCGCAAAACTTAGATTTAAAGTAAAGCTGAATACGAAGTGAGAACTTCGGTTTCAATTTGCGAAGTTTGACTTCGGCTTGAAAATGGTAGATGCGAAGTCAGGCTTCGGCTTTTTTTTTTTTTTTTTTTTTTTTTTTTGAACCATTAGTAATAAAAAAAAAGTTTAAGAAAACTTTAAATTTTATTAATATGGATAGCTGGACCCGAAGTGGGCTGCCTACGTACCCTTATCGGGATCAAGCCAAATCGTAGTTCGATACAAAGACATTAACTGTAAAAAGTTTAAGGTGTAAAGAATTCCACGACCTCGGGACTGGTTTTCTCTCTGAATCTTCGAGCTGATAAACTCCATTTCGGACTTCGCGAGTAATTTTGTATGGTCCTTCCCAATTGATTCCCAACTTTCCTGCATTGAGCTCCTCGGTATTCTCCTGGACTTTTCGCAGGACGAGGTCGCCCACTGCCAAGGGTCTGCCTCGGATTTTGGAGTTATAGTACCGAGCCACCGTGCTTTGGTAGTTCTGGATCCGGGCTAACGCCTGGTCCCGACGCTCGTTGATTGTATCAAGAGTATCCTGTAGGAACTCCTCATTTTCCTCTGCTCGGAGTGGGTTCAGCGAGGTACGGACTCCGGGTATTTCTATGTCAACTGGGACTACGGCATCGACTCCGTAAACCAGGGAGAAGGGTGTTTCATTAGTGGCCCGCCGAGGTGTTGTTCGGATTGCCCAGAGGACACCCTGAAGTTCGTCCGGCCAGCGCCCTTGCGAGCATCGAGCCGTTTCTTCAAGTTGGCAAGTATGACCTTATTCATCGCCTCTGCTTGCCCATTACCTTGCGGGTAACGAGGAGTTGACTTGTTGAGTCGGATTTTCCACTTCGCGCAGAACTCTTCGAACTTCGAAGAGATGAATTGCGGGCCATTGTCCGTGATGATTTCATATGGGACGCCGTAGCGGTAGATTATGCTTTTAAGCACGAACTGCTCCACCTCGTCGCTTGTCACTTTCGCATAGGCTGCTGCTTCCACCCACTTGGAGAAATAGTCGGTAAGAGCGAGCACATACTGGACTCCTCCTGGCCCTCGATGTAATGGACCGATGATATCCATAGACCACCTCATGAAAGGGTAAGGTGCGGACACCGAAGACAGGAGTTCGGTAGGTTGATGGATTGATGGGGCGTGTTTCGACACTTCTCGCAGGTTCGAGAATACTTTTCGCAATCCGTGACCATGGTGGGCCAGAAGTAACCTTGGCGTTTAAGTTTGAAAGCCAGAGTTCGGCCTCCGGAATGATTTCCATTGGGTCCGTCGTGAACAGCTCGCATTAGCATCGCGGGTTCTCTACCAGCCACGCAAGTCAGATAAGGACCGGCTACACTTCGGCGTAGAAGTATTCCGTTGTGGATGCAGTACCGTGCGCTTGTGACCTTGAGTTTTCTAGCTGCCCACTTGTCGGCTGGGAGTTCCCCTTTTTCGAGGTAAGCCCAGATCGGGCTCCGCCAGTCATCTGCCCCCCAGCTGTTAGGATTCGTGCCACTCGAGGTGGCATGTGGGATAACGGCTTGGCTATCAGCTGGTGAGCTTGATGATTCCGAAGCTGGACCTTCTTCGAGCTCAACGAGAAGTGGGTGACCTTCCGTTGGAGTAAGCGAGGTAAGGTCCGGATCCTTTGGGGTTCGGGCGTCCGCAGCCGTCTTACGAGCTGCTTCCTCAGCGGCCAGCTGCCTTTTCATTGCGCGGGTCACGATATGTGTGCCTTCCAGCCGGATGCTTGGAAACTGAATGACTTCGACGGGGATAATCCTTGTTGTCGCAGGATCCGAAGTGGAGGCCAGAGAGGCTAAAGCGTCCGCAGCAGAGTTCTCACTTCGTGGGATCTTAGTGATTTCGAACTCCTCGAACTTGGCGACTAACTCCCGAGCTGTGGACAAATAAGCCTCCATGCGGCCATCTTTTGTTTCATACTCCCCCAAAAACTGGTTAGTGACCAGCTGCGAATCGCAAAAAGCTCGAAGTTTCCGGACACCAATTCCCACTGCGAGGCGTAAGCCGGCAAGAAAAGATTCGTACTCGGCTTCGTTGTTGGATGCGTTGAAAGCCAAGCGGAATGATTGCTCGATCACTTCGCCTGTAGGAGAAGTGAGGCGGACCCCAATTCCTGCCCCTGATTTGGAAGAAGCTCCATCAACATACAGCGTCCACGGAGTTTCGACATTGTTGCTAGCCGAAGAAGCTAGTGGCAGTTCGATCAAGAAATCGGCCAGCACCTGTGACTTCGCACAAGTTCGAGTCCGGAACTCGATGTCATATTCGCTCAACTCGACAGACCATTTAGCCAGCCGTCCAGATTGGCTCGGACTATGTAACACCGTCCGAAGTGGCTGCGTCGTCAGGACTATGATCGTATGGGACTGGAAGTAAGGCCGCAGTTTCCTTGCCGAAGTGACCACTGCTAAGGCCAATTTTTCCATCATAGGATACCTCGACTCCGCTCCGGTGAATGATTTGCTGATATAGAAAATTGGTCGCTGCTCTCCCCTTTCTTCACGAACCAAAACTCCACTGACCGCACTATCCGATACGGCTACGTAAAGAAAGAGTGGTTCTCCGAACTCAGGCTTCGCCAAGACCGGTGGTTCAGACAGATAAGCTTTGAGCTGGGCGAATGCTTCTTCACACTTCGCATCCCACAGGAAAGTTTTTCCCCCTTTTCGTAACAGCTGGTAGAAAGGGAGGCATTTATCCGTAGATCGAGAGATGAAGCGGTTGAGAGCTGCGATCCGCCCGTTAAGGCGCTGCACTTCGCGCAAGGTCCTGGGAGAACTCATAGACAGGAAAGCATTGATTTGCCTCGGGTTTGCTTCGATTCCTCTTTCTGTGACAATATACCCCAGGAATTCTCCTGATGGAACTGCAAAGGTGCACTTCGTGGGGTTGAGCTTCATCCCGAACTGATCCAGGATGTCGAAGCAAACTTTCAGATCGGCGAGATGCGAACTGGCTTCCATCGATTTCACCAGCATGTCATCGATGTAAACCTCCATGGTTTTTCCGAGCTGATGCTCGAACATTCGGTTCACCAGTCTTTGGTAAGTTGCTCCCGCATTTTTTAACCCAAAAGGCATCACCTTGTAGCAATAGGTCCCACGGTCCGTAATGAATGCAGTCTTCTCCTGGTCGTCCGGGTTCATTAGGATTTGGTTGTAGCCAGAGAATGCATCCATGAAGGACATCAGCTCGTGGCCCGAAGTGGATTCAACTAACCGGTCGATATGCGGAAGTGGAAAGCTGTCTTTGGGGCATGCCTTATTCAGGTCGGTGAAATCAACGCAGACTCGCGACTTTCCGTTCTTTTTCTTGACCACGACAGTATTTGCGAGCCACTCAGGGTATTTTACTTCGCGTATCTGGCCCGCCTTCAGCAAACGTTCAACCTCTTTATTTACGATTTCAGCTCGTTCCGGACCCAGCTTCCTTCGCTTCTGCTTTATGGGTTTGAACGTAGGATCCACATTCAGCTCGTGGGAAATGACTTCTGGACTAATGCCGGGCATCTCGTCCACGGACCACGCGAAGGTGGCCATTCTTTCTCTCAGGAAGGCTATCAGGGCGGCGCGAAGCTCGCTATCCAACCCTACTCCGATCTTGATTTCTTGATCCGGGAACTTGCCATTGATGAAAATGGACTCAGTGAGGTCACCTTTTAGCTGCTTCCGAACTGGATTTTTCGGGACCTCGAGCTGTGGTTGCTATTGGATCAGGAGTTTGTGACTTGCGAGGTAACAGCTCCTGGCCGTCCTTTGGCTTCCCAGAACCTCCCGGACTCCTTGTGGTGTCGGAAATTTGACACACTGATGGTACGTCGAGGCCACCGCTTTCATCTGGTAGAGCCAGGGAGTTCCCAAAATAACATTATAGGCCGCAGGTCGGTCAAAGACCGTGAACTCCACCATTTTAACCACTCCTTGAGTGGAGACTGGCAATGTGATCGTGCCCAAAGACATCGACGTCTCGCTAGTGAACGAGACCAGGGGCGAAGGCGGTCCTGCAATGTGCTCTTTCCCGATACCCATTCTGGTGAGGGTCTCAAGGAAAATCAAGTCTACCGAACTCCCGTATCGATTAGGATTCGACAGACTTCGTGGTTCGCTACATCAAGCGAAATGACGAGCGCGTCATCGTGCGGAGTGTCCAACCCCTCAGTTTCCTTCTCGGAGAAAGAAATTTCAGGTAGGTCACTAGCTATCAATTTAGCTCGCTTCGGCTCGGGGCTATTGAGCTTCCGCTGATGGTCTTTGATCGCAGTGATGGAGTTCCGGAATAGACGCGATCCTCCCATTATCACGTCGATTCTTTTCTTGGGAGCGTCACTTCCATCGGACTGCTTTGGTTTCTTTGAAGGTGGAGCGTCCTCATCCACTTCGGGAATCGCTTTTGCTCCAATTCTTCAATTGTGACGTTTGGCATTTCTCCCGCCATGTACTTCTCTGCGAGGAGGTGCATCAGCTTCTTACAGTCACGAGTAGAATGACTGTTGGTTTTATGGAGCTCGCAGTACGTGTCCTCATCTCGGACCCACTTGTTACTCGGGAGGACACCACTCTTGGAGCGTGGTGAAAATGGCGGTTTGGACGGAGAATTCTTTGGGGAATTCTTTTTGGGAGATTGGGTGACTGCGAAAGTGCTCGGCCCGGACTTCGGAGTCGTAGGCGGAGTCTTTTTAGCAGGCGATTCGAAGCGCGGTTTCCCTGCAGGCGGGGCGCTTTGTTTTTGCGCAGCGGCGAGTTTATCTTCTTCTGCAACTATCCAGTTCGAAGCTCGGTGTAACGCGTCCTGAATAGTTGGGAAACGATTCACGGACAGCTCTTCGCGGAAGCGAGATTCGTGCCAGAGGCCATTCTTAAGCGCGGCTAGGGCTGTGGAGTCCGAGAGTCCGGGAATTTTGACCTGGATCTCCTTGAACTTTGTTATGTAAGACCGAAGGGATTCTCCAGCCTTTTGACTTAAGTTCCAAAGCTGAGCATCCGTCACCGCAGTTTCGATTAGGCTAGAATACTGCTTGACGAACGAGGTCGACAGCTCGGTGAAGTTGGTTATGGAGCCAGCTGCTAAGGACGCGAACCAAAGCAGTACCGGTCCACTAAAAGTTTCTGCGAACAGCTTGCAGTACCCAGCGTCTGCTTCATGGGGCTCGAGGTCCACCCGGCTAGCTGTCAGCAAGAAGGTCTTGAGGTGATTAGTCGGATCTCCTTTCCCTTCGTAGCTCGAGAATTTGATTTTGCCAGTATCTTTGATGCGGACTCGGGCTATTTGGTCGGAGAAAGGAGTTCGCCTCGACTCCTCAATCACTCGGAATATATCCGGAGCTGAGGTGGTCGCGCTATGCATCACAGACCGCATGTCTCGAATTTCGCTCTGCATGCGGAAGATCTCGGGGCTGACAGCATACCCCGAAACCGAAGTGTTTCCATCTACAGGGAAAGGAAGGCGGACTGGGACCTCGGGAGGTCGGATGACGCCGGGCTGAGCCGGTGCGAGACCATCGCCGGTCCGTGGTAGCGCCGTTTGCGTGTTGGTTTGAGGCGGGAACGAATCTCCCGGAGTGACATTTGTTGCTGCTCCTTGCGAAGTGGAAGGTGGAGTCACGCCGGAGAAATCCAAAGCACGTCGTCGTGGGGTCTGGTCAGCGGATAGGAGATCGACCCGCTCGGCGTATGCGCGGTGAGAGGCTGAGAGGTCTACTACCGACGTCGCGAGTTCGTCTAGACGAGCGGAGATCTGACCCTCCAGACTGTCGAAACGTTCGTAAGGGCGGCAGAGGCGGCTTGCTGACGGTCGGACTTCTCGGACAAATCTTGAAGGAGCTTTTGGATCACCTCCAAGGATACCTGACTAGGGGAGCTGGTGGCCATAGCGGTGGTTTTGCGGATGAATTTGTGTAAAAAGTCGGAACTAGTGAGAGTCAGGCGATAACTTCCTTCTAGCGCCAAATGTGAGAACTGAGAAAGAGATTCTCCTTCCG
Organism: Camelina hispida; assembly: GCA_023657505.1. NCBI lineage: Eukaryota > Viridiplantae > Streptophyta > Magnoliopsida > Brassicales > Brassicaceae > Camelina > Camelina hispida. The sequence continues at coordinate 40,211,847 of CP094634.1, read as the reverse complement.
AAGTGATTTAAGTGTGGAGGATCTTATCACCGTAAAACAGTTCCGAACTAAATTGAAAGAGTTTTATGAATTTGAATTGTGTATTGCTATTTTCGGAAAAATTCCTGGATCCCCTACAAATGACCCCCTCTTACATATTTATACTGACCCATTTATTACTCAATTAATACGTAATTAATAGGACGTGATTTGCGTTGGTGCAATTAATCCTCTTAAGTGGGGGAATCTTTGACCGCGCCCGGACTCCGAGCTGGTTGGATTGAGGCACATTCCGCGCTCCCTTCTTTGACTGTCCTGATGGGCCGATCGGCTTTGCACTCCTCGGCCCATTAGACACCCTCAGCCTAGGCTCACTTCCACCTCCTGCCCGAGATGACAGATCGTGGGTACAACACTCAAGAACAGGGAAAGTGGGAATAAACATCTCAAAATGATTACAAAGAGGCCAAGCTGCGTCAATAACGAGAGATTTAAGCATTGGTAAGACAGTGCTTAGTCTACCCCACCAAATAACACGTATTCTACCTTTTAACTTCAGCTCGACTGGCGTTTCACTGATGAACATTCCTCGAGCCATAAGATTATATGCTCTATCCAAATCGATGGAAAGATCAAGGTCCAAAACACCACGCTGCAGCACATTACATATCCAACGATCAACTCGACTTGGATGAACACCAGTTTTACACTTGAGGGAGAATTTCTTAATGGGAGAATCACCCTGCAATGCCAATACATTATCCACAAAATCCATGAAGCTCTGCAGAACTACTTCTCTTTCCCGCTTACCCTCTTCCGGATACAGAAAGACAGAGTCATCAAACTCGAGATTAGGGACAAGTGCAAACAGATTGCGCCACCTCTGGGAGAGAACCGATGTCAAAGCAGCCTCCTTTGTGGTAAGAAAGGAGAGTACATGACAAAGAAGCTCGTTTGGAAGACTGCTAACACGATCCATCTTCTCTGCAGAAAAAACACAAATGTCAAAACTAACTATACAACGCTCCTAAGCAGTTCAAACATCAACACTAACCAAAAGAGGATACCACCCAGCCTAAAATACTAAATTTTGAGACTTTGAACCAAAAAAAGACGCCCAAATGAGAATACAATTAGTTAACACTTCAGCACCTACCTTTGGTATAGAGGCGAATACTAAAACCCTACACTTTCGATTCAAAGGGAAAGGAGAAAGAAAAAAAGAAGAAGCAAACAATTTCGCAGCAGTAACTCTAGAAATAGTAGACGGAGTACTGAAACACTTAGTATCTATGATGACCCTACAATTACAAACAAAGGAAGGTCTCATGATTCAATCTTTGGAGAAACAAATTCGAACCTTACCTTTAGAGAAACAAACGCGACATCAAAAGTCCTAAGCTTAAAGGGTTTTCGATTTCAATGAATGCGTCTGTCTAGTGAGAAGAGAGAGGCTAAGGCAAAGTGAGAGCATGAAGACTTTCTGATGCTACAAGGATGGCCTGTAGGAATCTAGGAGATGATTACACACTTGGAGGAGTAATGGATATGACATGACGTGGCAATACTTTTGAAGATTCGTTAATTGGAGTACAAGATATTATCCTATCAACTGGAAGATTTAGACTTGTCCTTATTTAGGAAAGTAGGTCATAGGTGATTCCTATATATTGTGGTGTCAAGTCAAACATATTGTTTGGCCGTTTTTTAAGAGATTAGTTGAGACTTGAAAGTATAAACAGCTTTGAGAATTCTTGTGATTTGTGAGGGATTAAGAATAGGTCAGTGACAAGTCTTGTAGACTGTGTGTAAAACTGATTAAACACATCTTGTAAGGTGGTTTAAGTGATTCTTAATATTAGAACAAGTTTTGTTCATTACTGGCTGTATCTTGTTTTTACACTTGGTATCAGAGCAGCCAACCGACGAGAGATACATACTCGACACAGGTTGAGATCTTGAGACAAAGATGGAGTCAGCTAATGAACTAGTGATACATCAGAAGCCTGTCATGCTAGATGATAGAGGCTATGGTCGTTGGAAGGTGCGTATGGTCCAGTTGATCCGAAATCTAGGTGAGGATGCTTGGACGGCTGTAGAAGAAGGATGGGAACCTCCCTATGAGAAAACTGAAGCTGGTGACAAGATCACTAAACCTAAGGCAAGTCTCAACTAATCATTTTGAGATTCTGTGTGTGAGAGAACTCCTCGGAGAAGAAGCTGAAAGCCTGAAACTTTCCAATTCCTGGATTGGTTCGGTTTTGGTTTTAATTTCTTCGCCCGAATTTGTTTGGTTTAAACCGACGATACGGCCGGTTTTACAGTTATTATTTGCTCGGTTTGGTTTTACACTTACGCAAAACGGAGCGTTTTGTGTGTGTGTGTGTGTTTGACCTCTTCTTGATTACAATCTTAACTAGTCCCATCATAATGAGGATACACTCTTAAGATAACCTTCAATTTTAGCACATTTACTGTTACTGATATAGGGTATAGAATCAAAGTTACTAACCTTTGTCAATTTGAGTAAAAACGTCATAAAAACCCAACTCAAATCATATAACTGATGAAAAATCCTAGCAACACCAATCCATCAAATAGAGAAACAAAACATTAGTCATGCTCAAAAGGAGCTACCAGGAGGAACAAACTCAAATTGGATCTTGCACGTAGACGATCTAGGGAGCTTTAACAGATTGGTACTGAGTTGAAACTGTTCCTCGTCGTCAGTTTCATTAGAACAAATTTTGACGAGCTCAAGAGATACCAGTCTCTTCAAGATAAGTTTCATGTGCTCCAACTCTCTTTTGGTTCCGCTGTACTCGGTTATCTCTAGGGTCTTCACAAAACAATACTCTAGGAAAGAATAGTCCGACAAGCACTCACAAATGGATTCATCATCTTCAGACTCCGACTCATCATCATCATCATCATCATCATAATAGTTCACCTCATCAGACTCATCACCATCACCCAAATAATAGTTACAGTGCAAGGGACCCTGTAACAAGAAAGAGATATTAGAGATTGGAGAGTTTAGGGTGTAGTATACCTGTAATGTTTTGGGGTCCATACCTCAATGATGAGAGTCTTTAGATTTGGAGTCTTGCTTAGCAGATATGGCAGAGTTAGCCAACAGAGTTTACGCTCAGTTGCAATAGATAAACGATGCAGGTTTTGAAATTCTGGGAATGCTTTACGGGAGAAGTAAAACGCCTGAAACAATACTTAAAAACTAAAATCAAAACCTCAAGAAACAAATCTATATCTAACAAGATTTTGATTCCCTGGGAGTGAAACAATAATGCATATATGCCTCTTTTATATGTTGTTTTCAAGGAGAAATAGCAAAGAAGAAAACAATAAAAGCACACTTACACTCATAGTTCCAGTACTGTATAAGTTCAAGATCTCAACATTACTTAACCCCTTGACGAGATTGGTTATATCGCTGATAATAGCACCATCATATGCATGTTGTCCGATCCAGGCGTGATCTAGTGGCAACTTAAGACCAATCGTAGCTTCAACAAGGGAGTTGAGATTAACCAAGGGATAGGATCTCGGAGGAAAATCCAAGTACTTCAAGTTGGTAAGACTCGGAGTATTCAAAGTAATGCTCTCCAAATCATAATCAATATTACCAATAGAAGTAAAGTAATATCTGTGGTTTATAGCAAGTGTTTCAAGGGTCGGACTGGACACTGTGCGAGACCATTCCCAATGCTCCCATTCAACATTAACCATATATAACTCTACAAGCACAGGGCAAGCAGAGATAAGCTTTTGGAACGCACAACCAGAATGATCAGAGAATTGAACTGAATCAACAGTGAGAGTCTTAAGCGCGGGAAGAAGAGCATTCTCAGGGAGATGATGAATTCCCAAAATAGACCCTAGTTCAAGCTCAACAAGCGTCTTGCAAGTGAAGACCTCAGAAGGAAGTGAATATCCTCCGTCTAATGTAACCCATATATCAAGTTTAAGCCCCCAGACGCCACGCTTCATCAGCACGTTACAGAGAAAACGGTTGAGATCAGCATAAAGATCTGGACCATCACGCCCACGAAATTTTATAGAGACGTTCCTTATACGGGAACTGGCCGGCAAAGCCAGCAATTCAGACAAGAAATCTTTTAAACTCCCTTGACTCTTAACTGTGTTATCAAACTCAAAATTTTGTATGATGTTGTAGAGATTTTGCCATCTCTTTGAGAGAACAGATGCGCAAACAGCCTCCTTTGCCGAAAGGAAAGATACGATGTGGCAAATTATCTCATCTGGTAGACTGCTTATTCTATCCATCCCTTTGCTCAATTAATGCAAAAGGAGTTCGACCTAAGAGTACTATCACCACCCACTACAAATCCATAAACAGAGAAACGTCAAAACATTTTATGTGGAACTAAGAGCCAATCAAAGAGATATTGATTAGAAAACTTTCACAAATACCTTACTACGGACGAGAAATCAGAAGAAAGTCCCAAACTTTGAGTTTGAGAAGACTACATACAAACGCAGCCGAAACACCAACTGTATATATTAGGGTAACTTGGGGAAAAAACAAAAACTAAAATACTGTATAGGGTTTTGGACAAAAGAAGTTATCCGGTTTACTTTATGGTTAGTTAGGTTGGCCGAGCTTTAAGAACCAAAGAAACCGAACCAATTAACCAAAACAAATCATCCCACAATTGAAACTCAATACCAAAGGAGAAGATGAATAGAGAGCATATCATTTGGCCAATGCTACAGTCCAGTCGAGAGGCGGACTCTAGTATAGTGTGGATGTTACAGCTTGACTTTACGAAAGTAAGCCGCAACTGATCCCGACCCAACTTTAGTAACAGCTAGAGAGAGAGAGAGAGAGAGAGAGAGAGAACTTAGAGAAGAAAGCAAACCTGTCCTCGAGTTCGAACATATTAAAGACTTATATCTACAGAATTAGTTCAAACATTTTAGAGACTTAAGGAACACATGAATCTCTAATGTCTTCACGGGACAAGATATGAGTGAAACAACTTTATCATATATATTAACCAACCATGTAGGCAGTGAGTTTTTTCCTTACACCAGTGCACATGGTTTGTAAGAGAGAGTGTGTGTGATCATGAGCCTAGCAGCTTCTTCCACCTGGCGTAACCAAGGGTGACCATGAAAAGCACAATGCAAAGCGCAGTAACACTCCACACAAAGTAGCCAAAGACGCCATGAGTGTCATACAATGGACAATGTATGTTCATACCGAACAAGCTCGCCAACAATGTCTCTGCAGCTATTGCAAACGAGGCTATGGTCAGTGTCAGCTGCAGCTGGATCAGTTCGTTACGTTGATTATCCAGTTGTATGTTCACGTAGTCTTCTGTGTCGTCAATGTACTCCCTCACTGTAAGAATCTTGTTCCGCATTCCTTCCAGTTGCATGAAGTATGCCTCCAGCAACATCTCAAGATCCTCCACATCGTCTTCATCTGCATTGCTCGTCACCATACTGGCGCTTCTGTTTGATGTGAGCCTGTGAAGATTTGATGTGGTATGTAGTGGAGGGACAATGCTGTTTGTTGCTGTCCCCGCAAGTATTGCCTCGTTTTGCTGGTTCTGGATCCACTTCCTCGTTAAGTATAAATCTGCCATGTCTTCGTTGTCGTCTAACAAATGTTCAAGTTCATCTCTCACCTGAATAACATACAACATACTTTATGTTTCCATCCATCACACAACAACATAGCATCATGGAGAAACAGGTAAATTCGTTAGCCTCTACCTTTTGTACACGGGCTAGCAAACGGGTGAGATTACTTTTTAAACTTCTTACATACTCAAGATTCTCGGTGCTGACATTCTTGGTGAGTTCATCAAGGACAGGCCAAGCTTCTGTCTCAAGGACTACCACACTACGATCAATATATGAGCAAACAACCTCCAGTGCAATCTCCAAGACCTGAAATTCAAAAGGAAGCTCACTCTGCAGACCCTCTGCAGCTTCAGGATCAAGAGGAAGAGGAGATTGCACATTCGCAGAAGCTTGCAGAGCATTTTCATTCCCATTCCTCTGAGGAAACTGTTGCTTTAGTCGTTCAACGAATGGAAGAACTTCAGGACGGAGAGGATCCAACAGCAACACTTCTTCTGCAGTTACTATTGCCTTTATGACCTCTAAATTCACAACAATAGCTTTCTCCCGAGCTGCAGAGTCAACACAAAGCTTAAAACCTCAGAAACACAAAGTCCAAAAACGTCTAATTCAAATCCCAAAAATCAAAAAAATTATTATACCGAGGATGTTAGAAGAGTGAGAGAAGACAGGGCCAAGAATTCTCAAATCCCTAGCGGGAACAGAAGCACGTTTGATGATTGTACTCTTATCGCACTCTACTACCTCCATGGCACCAGTCCGATCAAACCTCATCCAAAGCCTAGCTCCTCCGGCTTTCTTCTTCGCCTTCCCAGTACCTCCCACAATAGGTCCGCCTGCATTAATCGGAGGAGGAGGCGGTGGAGATGAAGGCGTCGATGTCTGAGAAGCGTCATCTTTAACCGCAGAACCTTTCTTCCGGCGACGGATGCTCGAAAGACGGCGAAACGATAACGGGCCTTTCCCCATCGAAAACGATAATTGTTCCAATCAGGTTCTTCGTCGAAGGTCAGAGATCTGGTGGTGGCTGTAGGAGAAATCGCCGATCTCCGCCTCTTCTTCTTCTTCTTCTTCGGTTTCTCCTATTCCGATGGATCCTTCCTCGGCCATGCCATAAACGCCAGTGAGAGGAAAGAGAGGGTTCGTATTGTAGTAACTTGCCTTTTTCTTATTTTTGTCGTGTAGTAACTTGCCTTTTTTACGGCGAGATTGGATTGCTCAAGTTGCTTTGAGAAACGGCGGCGTTTTGTTTGAATCGGTTTGGTTTTGGTTTTAATTTCTTGACTTGAATCAGTTTGGTTTTAATTTCTTGACTTGTCGTTTGTGGTTGAGCTTCAACACAACGCTAAATAATTACGGCGAGACGAGATTGCTCAAGTTAGATATCGATGCTTTGAAAAATGGAGTGTTTCTAATTCGGTTTGGTTTTGATTTTAATTTCCTGGCCTGAACCAGTTTGGTTTGGACCCATTAATCAGATTACGGTACTACATGTTCAATGAAAAAGTGGAGAAGTTTGGGAGTTTGTGCTTGAGAGGTTCAACACAACGGTGAATTTTGAAGCACATTCACTCATAGAGCCGGTATGGAATCAAGCTTGGATGTGAAGTTTCTGAAAAAGTAACCTTTTGCAAATTACACTTACTAAGAGTTAACATGTATTAAGCTTTAACCATAGTAGATGGTACGAAACATTCGCATAAAAATAAGAGATTGGAAGCAAACAAAACGGGTCGATAATTCAGACAAGCTTAAGCATAAGACGATAATAAACTAAGGTTTTGGCATTAGTTTGGTTTGAAAGCCAACTAAAACAGAAAAAAGAACCGAAGTCAAATCCCAAAGGGGTTTGTTTTTTCAGAGAATTCTTCCTGCTGCAGTCCACTTGTCAGACAAGATATCACTCACAAGGAGTTCGACATTGCAACTCGATGACTTGTTGTATTCTTCCATTAACTGCTCGATAAGTTCAGACACTTCAGGGAATCTGAAGTCTGTAGGACCATTCTCTGCAATATAGATCTTCATCTCCTTCAAACACGGCAAATAGACCAGGAAATGTTTTATCATCTTCATCTCTTTCACTGTTCCTCGAAACCCTTGAATCTCAATCATCTTGACTGGACACGATGTGAGTGAATGGCCTTTGTCCTCCCGAGAAATGCAGTCACAAGCATCCCCGCACTTATCTGTCTCATAGTGCAAGAGACCCTGAAAACATAAAGGAAGCACAAGGTTATTGTAATGCAAGTACAGACTGTGTATCTTTAACACATGTTTTTTTGTTTTTCTTCAAATAGTTTATAAGTCTACCTCAATGATTAGAGTTTCTAAACGTGGACAGTTCCTAAGAAGAACTGGCATTGCTTGCCATCCTCGACCCTCCTCACTCTCGATACCTAACATTTTGAGGTTTTTGAACACCGGCATCGATTCACAGCATACAGAAAGCACCTGAATACAAAAGGAAAAACCAACAAGACCATTTTGCAATTAATGTTTCACACAACTAAACCAGAAAATAGCAAAAAAAAACTGACCTCGAGAGTATTAGCAGTTAAGGAAAGTTTCTGGATATTTTTGATCCCATTCAAGAGCTTCACCACATTGCCAAATTGGTTAGGCGTTCTAACTCGCTTGATCTGATCTTCAGTCACTAGTATAAGATTGATTCGAGCCTCGAATAATTTCCCCATATTAACTAAAGGATAATCCTCGGCAACTAAATCAGAGTAGTTAAAGTAAAGCAGAGATGGAGTATCAAAAGAAACGCTATTTGGATTTACGAATCCTTCACAACCAGTGCCGTGGATACTTAGTTTCCTGAGGGTTGCACTTGACACAGTTACATCTGAATCCATCCACTCCATATTAGCCATTCGTAAATCATCAAGCACAGGGAAACGAGGAAGAAAGCTCTCCATCTCACCACAAAAAATCATTTCTGCGTCAATGTCAAGTGTTTTAAGCATGGGCAAGACAGCGACAACACCTCTACGACGTCTACACCACCAATCAACACAACAATCATTACTTATTTTCAGCTCAACTAGTGTCCTACTGATGAACATCTCCTCAGGCAGATTATAACCGTCTTCTTCGATATCGTCGTAAGAAAAATCAGTTACAATATTAAGATCGGAAACACCACGCTGCAGCACATTACGTATCCAACGATTCACAAAATCTGGATGAACACCAGTTATACACTTAAGGGAGAACTTATCAATGGGAGAATCACCCTGCAGAGCCAGTACACTGTCCACGAAATCAACGAAGCCCTGACGAATCTCATCCCTTTCACCTTTACCCTCTTCCGGATGAAGAAACTCAGAGTCATCAATGTCGAGATTAGGGACAAGTTTCCAAAGATTGCGCCAGCTCTTGGAGAGAGCCGAAGTTAAAGCAGCCTGCTTGGTGGGAAGGAATGACAATATATGACAACGAATCTCGTCTGGTAGATTGCTGACACGATCCATCTACTCTACAAGTACAGAAAAGTGAATCGCTTTTGAGGACTCTGACCAACCCATTACCAGTAACAGTCTACCCACAGTATTAGAATGTAGAAGTTAACAACGCAAATTAGAAACCAAGCAAATTGATTTTGATATTCTGAACAAAAGAAAAAAATACATATATCAGTCAGGAGTAGTAGCAGAATTAGAGGTTAACTTACTTTGGTTCAGCCGCAGATTCAAAGATTAACACTTTCAGCACTTAGGGATAGGAGGAACAAGCAAATTTTTACAGCAGTATCACTTGAATTCTAGGGTAAACAGACAAAAAGGGTTCCATAATGAAAGAAACATACAGTACTTTCAAAGTGGAGACAGAAAGAAACCTTTGAGATTCCTACCTTGGCGAAAATCCCATATCAATGGGTTTCAAATGACTAGTGAGATGATAGACAAAACAAGCACCGCGAAGAAATGCAGTAAATCATCGGAGAAGAAAGCAAATCAACTTCTAAACCATCGGAGGGGACTGTCGATTTAAAGCTTGTGTGACTGAAATTGTTAAATGTTGTTTCTATTTTGTCCGGTTCTTTACAATTTCACCGGTTTAATTTAGTCAACCAACCAGGACTGCATTTAACTCTGGTTTACCAAAGTTCAGGCCCAAGTAGAAAAGCCCAGTAGTAAACTGATTTATTACAGTTCTGGTTTAAGTTGCAAAAATTGCTCAAATTAGAGATATCGATGGGTTGAAACGGTATCGTTTATTTCTGAATCGGTTTGGTTTTAGTTTTAACTAGGATTTGTTAGTCATCATCATTACCTACTGGCACCACAATGAATTGATTCTCTTGTGTTTGACTGATCTGGAAACAACAATGAACATAACAGTTTAGGCACATCAACGTGTAAAGCACCGAGGAAGTAAAAATCTGAGTAAAAAGAAGATGAGCAAATAAAAGACTTCTTTAACCTCGCTATCTGAATCAGAAGGCTGTTGTTCATCATGTACAGAATCATGTCCAATACTCTTGCCATCATCTTGCATATCATCATTTTCATCCTCACAAGGATCGAGCACGCTCTTCACCTGGATCATCCACAATGAATTGACATCAAAGAGAAGGAATATGTCAAGCGAGTTGCATCATTCTTCAATCACGTTACCTTTAGCGTTAAGACAAGATGTTTGCTGTTAACATTCCCAATTTCCATTCTTAGAGGATTCTTTGTCCAGACATACTGAGCTTCTTCTTCTGTACAGCCTCTGAAGAAAGGTGGCTCGTAATCTGGTGGCTGTTAAAAGTTTCAAATTACAGATGTCAGTCTCTCTTGTGGGCATTTAACTTTGGCAGAGTAGAGGAAAGTGAGATAAGGTGAAAGGTATAGAAATTATTCCAAAAGATAGCAAGAACTTGTATGCAAACCCAATAACTTCAAAGCTACTTTGCCTATGTTATAAGTGTGTAGAACCAATCAGTAAATAGGAAATTGACAAGCACAAAATCAGAATGCTGATTGAAAAGCACACATGTTAACCTAGAAGTCAGAACTATTACACAAAAGAAGCTCTACTCAAGCTGCATTGAGATCATAACAATGTCACCAGAGAATTTAGTAAGGCGGTAACCATACCGTCACATCGTCGTAGTACAGAAGCTTCATCACTATGGTGCGCTGTAACAGAAGCAAAAAAGTGGTAATCTCAGTAATTTGGGAACTGACGTAAATGGAATACTCCTGAAAGGTAGTTACAAATATTCATTACCTCATCTGGCATTTTGTCAAGAGTCCTCATCAGCTGGACTAGTGTACGAACCATTTTGCAAGCTGAACTCCTGGTTTCAGTACAACCATGAAAATAGTAAAGCATGTTACAGAAGATAAAAACCAAATAGACCTCAAAGTAGGAAAGAAGTATCTCAAACAGTGCACCTCATTTGATTTGGGGTAATGTCAGCAGTGGAGTTAAATTTTCCTCCATTTTTCTTACTTCCAGTACGATTGATATTCATCATAACATTTTGGCTGTCAGAATCCGAATAGCTGAAAGAAACTGCAGTTACACAAACTCTTCATCAACCATTTATGGATGCTACATTTATATAGAGCATTGAACCGTAAAAACGATTTAGCAAAAAAGCACATTAGAGAGGCGTGAGGTATCAAATTAACTTTCATCATAGCTAAGCAATAAACTCGCCAAAACTTACAAGCGTATTCCTCAATCATCGGACCATCAACTGTTTCACATATGCAGAACATGAGCGTCTTCAAATATTTCCTCTGAAGCGCATCGTAGACTCCTAGATTCCATGATAACAAACAAAAATCACCAAAGATAAAACAATTGAAACCAAGCGTTGAATGTTTAAATGGTTGAGTATAATAAACCTTTCTCCATCCAGTCAATTAACCGGCGTGATTCAGCATCCATAGGCATTAGCTTCTTAATCTTCATATCTACAAAATCATCCGCCAAAAAAAATTAGTTTCTATATCTACAGAAATCGAAAATCAAACTTGATTTCTTAAGATCCCAAAGCAGGAGAGTTCTAGAAACTTCCAGATTAGCGTCTCACCTAAAGCAGGAACCGACTTATCGTTGAAATACTTCTCAGGAAAGAGTCCTCTGATGTAACTGATGTTAAAGATAGCAATACGAAGCAGATTCCGAGTCTATTTCAACAAAACGAGAACCAAAACAAAGACGTCAGTGTACAAAACGTAGAAACAGTTCACGATTCCTCAGATTAAGCAAAAAAAAAAACAACATGTATCGCAGTCACACAGAGCAGATTAAGAGCTCGATATGTTAGATTCAGATCAAAATCTGCGAAAATCATCAGGAAGGAACTAGAAATTTGCACTTATCGTTTAAGAAACAAAAACTCAAAAGCTCGATGATCGGAGTTAGCGTAGCTTACCAGAAGAAGCGAGTCCTGCTCAGTAATCTCTGCTTCCTTCAGCTTCTGAATCACAACCTGAGGTAGAAACAAACGCAACTCTGAAATCAGATTTGAGAAAACTAAAGCGAGACGAAGAGTTGAACGCTCGCGGAGAGGAGAAATCGATGATCGGAGAACTTCAGCTCACCATCTTCGCAGAGGTCTGGAAACGAAGAACGTGGTTCGTAGTCGCAGTAGTAATCTCAGAGAAAGGAAGATAAAATTTCAAAAATTAAATTTCGAAAAATGGTAGTGTGAGAGTCTCTTTGGGAGCTTGTTTGAAGTTTATAGAAATGGAGAAGAACATTTAAGGGCAACATTAGTAATTCGGTGGTGAAAGCAGGCACTATCGACTAATTCCTTAACGTTCCGAAGATATTTTTGGGCAACGTTGGGATTTGGTGATTAAAGTAGGGGTAATATCGTCTAACGACCTATTATAGACTGTAGTCACGTACAAGCGCTACCAAAAAGTTCGTTGCTCTTAGTGGACCCTACCTCTAAAGTTCGTTGCTCTTAGTGGACCCTACCTCTATTTTCAATTTCTATTATAATTAACTAGGAAACCGGCCCGTGTGTTGCCGCACGGAAAAATAAAAATGTTTGAAGAGACTAACATTAGTCATGTTTTAGAAAGAAAATTTGAAAAACAATTTTTTTATTGAGAGTATTACGATTATAGAATTTCTAACTTGGTTATACGGCTATTCAGTTTTCTGATTTATCAGGTTTTGTTAAAAACATTCTTTTATAATTTTAATCACTTTTTATTTGGATGTATTTATCATTGGCTCTTTTCTGATTAACATTATTCATTGGCTCTTTTGTATATACATAAATTGGAAGTGCCTAACATTTTATCCTAGCTTCCTCGACATTGAAGTTGTCAGCTTGGCAAAAACATCGGTATAACCACATCTTAAACTCAATAGAAGTATATCCTTCACCCAAAAAAACATGACTAATTTGTGTTGTTATAACCATATCTTTAACCACATGGTGGTGGGCTAGTGGTTCCCATCTGGTTGGAAGAGTTGCCCTGTTGGTCAATGCCAGGGATCAATTCTCCCTAGATACATAATTGCTACTCATTTACTATGTGGCTAAATGGACATGGATCCTTACTTACAGTCCATTTGAATACCCAGAGAGAGAATCTATCCGTGGGCTGCACCTCCTCCAGGGATTAGTCTCGGGTTCTTCCATAAGTCTGAGGATTTACCCTGAGTTATCAAAAAAAAAAATAGAAATGCTCCAAAGTCATGAGCTCATTTATCAACTTTAAATCCAGATCAATATAAAATGTCCAATGTGAACAAAACACAAATCATATGTGAAAAAAAAATAGAAACATAAACATGTATATATATATACATCTACCGCCCGTTTTAAGTTACAATTGATGTTATAATATATATACTCAATTCGAACATATTGCCAATACAATACCATGATAGTTATGCATGTTGTCAAACTAATTAAACTCTTATACATTAAAAGTAAAATCTGAATTAACATTATACATATGTACTTATTACAACTATCTTTTTTCAGTAAAGCAAAAATAAAATCTAAATACATATGTATTTCATCAATTAAGAGGAATATATATACATATATATATATATAAAATGATGTATGAAATATGTTCACTTATTTCTTGGTCATTTTTATATTTCGTAGTTACAAATTTTAATATGATGAAATTGACACTTTCGCCTAAATTTCCCTATATATTCTCCACTATTTACTTATAATTTGAAGATGCATATGCTGCAAAAGAAATTATGTAACAACTTAGTAGACACAATTAGAGTAGTAACCAAACCACAACGCATAGAAAGCAACAATACTGATTAAGTTACCAGTGACATGGATTTTTATCTGCCAAATACAGAAAAATATACAACAACGTTTCCAAAACAACACTGTTACAATTTTTAAACTATAAACCTAAAAGAACATAAACAATGCCAAAATCAATATATTCGACTTACACTCATCATAATCCATAACAGATAAACCATTTTGAATTATGTAAAATACTTTCCCATCTTATCAAACATCCAAATAATATTCCAAAATTTAAATATACACACATCCGTTTCCAACTAAATTCGTTCAATTGGTATAATAACCCTTGGATGAAATATAAATTTTAATTGTTGTAGCATGTTAAGTAGAAATCGTAACATTGTTCTACACTTCTACTCTTTGTAAAGTCTCCCATATCGAACATCATTATATTTACAAAGAAAAAAAATATGAGTGTTTTTAGAAAAAAATATTTTTAAAAAGAAAGACCTCATGAAAAATGTTCACAAAAGTTCTTTTGGCCTGTAAATCATTTTTCTCTAAAAGGTTCGCAGCTTTATTGTTATTATTACTTCTAGTGCATTGAAATTAAAAGTTGAAAATAAATGATTCATCGTGATTGTATTGGACCCGCGACGGACTTTCTGAAAGGCTTTTTCGTTTGAAACACCGATTTGATTATATACATGCCTTTCTGACTACTCTCCCTCTCATCGTGAAGGGTAGGGGAGTTAGATAACACTCATAATATTTATAATATAAAGAATCATAATATTCTTTTGTAGTTACAACACAAACAGATAAAATGGCTAAACATCTGTTAATTATTTCATATATTTTATTTTATTTTTGTAACTGGCCAATATATTTTTATTATTTTATTATACCTTAGATTTGATCATGTACAGCAGTTCTATACTATATAGGAATACAATATGATAATAAAGAAATTGAAATCATGACTCAAGCGGTGCAACAGTAGTGACAAACTGTAGTATATGGAGGTGGATAGTTTTGGTGATGTGGGTGCGTGTTGACTTCCCAAACGTTACCACCGCCAAACTAAAATCTTTCCAGTATGTCTTTCTTCCAACAAAAAACTTAACACTCTTTGTCTGGAAACAGAAAAATCTCCCCCTTCATCAAACAGATTCATGACCCCTTGTATGAATAAGTTTTTGTTTTGAAAGCGAAGAATCATTGTCTATTAACTTAAGAAAGATAAAAAAAAAGAAAAAGTTGTTGATTAGAATAAAAACTTTTCGAAGCAAAGCTGTTTATATCATATCAAACAGATTGATAACAACAACAAAGTCTACCGTCTATGACATGAGCGATTAAATGTCGATGATACTGCATACGAAAATGATGAAAATCAAAAACACTGATGAAATAACTAAAAAAAACTTGGTCCGTATCAAATCCAAACAAAAATGAGGTTGTAATCAGCACAGAACTAAGTCATCATAGTCAATCTAAACAGTACATTATAATGATGGTTACTAATATCAGTTCCACAGAAAATCAACATATGGCTTTATATTTTAACATCCCTTTACGACAATTAGTGGACTAAGCGACTAACTCAGAGGGTATGATGAATTAATCCCCATTCAAGGACTAACCCAATATAGTTCTCCATCTGTCGTAATGAAAGTGATCCTCCCATCTGCAGATTTCCATACAATGTTAAGAATTACATTTGTATCAGAACGTACAAGTCAAAGGATTACTGGTGAGTTTAATTGTTACATTGGAAAATAATTAAGAGAGACAGAAGAGGTAAGAGTTACATAAAAGAGAACACTGTACGTTCCTCTCGCCATCGCCACTGTTGAATTTTAAAAAATCTACGTTAAGAAAATTAACAACATTAAAGAAAAAAATTAAGAGACGAGAACAAATAACCACCAAACGATAAGGATGAATCACAAACATAAAGGAAGACTCACACGTCAACGGGTCTTTTAATATATATCAACGAAGACTCACATAAAGAAAGAATCACAAACATTGAAGATGGAAAAGCCCTTGGTAAGCAAACGTTCAAACCTTCCTCCACAACCACCGGGAATGAACCCAACCTAAAGGCTAAAGCTTTTAAATAAACGTTATGAATTTTCACCTCTTTTTCTACTAACGGCATGCTGCTGAAAATACGTATAAAATAAGCATCGTATCTTTACTCAATCAAAGAAATAAAGTCATAATTTTTTTTTTTGAATTTAATGTTAAATTATATTCAAAAGAAAAATATAACTGTTTTACAACTTGTGCAACTTTCTTTTAATATGCAAAACATTTAGTAGAAAGAGATTTTATAACCGCGCCTTCAGCCACACTTGATATGCTTCATTGTATCGTCGATCACCCTGTAAACCAATTGCCGTTAGTTGATCCTTCACTTGCTTATCCAACCACGTAACAATCCGCTAAGAGGTATTGGGTGGGTTGCCATGCCTTCTACCATTTCGCTCCCGCCAAAGAGTATAGACAACTGCCTGAAAAAACATAGCGAAGAAGGAACCTCTCAACTCTTGATCGTTGGTCTGAGATGTAGTCAATGAGAAATAGCCAATCAGTTGAGAAACGCGATTTCATAAGACCCCGAGCAAGACCTGCCCAGCCTTCTGCTGCAAAAGGACAAGAGAAAAAGAGATGTTCCCGAGTCTCCAAGGAGAATCAGAGATCGAACCCAGATCAGCAGGGATGAGTGAATGGAGTACCAAATCAGGGATTCTAAAACAGAACAGAAACTAATCATACAAAGTCACACACGAATTGTATAACTCAAGAACCAACGAATCTATTAAACAGTGGCTATATTTTACAGTCAATTAAACGATGTTTTTTTTGAAACAGAACTCACTTGGTATAAGAAGAAGAGACAAAGCAAGACTTCACAAAAAGATAAGCAGAGGATATAATACAGAACAGGGATCACCCTAGTCCCTAGAGGCGATCGATATGAGTAGCGATGGTAATATTCTGTACTGGCGGCGAAATAATACATGGAGGCGAAATTAGGCAACGTTGCACACACTCACTGGAAAATGTGAAAATTAATTATATCTCTTTTGTACCGTTTTGATTTTTAGTTTCAGTCGTTCAAATATTTTCAACATGCGAAACCGTAGAATGAACAACAGAAGTGGACAAAAATTAAAAGAGTTGATTGATAAATATATAAATTCTGTAAAGAGGCAACTCAGCAGGGTTGTGTCTTTTAGATTGTAGAGAAGCACTGTTTCGGGAAAGATCGTTCGTTTGTTTTAACAAAAGAGGCGACTTTTACTTTCATTCTTTCCTTCTACTTCTCAACCGTTAGATTATTATTATGGCCTCAGCAGTCCCTCCTCTGAAATATTAAGTATTCTATGATTCTATTGTAAATCCTTTAGACACGGAATCGATTAAATTAATTTGAAAAACCTTCTTCTGAATCCTTTAGCCACAAAGACGCCGCAAACTCACTACCAACGCGCCCGTTGGTTTTGGTTGCGATTCTTTTTTCTCACAAGTTACACACCTTCGCAGCAAAGGTTCACGATTCATTCTCATCACTCTGTTTGCTAATAGATTGCAATTCTGTTTCAAACTAATTAAAGGGTACCGGTTGTAATGGTGTCACATCTTGTTGACTACAATTAAGAGGATTTTATGAGAACAAAGCTTGCATTTACAATGGCAAGTAAACGGATAATTATATATCGCCGATTCTCCGCAAATTCACTTCACACGTACATAACATAAGCAATGCAACAACATCTGTTTGTTTTAACATCTAATCGAACATTCAAAAAAATCTACATATAAAATCTACACATTTGAGAATTGAAACATTAACGATACAACCATATGGCAGGCCTACTTACCATCAATGAATCGAAATCAGGGACAAACGATAGATTTGAAAAACTTAAGAAACAAAAAGTTTACAAAACAAAGATAAATGATGACTGGGTTTAGAAACTATAAGAAATATCAAAAGGGTCGAATGTATTCTGTACGAAGAAGCTGTAATACATTTGTTAAAACATCAACGATACGCATATCTACACCACTACCAGACATACTGCTCAGTTATTGAATGAGAAGAGAGAATAAACGACTCCTTGCAGTAATTCACGCTAACAAAAAGTATATAGATAAACCAGAACAACTGAAATGATTGAACGAATTCCAAATATATAGATCTGAAAAGAGGCAATTGAACAGGTTTTTTTACATAGAGACACGTTGATTCGGCAGGGCTAAACAAAGAGAAGCGACAATTTGGGGAAGGAAGAGAAGTACCTTTTCATTTAATAAATTAACCGTTGGATGAGAAAATAAAATAATCTCAAGCCGTTGGATTAAAAAGATGACGTCAGCAGTCCCTAAAAAATGAGTTTGCTATTATATATAGATTTCCTGGCTGAATCGGTTTGGTTTGACTTGGTTTGGTTTGGTTTGGACTTTGGACCCATTTATCAGATTATGTACTAATTTACACTAGGATTTCACCCGGTACACCGTGGCACTAAATTATAAATTATTGTACTTTAAATAATAAATTTATTTAATTTTTAAATTATCAATTAATTAACTTTTGTCTAATTAATTTAGAATTTTTTTTTTGTTCTTACGTTTTATAAAGTTTATAACCTAATTACGTTAAATTTGTTATTAGATATAATATAAAATTCTAAATTTGTTTTGTTCTCTATAATTAAACAGAGTTATATGCCTATATAGTATGTTAGTGTATATTTTTATGTGTATTAAATTTTTATTTTGGAATATTAAAAATGTGTTATAGTATGTGTAATATTTTGTAGGACATATACTAAATAATTTATAAGTTAATTTTCAAAACTATGATTATAAATATATAGTATATATGAGATAAACTAATTGTTTTAGTTTTGAAAATTTATTTAGGATGAGAAATCTTGTTTTCAAATATAGAAACTTAATATTAATTAATTCAATGAAAATAAATTAATAATTAATGTCAGTGGCATGCTTGTAAATAAGTATGAACTTCAGTATTTATGTTATAAATGTCTCCTAAAATGTATATATAGATGTTTAAGACTAATGTTAAGTTAAATCACATTATACATGTTCAGTGAATAGTGGAGATGTTTGACAGTTTGTAGTTGAGCTTCCACACAATGGTAAATTTTGAAGCACGTTTACTCATAGACCCGGTATGAAATCAAGCTTCGATGTGAAGTTTGTGAAAAAGTAACCTTTTGCAAATTACACTTACTAAGAGTTAACCTATATTAAGCTTTAACCATAGTAGATGGTACGAAACATTCGCATAAAAATAAAGAGATTGGAAGCAAACAAAACAGGTCGATAATTCAGTCAAGCTTAAGCATAAGAGAAAAATAAACTAAGGTTTTGGCATTAGTTTGGTTTGAAAGCCAACACAAAATGAGCAAGTTTTGTTTTTCAGAGAATTCTTCCTGCTGCAGTCCACTTCTCAGACAAGATATCACTCACAAGGAGTTCGACATTGCAACTTGATGACTTGTTGTATTCTTCCATTAACTGCAGGATAAGTTCAGACACTTCAGGGAATCTGAGGTCTGTAGGACCATTCTCTGCAACATAGATCTTCATCTCCTTCAAACACGGCAAATAGACCAGGAAATGTTTTATCATCTTCATCTCTTTCACTGTTCCTCGAAACCCTTGAATCTCTATCATCTTGACTGGACACGATGTGAGTGAATGACCTTTGTCCTCCCGAGAAATGCAGTCACAAGCATCCCCACATTTATCTGTCTCATAGTGCAAGAGACCCTGAAAACATAAAGGAAGCACAAGGTTATTGTAATGCAAGTACAGACTGTAACAACACATGTTTTCTTCCTCCAAGTAGTTTCATGGTTTATAAGTCTACCTCAATGATAAGAGTTTCCAAATGTGGAGAGTTCCTAAGAAGAACTGGCATCGCTTGCCATCCTCGACCCTCTTCACTCTCGATACCTAACATTTTGAGGTTTTTGAACACCGGCATCGATTCACAGCAAAGAGAAAGCACCTGAATACCAAGAGGAACAACCAACTAGACATACTGCAATTAATGTTTCACACAAACTAGACCAGAGAGAACAAAATAGCAAACACTGACCTCGAGAGTATCAGCAGTTAGGGAAAGTTTCTGAACATTTTTAATGCCGTTCATGAGCTTCACCGCATTGCCAAAATTGAGAACGACATCACCCTCTAACAAATCGTGATTTGGCGCTCTTACTCGCTTGACTTGATCTTCAGTAGCTAGCATAAGATTGATTCGAGCCTCGAATAACTTCCCCATATTAACTAAAGGATAATCCTCAGCAACTAAATCAGCGTAGTTTAAGTAAAGCAGACTTGGAGTATCAAAAGAAATGCTCTTTGGATTTCCAAATTCTTCATCTTCGGTTAAATTGATACTTAAGCTTAGTTTCCTGAGGATTGCACTTGAGACGCTCTCATCCAACTCTGTCCACTCCGTATTAGCCAGCCGTAATTCTTCAAGGACGGGGAAAGAACGTAGAAGCAACTCAATCTCACGACAAAAAATCAAATCGGAGTCAATGTCGAGAGTTTTAAGCATGGGCAAGAGAGAGGCAGAGCCTACACCTCTACGCCAAAGCCAATCAACACAATTCTCACTTCTTATTTTCAGCTGGACTAGTTTTCTACTGATGAACATATCCTCGGGCAGATTATAACCTTCTTCTTCGGCATCATCGGAGGAAAAATCAGTGAAAAGAGTAAGATCCGAAACACCACGCTGCAGCACATTACGTGTCCAACGATTCACACAACTTGGATGAACACGAGTTATACACTTGAGGGAGAATTTATCAATGGGAGAGTCACCCTGCAAAGCCAACACACCATCCACGAAATCAACGAAGCTTTGACGAATATCCTCCCTTTCACCTTTACCATCTTCCGGATGGAGAAACTCAGAGTCATCAATGTCGAGATTAGGGACAAGTTTCCAAAGATTTCGCCAGCTTTTGGAGAGAGCCGAAGTCAAAGCAGCCTGCTTGGTGGGAAGGAATGACAATATATGACAACGAATCTCGTCTGGTAGATTGCTGACACGATCCATCTTCTACTGTACACGAGAATATAAGAGTATAGTGTATTACAAATCCGTTCTACTATGCAACATGACATTTTACAACTTCTACCCAAATCAGGAGGAGGCGAAATGGGAACAGAGATTACAATAAACTAAGATACCCCCAATAGAAAATTACAATCAAGTTGGAGCATGTACCTCGTTAGAAACCCGCTTAATCACAAAACCTAGGGATTGCTGTGAATGCGTCCAGAGAGAAGAGAGAGTGAGAGAGTTGGGCTTAATCGCTGGTTTCAATGGCTATTCGAGGCAATATATGAAGGAAAGGTCATGCAAAACTAACATATCGGAGAAGCCGAAACATCCGATTTCAAGAGACAAGACAAGAGAGAGCAAACGAAAGTGAGGATTGAAGAAGGCGGACTCAAAATCTCTAGCGTGAATGTTTGGTTGGTTCTATTTTTGCCCGGTTAAGAAGATACCGCTGGTTTTAATTCGTCACTGGGCTACGAAGGTATGGTGAAACAAAATAGGCCCAACTAAAGAAGCCCAACAGATTACTCGCAGCAGTAATCTCTTGTATTGTTTCTCCGGCGACGTTTTTTGTACATCTTAAACCAACAGTGGGACGTTCGGGATTTGAGCTATAATCCTTTAAGACAAGCTTTAAGTCAGCTCATATTACGACAATAACTTACATGTGATGTTTCTGAATAAGTTGTAAATCTTCTTTTCCGAGATTAAACATTTCCTATTGAATTGAACGTTGGCGTCTGTTTTTTATTGGTTGAATTGAATCTTGTTAGCTTTTACTCCAAGTAATAAATTTAAAAAACAAGTTGCTGATGAGTAATGAAGAATAAAATTGATGAGACTCAAAGTTGTGATGACGTAGAGACGGTACGACGTTCGGTTCGACCAAGGATACCAAACCGCAAGTACATGGATTGAAGTCAACAGTGGAAGACTTTTGCTTTTGTTTCTGTTTTCGTATTTTCAGTCTGCAAATAAGTTGAAATGGTCATCCACTTTATAAGGGACCATTCAACCACTTTCCCATTCCCTAAGTCGTAGGAATCGATCGTGATGATTCCATTACGATATGCAGTTGTACTTTCATCTATTTAAATCAATGAAAAAGACAAAAAAGAGGTAGTTTAAACTACCCAAACAAAACATCAATCTTGTTGTTCTTTGAGCAATACTCTTAGCTTTGAAGAGGGACCTATCAGTGGTATCAGAGCATTCTTTTTCTTTTTTTCACAATCATTTCGCTCCGACGTTCTAAACGCAAAGGGAAGCAGGTCGTGTCTCCGGAGGCATCCGTTGAGCCGATGGCAACCCACAAGGAACGGTTGGAGGAGTTAGAGGCGAGTCAAGGGCTGATGCAGGATGAAATGCAGAAATTGAACATTGCCTTAGTTGACCTGAAAGGGGATCTCGAGGACAAGTTTCGGAGAATGGAGGAGACACAGTCACGGGTGTTAGAAGCGATGAGCAACCGTGATGTGGGAGGGTCAGCAGGGTCTCGAGGGAGCAGGCGAACTGATGGATATCATGGTGACCACGTTAATCCATTCGCTACCACCGGTGCACCTCATACTTCATCCCGACACGTCAAGCTTGACTTTCCTCGTTTTGATGGAGGAGATCCAACAGAATGGGTGAGCAAGGTGCTCCAGTACTTCGAGTACCAGGAAGTTCCAGCGGATCAATGTGTGAGGTTTACTTCGTTTCACCTCGACGGCGTGGCTAATAGGTGGTGGCAAGCAACAGCTAAATCACTTCGTGACGACGGCATCCCCATCACTTGGGATGTCTTTGAGAAAGAGTTGTGGGCACGATTTGGGCCACACAAAGGGGAGAATTTCCATGAAGCCCTGATGCAGCTACGACAAACCGGACCCCTGAATGAGTACCAAGAGGAGTTTGAGAAATTGCAGAGCAAGGTGCACGGTTGGTCGCAGGAAGCATTGGTCGGAGCTTTCATGGGAGGACTTCATAGTTCAATTTCGGAAGGGATCAGAATGTTTCAACCCAGTTCACTTCGAGAGGTTATTAACTATGCACGATTACGGGATGGTCAACTCCAAAAGCAGAAACGTGACTTCCAGAGATCACCCCCGTTAACAAGATCTTCGATTCCAACCCCCGTAACGGAGAGCCGTAGTCACGATACCGCCACCCCAACACCGAAGAAGTTATCTTGGGAGGAGTTGAAACGAAAAAGGAGTTTGGGGTTATGCTTCAGCTGCGATGAGAAGTACGCTCCGGGACACCGTTGTCGCAAGCCACAATTGTTGCTCATGGAGGGTGGAGACGAGGATGAGGACGCAAGTGTGGAGGCGGAGAACCCAGAAGACGAACCAGAAATCACCTTACATGCGTTGAACGGTTGGGGATCGTCGAAGACGATGCGAGTTATGACGGTCATCAATCGACAACCAGTGGTGGCTCTCATCGACAGCGGATCAACACATAACTTCGTGAGTGAGCACACAGCAAACAAACTGAATCTCAAACTCACAACGGCTAAGCCTTTCCAGGTTCGTGTTGCCGATGGATTCCCCCTTCGCTGTAAAGGAGCATATCGGCAGGTAGCCATGGAAGTTGGCGGCGCTAGCTTCACCGTTGACCTGTTCTCGTTGCCGTTGACCGGTCTCGATGTGGTACTAGGGATGCAGTGGTTAGAGACATTGGGACCTACGATGTGTGACTGGCGAGCACAGTCCATTTTGTTCATGTGGGCTGGTAAGCAACGGGCTGTTAATGGGCTTCAACCTGGTGGCATACAACGGGCCCATTCAGAGGAAGTGGTCAAAGAAATGCGAATGGGCCAAACGTTATTTGCCCTTTCTATCCACAACGACAAGGAGAACGACGACGGTGTTTCCACCATTGATGCAGACTTGGCTCACTTGCTTCAGGAATTTCATGAAATCTTTCACATTCCAAAGGAGCTTCCGCCGCAGCGTACCATCGAGCACCATATTGTCTTGAAGGAAGGTTCTGATCCGGTGAATGTGAGACCATATCGCTATGCCTATTTCCAGAAGGAAGAGATCGAGAGACAAGTTCAGGAGATGCTGGATGCAGGGTTGATTCGTCCGAGTTGTAGCCCTTTCTCTTCTCCTGTGCTTCTAGTAAAGAAAAAGGACGGATCATGGCGTTTTTGCACAGACTATCGTGCCCTTAACGCTGCTACCGTGAAAGATCGCTTTCCAATCCCTACCGTGGACGACATGCTGGATGAGCTTCACGGTGCGGAAATATTCACGAAGCTCGACCTTACTGCAGGGTACCATCAGGTCCGAGTTCATCCCCCAGACGTTCACAAGACGGCCTTCCGCACACACAACGGTCATTACGAGTATCTCGTCATGCCGTTCGGTCTTTGTAATGCTCCATCCACGTTTCAGTCCCTAATGAATGCGGTATTTTGTGATCACCTTCGGAAATTTGTTCTCGTCTTTTTTGACGTTATTCTAATTTACAGCAAGACGTGGGCAGAGCATCTGATACATGTGCGCATTGTCTTCGACATCCTACAAAGGCACCAGTTGTTCATTAAGAAAAAGAAATGTGAGTTTGGGCGCAAGGAATTGGAGTACTTGGGACACATTATCTCAGGTGCGGGAGTCAAAGTCGACCAAAACAAGATTCAAGCAATGTTGAGATGGCCACCGCCTACAACGATTACAGAGCTGCGTGGGTTTTTGGGTCTTACCGGGTACTACAGAAAATTCGTCAAGGATTACGGCATCATCGCCAGGCCATTGACGAGCTTACTAAAGAAGGGGAAGTTTGAGTGGCATGAGGAAGCAATGACAGCCTTCACAAACCTGAAATCTGCGATGACAACAACGCCCACATTAGCATTACCGGACTTCACAAACAGTTTTGTAATCCAAACTGATGCTTCCGGAGATGGTATTGGAGCGGTCTTGTCTCAGCTTGGGCGACCAATCGCGTTTATGAGTCGGACGTTGGGGGTAGCAAAACGCTCTTGGTCGACTTATGCGAGAGAAATGTTGGCGATTGTTGTTGCCATCCGCACTTGGCGTCCATACATATTGGGTCGTCGGTTCACCATCCAAACCGACCAGCAAAGCTTGCGCTTTATTTTGGAACAAAGAATACTGACGCCAGAGCAACAAAAATGGATGAGTAAGCTTGCCGGGTACGATTATGAAATTGTCTATAAACCCGGGACAGCGAATGCAGCGGCAGATGCACTTTCACGCCGGCTCGACAGTCCTGTATTGAATGCAATTTTTGTCCAGCAAGCAGCGCTCTGGACTGAGCTTCGAGATTTGGCAAACACCGATGAGTATATGCTGAAGGTGGGGCGTCTAGCTGAGTCGTCACCAGGTCTGCCTTATGCTCGTCGAAATGGTATCCTCTACTACAACAACCGCGTTGTTATTCCACCGTCATCTGCTTGGATTGGCACACTACTTCGTGAATACCATGACACGCCAATGGGGGGTCATTCTGGGGTCCTACGTACATTCAAGAGGTTAGCACAACAGTTTTATTGGCCTTCTATGCACAAGACTATCCGGGAATACATTGCAGCGTGCGATACTTGTCAAAAGGCAAAGTCAGACACAATGGCACCAGCGGGGTTGTTACAACCCTTACCAGTTCCGGAGCGATTGTGGGAAGATGTGTCTCTTGACTTTGTCGACGGGTTGCCTAAGTCTGATGGGCATACAACCATCATGGTGGTTGTTGATCGTCTCAGCAAGACAGCGCATCTCATTGCTTTACACCATCCATACACGGCCCGCACGGTCGCAGCCAAGTTCATCGCTCACGTGGTTAAGCTTCACGGCATTCCACGTTCCATCCTTAGTGATCGTGATCCCGTGTTTGTAAGTGCTTTCTGGCGTGAATTTTGGAAACTTGCAGGCACTCAACTCCGCATGACGTCAGCGTACCATCCTCAATCTGACGGCCAAACAGAGGTTGTTAATCGTTTACGTTGTTTCGTGCATCACAGGCCTTCACAGTGGAGCGGGTTCTTACCATGGGCTGAATATTGGTACAATACCACTTATCATGTCTCCACCGGCATGTCTCCGTTTCAAGCTTTGTATGGGCGCCCTCCTCCACCGCTGCCTGCATATGAGATCGGTTCTACAATTCTCAGCGAGTTGGACGAACAGTTGCTTTCACGTGAAGAGGTGCTGCATGAGCTGAAGCTGCACTTGGAGAATGCCAACAATCGAATGAAACAGATGGCGGATAAGAAGCGGCGAGACGTACAACTTTCTGTGGGAGATTGGGTCTACCTACGTCTTCAACCTTACCGCCAACACTCAGTTTTCAAGCGAACATCCCAGAAGCTGTCTAACCGTTATTATGGACCGTTTAAGATCACAGAGAAGGTGGGTCCAGTAGCTTATCGCCTGCAATTGCCGGAAGGTAGTCGTGTGCATCCTGTTTTTCATGTTTCTAAACTCAAACTGCGGCTGGGATCCGACACTCCAACGATGGGAAATTTGCCACCACTGCGCGCCAACGGGGAGCTCCGTCTGAAACCAGCGGCTATTTTGGACCATCGGAAAATTATGCATGGTCAGTCTACTATTTGGGAATCCTTGGTTCAGTGGCACGGGTTATCTGCGGAGGAAGCAACATGGGAAGAAACAGAGCAGCTCAAGCTCAGCTTTCCTGGTCTGAACCTTGGGGACAAGGTTCCTTTTTACGGGGGGAGTAATGATGAGACTCAAAGTTGTGATGACGTAGAGACGGTACGACGTTCGGTTCGACCAAGGATACCAAACCGCAAGTACATGGATTGAAGTCAACAGTGGAAGACTTTTGCTTTTGTTTCTGTTTTCGTATTTTCAGTCTGCAAATAAGTTGAAATGGTCATCCACTTTATAAGGGACCATTCAACCACTTTCCCATTCCCTAAGTCGTAGGAATCGATCGTGATGATTCCATTACGATATGCAGTTGTACTTTCATCTATTTAAATCAATGAAAAAGACAAAAAAGAGGTAGTTTAAACTACCCAAACAAAACATCAATCTTGTTGTTCTTTGAGCAATACTCTTAGCTTTGAAGAGGGACCTATCAAAAATCAAAAATATTAATTCATCTGAGAGAAAGAGTAATCTACAAGCAAAGACAAAACATATTCATCAATCCCAAATTAAGAAAGGTTGAACATACTGGAACCGGATCTTGCACTTGCGTGATGATTTGGGAAGCTTTAGTACATCGACTTTGAGATGTAACAACTTTTCTTTGGGCTCTGTTGCATAAACACCAACTTTGAGAAGCTCAAGACATTTCAATTTCTCCAGGAAATGTTTCATTTGCTCCAACTCTCCTTTAGTTCCCCCGTACTCAGTGATCTCTAGAACTTTCACAGGACACGACCATAGGAAACTATATCTGGACAAGCACTCACAAACAGTTTCCTCATCATCATATGTTTCTGAATTCACATTACAGTGCAGAAGTCCCTGAAAATATGAAAGAGAGGATTAGAGAGAGATTGGAGGTTTTTTTAAGTATAAACTCTTTCGAGGTTAGTGTGGTACATACTCGAATGACGAGAGTCTTTAGATTTGGAGCATTCTTTAGCACATATGGCAGAGCCTTCCAACATAATTCATCATCCGTAGCAATAGATAAATGATGCAGGTTATTATATACTGGTATTGCTCCCCGGAAGAAATAAAATGCCTGAATCAAACAAACAAACAACAAAAACATTAAGTACACCTCTTTTAAGCATTACATGTAACAACAACTAACAACTAACCACCATACTTACCTCCGTAGTCTCAGGAGAAGATAAGTTTAAGATCTCAACATTTTTTAACCCCTTAATCAGATTGGTTGGGTCGCCAGTAATGTGAGCATCATCTCTTATAAAATTTCCATTCCAGTTGTGTTCAACTGTCAAAATAATACTGAGCTTGGCTTCCACAACGGAGTCAAGATTAACAATTGGATAAGCTTCAGGAATGAAATCGACGTAGTCTAAATAGGTAAGACTCGGAATATCAAAAGTAATGCTCTCCAAATAATACTCATCAGCTACAAGATTATGGCTAATAGTAAGTCTCTCAAGGGTCGGACTTGACACACAGCGAGACCATTTCCAATGTTCCCATTCCACCTCACGCATCACTAATTCCACAAGCACAGGGCAAGCAGAAAGAAGCTTTTGGAATGCACAACCACAACGATCATAGAACTTAACTGAATCGAGAATGAGAGTCTTCAGCGATGGAAGAAGAGCATTCTCAGGGAGAATATCAATATCAAAACCAGTCCCTAGTTGTAGCTTAACAAGCGTCTTGCAAGTGAAGACCTCAAGAGGCAATGCATCTCCTTGTTCAGCCTCTATGTTTAGTTTAAGGTCCAAGACACCACGCTTCAGCACGTTACGGAGACAACGTTTGACAAGAGCATAATGAGGTCGAAGATCACGTTTTCGACATTTTAACGAGAAGTTCCTTATCCGTGAACTGGAATGCAGAGCCAATACTCCATTCAAGAAATCCGACAGACTCGTTGGAACCCTAACTGAGTCATTGAACTCAGCACTTGATATGATGTTAAACAACAGATTCCGCCACCTTTTGGAGAGAACCGATGCGAAAGCAGCCTCCTTTGCCGAGAGGAAGGACACGATATGGCAAATAATCTCATCAGGTAGATTGTTGATCCTATCCATCCCTCTTTGCTCTCAAATAATTTAAATGAAGCTTGCGACCACAAAACTGTCCACTACAAAACCAACAAACAGAGAAACGTCACATAATGATTTCTCTAGAAATAAAATATATATAGTTCCTTCCAAGTGAAGATAATAAAAACAACCTTCACACCTACTTTACAACAGAGCAAAAGTAAAAGTCACAATTACAACAAAGGAAGCAGAAGAGAAGAGTTAAAGTTGAGTACGTACCTCGGAACAGAGGTGAAGTCTAATAAGGAGTCAAGGAGAGAGGTCTGGTAATATATATAGTAATAATATTACCCAATACCAATACCAAATAGGACATGGATGCAAAATTTACGGATAACTAATTAAATAATTCTAGTTTGGAAATAAAATGAGATTTATTTCACGTCTACAAATTCAAATCATAAACAAATAAGGAAATTGAATTCCCAATCCCACGAGAATTTTATATCTTTGTGTATGAAATCAAAAAGAAATAATCTAGGCTTTTATAATTATCCACGCCTGATAATATATATGGTTTAATTATAAATATTATCCAAATTAAGAGTTCTACAATGTAGGCAGTTGATAATTTAAAGGAGAATCCGACAAAAAGATAAACAGAGGAAATACAAGTGAGCAAGAGTGTTCACAATCCAGTTCATGATAAAACAGACAGACAGACAGATGTCATTGTTGAATTTGTGGTTTGATTGAAACAGATTTGTGGTTTCGTCGTCATCTACAAGTCCATTGTAGTTTTGATCTACCGTCAACTGTCAACATAAGATCAAGCTTTGCTTCGACAAGAGAGTCAAGGTTAACAAATGTAAACCAATCATGCCCTGAGTCAGTGTCGACTACATTTTCCCGACAAATCTAAAATCTGTAATTTTTGTGACGGTAGTTATTCGCAAACCTTAATTGCTGGTTTAATTGAGGTGAAAAAAGAATTAGTGGGGCAAATTAGTATGATGATTCTTTATTGGGCTTTTCGCATATTACAAAGGAAAAGCCCATTAAGGCTTTAAAAATAAAAAGCCCACGGCTTTCACTAGTCAAGACGGTGCGTTTAACAAGATTAAGTTCCAGAATCTTGCTTGTTGATTTTCGTCGTCATTGTTGAATTTTTGGTTTGATTGGAACAGATTGGTTCGCTAGGGTTTAGGTGCAAGAAGATGGATCGTATCAGCGATCTACCAGATGAACTTATTAGGCTAATCGTGAGTTTTGTTGCTGCAAAGGATGCTGCGTCTTTATTGGTTACCTCAAGGAGGTTTAGGAATCTCTATACCATCATACCAGATCTTGTGTTCGATGACACATCTCAGTTTCAGGGGACTTTCACGGATTTCGTGAGTGAGGCGTTGGCTCGGCTGGAAACTACTACGCTCATAAGGAGGTTCTATTTAAAATCTGAAAGTGGTCTTGATCCAGATCGTATCAACCACTGGCTACGTGATGTGTTGAATCATCGTGGTGTCATGGATATTGAAATGGGCATATATGGTGATAATGGATATACGTTGCATTTGGAGATCTTCACTTGCAAGACACTCAATAAGCTGAAACTAGGGCGGGAGATTGTTATTAGTGTGCTGCCTCAGAATGCTTTGCTACCAAGCCTTGAGACTCTCGTTTTTGACTCTGTTCGGTTCTGTAACCCTGTTGATTGTGCGTTCAAGGCGTTTCTTTCGGCTTGCCCTGTGCTTAAGGAACTAACCGTTGATGGTATGTGCTGGGAAACTTGGGAATGGTCAAAGTCTTGAAAGACTTACAATTGGTCGTGAACTGACAGGTTTTGATGGACCTGATCCACAGTACATTACTTTTGATACTCCAAGTCTTGCCTACTTAGACTACTGTGATTTTGTCCCGGATGGGTATACAATTGTTAATTTCGAGTCCCTTGTGGAAGCTAAGCTCAATCTTCATTTGATGGCAAATGATGGTGATATCTTATCTAGCAATGCAACAAATCTCATTCAAGGGATAAAAAATGTCAAGATCCTGCAACTCTCATCTCCTCGTACTTGTGAGGTAAGTGTGTTCTTGTTTCTTCTTTTTTTTTTTTTTTTTTTTGTTCCATTCTTATATTTGTAGTAGGTAATTACAGCTTGAGACAATGATAAAACTTGAATAGGTGAACCAAGCGTGCATCTTAAGTTCCATAGGATGTTGCAAACTTTTTTCCTGAGGTTTTCTTCCCAAAAGCTGCACTAAGTAAATGACTTGTTGCTTTTATTTGATTTTCAGATGCTTAACGTCTTCCGTGATGCAATTCCGGTATTTGAAAAGCTACATCATTTAAGTATGACACATGATAATGTCCTTTCCATAAGATTCTGTTGGAGTCTTCTTCCCTTTTTGCTAAATAAGGCTCCAAATCTGAAGACCCTTGTTATCCAGGTATGACAAATGTAATGTATTTTGGACAAACCATTATTTCCAAAACCCTCCTGGTATACACTTAAATCTTCAATCTCGACCTCTTGCTGCAGGATGCCTTGCACTTTCCTAAAGAACCTGACTATGTGTGCGAGTGTTTGTTGGGATATTCTTGTCTATTGACATGTCCTATGGAGGTCTTGGAGATAACTTTATGGTATGGCGCGACGACTGGTGAGTTGCAGCAAATAAAACATTTCTTAGCAAAGTTGCCACGTCTGGAGCTGCTGAAAGTTAATACTTGGAAATTTATACGCAATAGTGAGAAGTTGAGAATCCAGACGGATATTCAAATGTTTCCCAGAGCTTCACCAAACTGCAGGATCCAGCTACTAGGCTCAATGCAGTATGAAGAACAACTTTGTTCCACCTAGTTGCTTAAAGTCTGTTGGAACATGAATCCGATTTGTGCACATTCTTGGTCATTTTTATTGGATTACCTGCTCCTAGCTAGTTATCTTCGGTATGATTCTATCAACTTTGATAGGCAGGTTTTGCTTTGTGCTTCGATGGGTTCTTAGTTTATGTAACAACTGATCATGTGAATTGTATGAATTTTTCATCGACGTGACAAAAAGGATTTAATCAAAGCGGTTTTGTAGAATCAGTACCTCGCTAGAATATATGAGATATTTGCACGTGATGTGGTCGATGAGAAAGGCAAAAGAAGAAAGAAGACATGCAAATGTATCTAAAGAAGCTGAAACATCCCAAAGAAGCTGAAACATCCGACATAATGTATCTAAAGAAGCTGAAACATCCCAAAGAGACGAAGTAGCGCGTCTAGTAAAGAAACTTCACTTCATGCGCTGTTTCCACGTGGCACACAAAAAGTCGTAGAAGAAAGGAAATATATTGGTTTCAAGATCGGTTATAAATACCGGTTATCGAACCAAAAAAACCAAACCGGAGTAAACCAGAAATTATGGATCCGACTCAAGCAGAGGACGACGCAGAAGGAATCATGCCGGCTTTTCTAGCATAAGCGAAGATTCCACCGGCGTCGATCACCGGACCAGCGTCACCGAGTGGTTTCAGTTTATATTCTTTCCTCGTCGTATGATTAATCAGCAAACTACTACCGTCTTCCTTGTGCTCGACGGTAACCACATCCCCTGTCTTACACTCGTCGCAAATCCTAACCTCCGATTCCAACGGGAAGATCTCACCTGTAGCTACACAGTTCCTGAAGAAGATCCTAGCGTACGATTCCGCCACCACGGCTTTAGCTCCCGCAGCTCCGAGGCAGACCGGAGCGTGTTCGCGGGAAGATCCGCAACCGAAGTTATCACCGCCGATGATGACTGAGTACTTCGATTTCATCTCCCCTGGCACCACGAAACGTTCACCGTAGAACTTTGGTAAGCCGTTGAGCGCGAACGAGCCGAGCTTCTCGCGGTCTTCTGGAATCGAAGGGATGAGAGTGCCGTACTCCGCGGGGATGATCTGATCCGTGTCTATGTTGTCTTTCAAGACGAAGCAGAGGCCGTGAAAAGTCTCTCTGGTATGCGACTCCCCTGATTCGGAGGAAGATGCGGCGGCGCGTGTGATGATCGCGGAGGAGGAGGAAGTCAGTGGTTTGAAAATGAAAGCCGTG
Source organism: Camelina hispida (assembly GCA_023657505.1). Classification (NCBI taxonomy): domain Eukaryota; kingdom Viridiplantae; phylum Streptophyta; class Magnoliopsida; order Brassicales; family Brassicaceae; genus Camelina; species Camelina hispida. The sequence goes on along the minus strand of CP094634.1, from coordinate 40,179,191 downwards.
GAGGTGGGATTGAGTCGGAAGACAGGAGATGGCGTGAGAGATGAGGAGGATTTGAAGAGTGTAGAGTTTAGAGAATGCAGAGAAGTCGCCATTGTTTTGCTGCTTTCTTTGTTCCGTACTATACTTCGTTAGTGAAGCACATGAGACGAAAGGAAACAGAGTAATTTTATAGAGGGAAAAATGAAAATACAAAATTAATAAAGGAAACTGCCATTATAATAAGGTCCTAAACGTGCGTATTGAGACACGAAGGTAGGTAGGTCGCTGTGTAACAAAACGTGATGAATTTGATATTTTTATTGTTGTTAAAGATTGTATTTATGAATTTGATATTCATGGATTTACAGACTACAGTTTGATAAAAAATGTAAGCACGTCCAAAAAAAGGAAGGAGGAATTGGAATTGCCAAAAAGTTATAAAAAAGAATTACAAACTTCACACGACTATATTTGCGACAAAATCTATAAATTGTAATTTTTGTGACAGTTTTGCTAACAATTTATATTTTTTTTTTCGATTTGGTGGATCCGCCGCAACGCTGTTAATCTTGTAACCACTGGCATTACTGCTCAAGCTTTTGTTCTAGGTCTGAACCTTTTTGCGGGAAAACGGCCTATTCCCCCCTGAACTAAGTTACTTTATCGCACACATTCCTAAAACTTTAAACTGTGCCTAATACTCCCTAAACTCTTCTAAAATTTGAATTTCCCACACCAACTACACCATTCTGGATTAAAACCCCAACTCTCGAGACGGTGTTATATTGCCGTTAACGGGATGATGACTAGGACTACACGTAAGCACTCGAACGATGTCTACATTTCTTTGGAATTCCAAAGAAATTTCTCTCCACATCTACATTTCTTTGGAATTCCTCTTCCTCTCTCACCCATTTCAGTGTTTAATCCTTCGCTCCTCGATCTCTCAGTGTTTCTCTCTGTTTTACTCTCTCAATTTTGCGATTTGTTTTGCGAAATAAGGAAGGAGAAGAACCCTAAATTGAGAAAAACCCCCAATTCTATAAACGACGTCGTTTATCTTATGGCCAAAGAACGTGTTCGAGTGTTAAACGACATCGTTCGAGTGCTTACGTGTAGTCCTAGTCATCATCCCGTTAACGGCAATATGACACCGTCTCGAGAGTTGGGGTTTTAATCCAGAATGGTGTAGTTGGTGTGGGAAATTCAAATTTTAGAAGAGTTTAGGGAGTATTAGGCACAGTTTAAAGTTTCAGGAATGTGTGCGATAAAGTAACTTAGTTCAGGGGGGAATAGGCCGTTTTCCCACCTTTTTGCTGCCTAAAGCAAAATTTTTTTTTTTTGCCCATAACGAACATTAGAAAAAAAAAAGTTACAAAAACTGCTATACACAGGTTCGAACTCTTGACACTGAAGGGGAATAAAAAAGAACCTAACCACTATACCCACGCAACTTTTTAGAAAGCCCCTTAAATAGCTAATATAATCTGGCGCCTAAAGCCCTTGCTTTACGGGCTTTAGGTTAGGGCCGGCACTGGTCTGAGTTGTTCTTTCTAGATTAAGTTCCAGAATCGTGCTTCTTCTAAATAAAATTAGTGAAGTTAACGTAGAACTAAATCCTAATCTGTTTCATTTTTTTTAATTAGTAATTTCCTTTTTCTCTAATACATATTACAGGACTAGGAGTTTTAAAAAGTAATAATTCCATTTTTTTATTTAATCTATATATAATAGCATTCCAAATAAATAATATTAAAAGTTGTGTTTTTTCAATCATATCTTTTGAATAATTTTCCAAAAAAATATTTAAAAGAATTAAACTGTGTCTTTTACAAAAAGTTGTGATTGTTCATTATAACATTTTTTTTGTAAAGTTGCAACGGTTCATTGTAGAGTTGTGTTTATTCGAATATTCGTATCTTTTGAAATATATATATATATATATATATATATATTTGTCTGTTTGAACTGTTTTTTTTTTTTTTTTGTCATGGCACAAAATAATATAAAATTTTAATCTCAACGGTTTTTACAGCTTTCTAAATTATTATCTAGCATTCATTCTTTTAAAAGTATAGAAATTCCTCCAATTCTTGATTTAACAAAAGGTTTTTGGAATGATGAATATAATTTACAACTTTTAGTTAATTTCAAATATAAAAATTTAATGAAAATATCTAGAGTTTTGTTTCCAAGAGTTAGATGGATTATATAGTGAGTTTTTGAATTTGACTTTTCAATATGGTAATAAAGATGTCTTCTATTTAAAAGCAGCCTATATGGGTTATTAGGTATAAATATAATCAATTGCAGACACAACAGTTGCAATTTTTTGTAGTAACTTTTCATAAATTATTTGTTTTTATTTGTGTTTTAAAAGAAAATTCAAACGGTTGTATCTGTTCATTGTAGAGTAGTGTCTTTTTACTATATTTTAATTATATTTTTTCATCACAACTTTCGTTCGAATAGGTGTGTCTATTTAAATAGTCATGTCTTTTGAACTCTCTTCATATTTGTATCTTCATTAGTAACTACCAAGTTCGTTGAAACAAATTTTTCATTTTATGTTGAATCTAAATAATTGAATATTAATATCTAATATTCAACGTTATTCTATAATCTAACTAAAATTTTAGAAATGATTATAGCAATAAAGAAATTTAATTCAACTTAATATAGAATTTACAATTGCGTCTATTTATTGTAACTTTTTGCTAAAAAATAGTTTAATATGTACAAATAATAATAACAATCTGAATAAGTGCGAACAACAGTTGCAATTTTTCGTAGTATTTTTTTTTTGTAAAAAATTGTTTTTTTTTGTTTTTTTTAAACTCAAATAGTTGTATGTGTTCATTGTAGAGTTGTGTATTTTTACTATACTTTATTCATATTTTTTCATCACAACCTTTCGTTCTGATAGATCTGTCTATTTAAATAGTCATATATTTTGAACTTTCTGTATATTTGTCTCTTCATCAATAACAAACAAATCATTTTTCGTTGAAATAAATTTTCCGTTTTATGTTGAATCTAAATAATTTGGATATTAATATCTAATATTCACCGTTATTCTATAATCTAAATAAAATTTAAAAAATGATTATAGCAATATAGAAATTTAATAAAACTTAATATACAATTTACAGTTTCGTCTATTTATCGTAACTTTCGCTAAAAACTATTTTAATATTTAAAATGTCTTTTATTTTGTTTTTAAAAGTTGTGTATTTTAATTTTAATATTTTGTTGATACAGTTTCACTCATTATTAAATATATTTTTACTTATAATTTTCTATTACATTTACTCACTACAAGTTTACAACAAACCTCCCAATAAAAATGCTCTTAAGTCAATATTCTCAATTAGGATCACTTTGTCATAATGATTTTTTTTAATTGTAACTCTTTACCATAATTTTTTATAACATATCTTATATATTTATAATACTTTAAACAATATTTTTTGCAAAGTTGCGTCTATTCTACATAATTTTTTTTGTTATAAGTTTTCATTTTGATAGCTGTGTTTTTAGTAACAGTTTATGTTTAATGTTAATGTATTCAAAATTTTCTATTACATTCAAATGATTTCAAAATTTATTTACTTTTTTTTTTCTAAAATATTTCCCCCACGATGTCGCGGGGGGTTTGAGTCCTATTATTTCTAAAAACAGTTTATAATAATAAAAATTTTCACTAAACACACAAAATTATGTTCTTTGTTTTGCTCACTGCTTGACAAAGTAAAATCAGTTTTCAGATAATAGCCACCAAAAATTTTCTGCCATAAATTTTTATTTTCTTAGTGTAGATTGTAAGTATAGACTGTAAATAGTGATCTGATTGATTTTTTACAGTATAATATACGTTTGGTAAGAAAATAGAAAAAGTGTGTCCTCGATTTTTCACACGAAAAATATGCCAAAACATCTAGTCAAACTTGGAAATTTCAAGAAAGCGCTAGACGCTATCTGGGCGGTTACCCAGCGCTTAGCACCTAGAAAGCCTAATTGGGGCCTAGGCGGTTTAGGCGTTTACAACATAAAACATTAAATATATAAAATTATGTAAAAATATATATTAGAAAAATAAAAAATATATATATTATAAAGAAAAGTAAGAATACATTTATTTAAGTTATATTAACAACATATAAAATTTTATAATTACGTATACAGATATAAAATTTAATAATTTAAATATATGTAGATAAAAATTAAAAATAAATATTAATTTTAAATTAATATAATTTTAAGCGGTTCAGGCAGTCATCTAGGCGTCTCCTGAGCGTTTAGCGCCTAGGCAGCCGCCTAGACAGCTTTTTTGAACAAGGATTTTACGCAGAGGATAGGAAATTGTAAATCGAAATGTGAAACCTTGAATTCAAACTCTGTATTGGCCAAATTAAAATAAACATATGGAACAACGCTATAGGAGTATCTTATAATAATAAGCGGAAAGTGAAGGTTTATTAATCTATAAAATAGGGGAGAATACAAAGACGCAAAGACAAAACAGCAAGAAGAAAAAGATGACAAAGCACCATGATATGGAGGAAACAAGATGAAGTAAAAATGGAGTAAAACGCATTAGTACATTAATATATTTAGATCACAGATCAGTTCTTGCGAAGCACGATGAGGTACTGCATTCCAGGTTTGCAATTCTGGAGACGAGACATCTGTTCGCGTGCCTTGACCTCGACAAGCTCAAAAGCTTTCCTCATGATCTCGGTCCCAAAATGTGCGGTAATGAACGCTCCATAAAAGGCTTTGAAGGAGATGGCCAATATCTTGGGGTCTAACGGAAACTCATTTTCAGAGTGAATGATATCCTCAAAAGCCTCGATTGTGAACTTCCCATTCTCCTTAATGATTTGCCTTATCTCGCCTTGTTCCGCAAAGTAAATTGAGGTTCTGAAAGTGTCCACCTTTTCTTGCTCGGTCACACCCTTTTTTAAACCAAAAGAAGAAGAAGATATGTAAGTTAAGTACTTATGTAATTGTAGGTAATACTTTGAAGATAAAATTATGTTATCTACCTGTTTAGCAAGATCACTAAGAGATTCTCCGATGAAATCCATTACTGTTCCTTTAGGTGTCTCGGACATCTTAACTCCGTCTCTTAGACACGAACCTAAAAGCAACATCAAACCCCCAGGAACGAGCTCTTCAGCTCTAACATCCAATAGTTTCTTGGTGTCGATAGAGTATTGGTCAAGATACGCTTTCTTGACAGCTTGGTTAAACCCGTGCACTGCATGTCTTTGTTCCATAAGGGAGAGTCACGGTCCATGATCCCTTTGGGGATCTTAGAGGTGAAATGGAAGGCGTAACTCATGACTCCGATGTGGAAACTCTCCTTAGGGAGAACACGGTCGAAGAAGGAACCAGGAACTCCGGCGCTATAGTATCTTCTCCCTGGAGGAAGTGTCTTGAAGAGAGTGTTGAAATCGTTGAGAGTAAAGTCGTTGAACAAGACTTGGAACTCGATGTTATCCACCGGGTTTTGTCCGGTTTCTCTTTGGTACTTTTCTTCTACAGCATCTATTATATTCTGGACTGCCACAAAAGTGTTAGGTCCACTCGCACAACCAAAGTCTGCTACATTGAACCGATTCGATATCAAATCGAGGCTGAGGTTGGCTGAGATCGCCTCGGTCATCTTCTCCTTTGCCGCTTCCAACAACGCTCTCTGTATATGGAGGAGACGGTTAAATGGATACAGCTTAGGAGTTAGGACTTAGGAATACTGAACCTAGCTAACAAAGGAATGCAAAATATATGTATTAAAACCTGATACGAAGACTGTTGGTTGTAACTCTCAGGACCATCTCCTCCAATCATGATCCAATCTGCTGTGGTAGTCATAGTGTCTCTCTTCTTCTTTTTTATCACTCTTCTTCTCTTGTTTGATGCTTTGGTTTGTGATGAGAGTAGTGATAATTCATGGACGTCTCTATGCCTATTTATAGTAATATTTCTTGTGAGTTTAATATTATCATATTCAATGTAACTTTACGTGGTCTAATAATTATGTATTTCTAAAACTATACAAATAAGGAAACTATTTTTAGAAAATGACGTGATACACGAACTCAAAGAGATAAGTCAAATGTGACCGGCGAGACCATAGCCGGCGAAGAAGATTAAGTCACATAGCCATACATATATTATTATATGTGTTAAATGCAACAGAAGATATTATATTTGGTCTTTTACAAGTCAAAAATAGTGTTATATATATGGATAACGATACTATCTCTTCATTTCCAACTTCGAAAATGACTTTTAATATATTAGGATCCGTGCTCTCTTTTATTTATAGTATAATTTTAGAATAAAATATATTTTATATGATTGTTTTTAAATATCTTTTGGATAAATATTATGCAATAAAATAATATGTTAAATATGATACCTTGAAAAAATACATATTTTGTAAGTTTTATATGGTTAATTTTGTAATTTTATGTATGAAAAATTGTTATGTTTGTTATTTGTTTTTATTTTAACTAGGATGTCGGCCCGTGCGTTGCCGCACGGGAAAGTAAAAACTTGAAATGATTAACATTATTAATTTTACATTTCAAGTAAAAAACGAAACAAAACATTTGTTTGATCAACACATTGCAACTTTATATAAACAAAGAGTAACAAAAAACATAAAGGTGTGAAATAAAAATGTGTAAAAATTAATAGATGTGATCTTTGAAACACTGAGGTACAACAAAGAGATGTAAACATAGAAGTATGAAATAAAAAAAGTGTAAAAATAAATAGATGTGATTTTTGAAACATGGAGGTACAACAAAGAGACACAAAACTTAAGAGGTGTGATTTTTGAAAGATGGGGACACGACGAAAAGACAAGATTAATAATATGCAACTGTTGGGATCATTAATAATTTTAAACCGTTAGATGGAAAAGTGGAACTAATCTCATCCATTGGATTAAAGTTGACACAAAAAAGTGGGGTTGCTATTATATATTTAAAAAATTAAAAAAACACTTCAATAAAACAATTTTTTAGTTTTACTTATTAACTTGTAAGTTTTGAAAATACTCAGTAAACAGTTTTTCGAAACTTGTTTATGTTGTCCAGGAAAGTTTCTAGATAATAAACAAAGAGGTGTAAAACATAGAGGTGTGAAATAAAAAGGTGTAAAAATTAATAGATGTGATCTTTGAAACATGGAGGTACAACAAAGAGGTGTAAACATAGAGGTGTGAAATAAAAAATGTGTAAAAATAAATAGATGTGATTTTTGAAACATGGAGGTACAACAAAGAGATGCAAAAATTAAGAGGTGTGATTTTTGAAATATGGGGGTACGACGAAAAGACACGATTAATATTTGTTTTTTTTGAATTTAATGTTAAATTATATTCAAAAGAAAAATAAACGTTTTACAAAAGAAATTGTGTTACTTTGCTCTAAACCATTCAAACAAGTTTACTAAAATTTTGCAGCAAACCAGATTTGAATGCTCTCTTCTTCCCCGTTCATTGTGCTCAAACGATTTCGTATGTTCTTGTCAATGATCTTGATCAGCTGCTCCGCCGGTGAAGAGTGTTCTCCGTGTCGTCGTGCATTTCGTTCTCGCCATAGTGCATGAATTGTGTTCTGCAAAACATACCTCACTATGAACTTTGTTTTCTTGTCCAGACCATTTCCTGCAGTCAGAGTTAGGACCGCTTGCCAGTGATTTGTGAACTTATCTGCAAGTAGTTTTTTGAGAAGCCGCTCCCAAACCAGCTGAGAGTAAGTGCATTGAAAGAACATGTGCTCTCTTGTCTCTGAAGGGTGACCACATAGGATACAACTCGTGTTGGCGAGTGGGTTCCATGACTGTATCCTCTCGCCTGTTGAACGATTAATAATTTGCAACTGTTGAAATCATTAATAATTTTAAACCGTTAGAGGGAAAAATGTAACTAATCTCATTCGTTGGATTAAAGTTTACACAAAAAGTAGGTTTGCTATTATATATTTAGAAAACACTTCAATAAAACAATTCTTTAGTTTTATTTATTAACTTGTAAGTTTAAAAAATACTCAGAAAGCAATTTTTCGAAACTTGTTTATGTTGTCCAAAAAAGTTTGTATATAATAAACAAAGAGGTGTAAGACATAGAGGTGTAAAATAAAAAGGCGTAAATATTAATAGATGTGATATTGAAACATGGAGGTACAACAAAGAGGTGTAAATATAGAGGTGTGAAATAAAAAAGGTGTAAAAATAAATAGATGTGATTTTTAAAACATTGAGGTACAACAAAGAGATGCAAAAATTAAGAGGTGTGATTTTTGAAAGATGGGGGTACGACAAAAAGACACGATTAATAATTTGCAACTGTTGGGATCATTAATAATTTTAAACCGGTAGATGGAAAATTGGAATTAATCTCATCCGTTGGATTAAAGTTGACACAAAAAAGTGGGTTTGCTATTATATTAAAAAAAACACTTCAATAAAAAAATTCTTTAGTTTTATTTATTAACTTGTAAGTTTTGAAAATACTCAGAAAACAATTTTTCGAAACATGTTTATGTTGTCCAGAAAAGTTTAGATATAATAAACAAAGAGGTGTAAGATATAGATGTGTGCAATAAAAAGGTGTAAAAATCAATGGATGTGATCTTTGAAACATGGAAGTATAACCAAGAAATGTAAACATAGAAGTATGAGATAAAAAAGTGTAAAAATAAATATATGTGATTTTTGAAACATGGAGGTACAACAAAGAGATGCAAAACTTAAGAGGTCTGATTTTTGAAAGATGGAGGCACGACGAAAAGACACAATTAATAATTTGCAACTGTTGGGATCATTAATAATTTTAAACCGCTAGATGGAAAAGTGTATGCGGTTTTCACTAGATTGAAGTTTATATCCGTATATCCACCATATATTAGGAATTGATTTCCCACTTATGTTTATGAATCGGTACCATCATGTTCTTCAATCAACAACAGCAAAAACGAAGTCGATGTGGTGAAACATGTGATAATAATATCTCACCTTTTGATGTTTTCTTCTTTGGGTTAAACACTAATTTTAGAAATTAATTGCATTTTCTTTTTTTTTGGCAGATTCCAGATCACTCAGTGACTGTTATACATTATGTTTTTTTAAAATTGTATATACAGATTAATTAGAAAGTCATCAAAGACTAAATAAGTTACCTTTAGTAGATTTTTTCTTTCTAACTTAACTTGTCATTTGATCGTGCTTACGCTTTCTAGAATTTGATTTTGTATTGTCACAAGTATGTCTGACTTTTTCTTCAACACTCTCTATTTTCATGCTCATTTGTAATATTTCAATATATTATCAAAATGTTTGATACCCAGAAAGTATAATAAATTAAAATTCATCTAAAATTTTAAAAGTTTTATTTACAAAAGAATGGAAACTAACCTGGATCATTTATATCTAATGGACATCCTACATAAAAAAAAAAGATTTTTACATTTATACCATGTTTGTTAAAAAAAATAAATAGGTTAAATAATAGAACATATATAAATTTATAATTATACCATGTTTGTTAAAAAAATTTGGCTTTGCATCACTGCATATCATCGTGCCTCTCGTATCTTAGTTTTGGTTTTTCCAGAAAGTCAAAAAATAAAATCTGTACATTGAGAATTAGAAACATTAGCCATGCAAAAAATATAGCATGGTATTTATTCAACGAATTAAAAACATGAAAACTGGAAATGCTAAAAATATTGAAGAGACTAAAAGTTTACAAAACTAAGATTAATGTATGAACTTAGTAGTGTCGACTAACAATAATAATAATCTAACCGAAGAAACACTACAGGTCAACGAAAATATTAAATTACCTTGAAATAGAGATTGATGCTTGTTAGTTAAAAAACACTTCAATTAAATAATCTTTTAGTACTCAGAAAACAATTTTGAAACTTATGTTGTCCAAAAAATTAATATATAATAAACAAAGAGGTGTAAGACATAGAGGTGTGAAATAAAAAGGTGTCAAAATTAATATATGAGAAACATGGAGATACAACAAAGAGGTGTAAGACATAGAGATATGAAATAAAAAGGTGTTAAAATTAAGAGGTGTGATTTTTGAAAGATGGGGGTGTAATGAAAAGACATGAATAATAGGTACAACAAAGAGGTGTAAGACATAGAGGTACAACAAAGAGGTGTAACACATAGAGATGTGAAATTAAAATGTGTATTAAAGGGTGAATTACTCAAATGTTACTCATTTTAGGTAATATTACCAGAATCTACAAAAAACTTTTTTATTACTAGAATGTTTCGGGTATTTTCAAAATACCCAGCGTGCCCCTGTTTTATGTTACCGGAAAAACGTTATTACAAAAATGCCATTGCCACGTCAGACGCCACGTCGAAATCGCGACGTGTACCATAACTCAGCCGTAACGCGAGAGAGTATGTTGCGGCTGAGTTATTGGTATGTTGCGGCTGAGTTATCGGAAAATATTTGAGTAAGAGCGGACGGCTGACTTATGAAAATCTGGCTGAGTTATGTTCATAAGTCAGCTAAGAGTTATGACTGACTTATTAAATTTGGCTGAGTTATGCGCATAACTCAGCTGTAGTAATGGCTGAGTTGTCAACTGATGGTTGAGTTGTCAAGATTTTGGCTGAGTTATCGCTACGACACGGTTGAGTTGTCAAAATTTTGACTGAGTTATCACAACGACACGGCTGAGTTGCCATTTTCCGACTGGCTGAGTTATGAAAAACGGCTGACTTATGAGATGTAGTTACGGCTGAGTTATGGTAAAAAACAATAACTCAGCCGTCATAGGCTGACTTATCGACAAGTCAGCCGTTTGACGGCTGACTTATTGGCAAAAGATTAATTACTAGAATGTTTTTTAGTTACGGCTGACTTATCAAACGATACGGCTGAGTTACATATTTTCAGTTCATGAAGCGGCTGAGTTTGGCAGCAATTTTTTGCTTTTTAATTACTGTAATGTTTTTCGTGTTGTGGCTGAGTTTTAGTTAGGCTGAGTTATGGTATTGTTTCATGGCTGATTTGCCACGTCGGATGCAGCATCCATGTCAGCATTCCATGTCATCATCTTTTTCTCCGGAAATACGAAACGTCGTTCGACTCTGGTTCTTCAACTGGTTAATAAGTGAACTATTTACCTTCTTATTCACCTTGTTCTTCTACTTCTTCTTCACTTTCTTCTTCACACCTTGTTCTTCTACTTTTGTTCTTCTCCACCTTGTTCTTCATTATATTTCATGGATCCAGTACCGGTACTAGTTGTGTCCGGTAATTGGATAAAGACACAGAGATATGTATTTAACTCCGACGAGAGAGGGTGTATAGTTGTGCAGATAGATGGAGGCACAACATACGACAAGCTTGTTAAGCTTGTTCTTGAAGACTACGGATTGGACTCGTTTAGACATGAGCTAAAGCTGAGCTACATGTTCTCGAACAAGGCAATGAAACATATGGCACATGATACTCCACCAGTTTTTGTCTCCAATGATCGACAGTTGCAATGTTTTTGGGTCTATGGAAAACCGATCAGCTACGTCTCTGTGTAGAGTTTTCGGCGAAAGAGTCTACAGAAACTAGTGGAGCTAGAGGAAGTATGATTCGGCGAAGCAGAGACTCGAAAGCAGCATCTACATACGAAGTGTGTGGGGGATTTGAAGGCACTTGTTTTGATTATGGTAAGATCGTTGACAAAGAAAACGAAGAAGAAGTCGAAGTAGCATCGACGAAGAAGAAGACGATGAATTTTCAACCCGATTTGATGTTTTCGACGACTCCGATGGTGAGTCGTCTGATGACGAGAAGTTTTCTGTATTGGGCGAGCCTCAGTACAGTGGAAGACCCACCTACTCCGCCTCCTCGAAGAAAGCTCATAGAGATGATAACTTTGCCGGATCGAAGATGAATCCGGAGGCTATTAGGTTGGAGGTGTCAACGCTAAAAATTGCTGTAGGACAACGATACAGTAGCAAAAAGCAGTTCAGAATCACGTGAAACTTATTTCGGTTAGGGATGGATTTGATTTTAATGTACCAGTCTCAAATCCGAGACAAGTGGTTTTTAGGTGTTGGGTTAAAGGATGTCTTTGGAGAGTTCGTGCATCTGTACAAGGGGATGACCCGGATTTTCATGTTCGTGTATACGATTCGGAACACACATGTTCTGTGACGGAACGTTCTACTAGATGCCGTCAATCAACAGCTGATGTACTGGCAGGTCTTTACAGGGACTATCTTGGTGATCTTGGTCCGGATGTTAAACCTAAAAGTGTCGGAGTCATTTTCAATAAGCAATTTAGTCTAAAGGTAATTACTATGTTTCGACTGACTTATTGATAATAATGGTTGAGTTATAGGTATGTATAGGCTGAGTTAATTATTGATAACAATGGCTGAGTTATAGGTATGTATAGGCTGAGTTATTTACATTTTACGGCTCATTTATTGATTATTTAAGGCTGACTTATTCGAATGTATCGGCTGCGTTATTTATATATTATGGCTGATTTATTAATTTGTTGGTGTCGACAGATGGGTTATTGGAAGGCATATCGAACGCTGCTGAATGCAAGGCATATCCATCAGGGAACTCCTGAGGAAAGTTTTAGCGAGTTGCCTTCTTACATATTCAAGTTAAAAAGGGAAAATCCGGGTACAGTCACGCGTCTTCAAATAGGTGATGAAGATAGATTCAAATATGTTTTTATTGCTTTTGGTGCGAGTATTGCTGGGTTTGCTTTCATGCGCAAAGTTGTTGTTGTCGACGGAACGTTTCTCCATGGTAGTTACAAAGGGACACTTCTAACAGCCCTAGCTCAGGATGGTAACTTTCAAATTTTCCCATTAGCTTTCGCTGTTGTTGACACTGAAAATGATGAGTCTTGGCGTTGGTTCTTTACACAACTCAAAGTTGCCATTCCAGACGAAAAGGATCTTGCGATAATCTCCGACAGACATCAGTCAATAGGAAAGCGATTCGTCAAGTGTATCCGTTGGCTTCACGTGGAATTTGCACTTACCATTTGTATAAGAACATCTTGGTGAAGTTCAAAGGAAAACATTTGTTCCCTCTGGTGAAAAAGCGGCAAAGTGTTTTAGGCTAACTGATTTTAATGAGGCTTTCAATGAGATTGAAGCACGTCATCCCGAACTACATGGATACCTCCAACGAGCTGGTGTCCGAATGTGGGCGCGTGTTCATTTCCTGGGTGAAAGGTACAATTTAATGACAACGAATATTGCAGAATCAATGAACCATGCACTGTCAAATGCTAGAAGTCTTCCCATAGTTCAACTTCTAGAATCGATACGGGATATGATGAGCAGATGGTTTTCTGAACGGAGAGATGATGCGAAATCGCAGCAAACAACGCTCACTCGAGGTGTTGAGAAACTATTACAGGTAATTTTACATAAGTCAGTCGTCAATGTTGATAACTCAGCCGTAACAGTTACCATATCTCTGCCGTAATTGTTTCCTTATCTCAGCCATTACCATTATAGTTTCCATAACTCAGCCTAAAGCGTTTTTGTTTTTTGTTCTACTCCCTTGTAGGACCGTGTCACCGGAGCAAGACTTATGGAGGTACAAACGATTGATGCTGTACGTGTTGAAGTGAAATATGGATCATCTTTGCATGTTGTAAATTTAGAAATAAAAAGTTGCACATGCCGTCGTTTCGACCACGAGAAAATACCATGCATCCATGCAATCGCAGCTGCAGAGCATATGGATGTGTCTCGTATATCCATGTGCGATACGAAATTTAGGAGTGTCGATTTGGTTAACGGATGGGCTGGTTCAATCATGCCTCCAGATGAATCATTCCCTGCTCCTGAAGTTGTGGATAATCAGAAGTGCTTGCCTCCGATTGTTGTGAACCAGCCAGGAAGACCAAAGAAGCGTAGGATTAAATCATCTTTGGAAGTTGCCACTGAAAATAAACGCCCTAGGAAGCAACACGCATGTTCGCGATGTAAGCAAGTTGGGCACAATGCGAAAACTTGTGCTCTATAGTTTATTTTGTGTTATTACTCATCTGTCAAAGTATTATTACTTTATTTTGTGGTATTACTCATCTGTCAAGTAGTATAACTCAGCCATAACACACTATAACTCAGCCATCACATGAATCGACGATATATTTCGTCCTGTATCATGATAACTCAGTCGTAATAAACTATAACTCAGCCATATAATCAGTCGTATAAATCAGTCGTTTGTTTTCATATTGTTTCTTTGATAACTCAGTCATGACATGAATCGACTATATATTTCGTTTTCCCGTAAAAGCTATAACTCAGCCGTAAATTTTATAACTCATCCATGACATTAAACTTCGCTAAAATCGTTTTGATTAGTTTCCATTACACTTCATCCAAACAACAACAAAAATATATATAATAACAACGCCTAAACGGTCGGGGGCCCGATCGAAAAGTTTCGCCACCAACCCTCTAGCGTTCGGGACGGTCCTGCAATCGCAGAACGGGAGCTGGGCCAGATATGTCAGTCTCCAATGGTTCCTCCACTGCGAGTTCGTTCACCGCAATTCGACAGAAATCTCGTACCCGTTGTAAGGCCTCTAGCCTTTCGATTGGCAATCCAGAGCCTCTGGACATCATGTCCTCTATAAAGGCACATGGGCCTTCAAGAAGATGGCGCTCGCGGAAGGCTTCACCCGACGACTCCAGGAAATTAACATATCGGATTAACCTAGTCAAGCAAGCTCGATAGGCCCAGACATCCGTCACGAACGGGAAGGCGGTTTCCCTCAGGGGTTCGCGATCGCCTTTCGGGAGATCGGGTACATCCATCTGATCGACCAGTTCTTTGCACGCCTTGTGCTCATCAAGTAGACGGACCATTCGCCAGTGTGCCAAGAAGTAACCTTCGACGATAAGGTCTTCCAGGACTAGAATGGTTCCCTCTAAACGGTAAAAACGATGGAGCTGGTCAAGTTTCAGCCGAAGCGCCCGAATATACGCGCCCATCCTCTTTCGCCGAGCTCGGTACTCTCGGAGTTCTAGCTGAAGGGGAGACACACCGGGTTCGACAGTATTTGAGTTCGGAGCGACCTCACGAGATCGGGACGTCTCTCCTACCTCCTGTGGAATGGGATTTTCCGGCTCCCGATTGCCGGATGCGGCGGCTATCCTTTCCCGGGCCTGTCTCAGCAATGCGGATCGAGTTCTTGCTGGCATCCTTCTATTTCTTACGCTGGTGGAAGTTAGAATGATTTATTCCCCCAACCTTCATCCCTATTTATATAGAGTCATGGGATGTAACCGCCGCTGAGTCCACCAATCAGACTGCAGCGAAAATTCCGCTGTGTCGCGAGAATAACTATAAAAGACCGTGCAACACATTTAATGAAATGCGTCTTTCGTTTTCCCGTAAAGCTATAACTCAGCCGTTAAGCAATATTTTGGCAAGTTAACCTAATAATAGACGCGACCTTTCTTTTGATAACTCAGCCATATAGATTGTTCATTTTGATAACTCATCCGTTATTCACTATAACTCAGCCGTCACATGAATCGACGTGACCTTTCGTGTTCCCGTAAAACTATAACTCAGCCAATACATGAGAGTAGACACTAAAATGTGGAAGCATGAAAGGTGGATACATAGAATTAGCCGAAGAAAAAAGGGACGTTTAATACATGAAAAAGGGACGTTTAAAATAAACAGAAATTAGAGTCACGAATTGATAAGGTAAAACTAAAAATCACTGCTGGAAACCCTAAAGGATCTCCGAGACTTTGAGGGACAACCACAGAAGGTAACAGTTTTCGCACATGATTTCATAGTCTCCATAGCGGAGAGAATGGAAACCATAATACAAACAACACATCACAGCACAAACGGGTTTAGGGAGTGACGGGCTGTCAGGATAGCGATGGGAGGCTGAGTATGAGTTTTTCCGGGCCGTCTTATAACGAGATAAATCATCCAGAAAATAATTACCGGTTACAATGGCATCCGAAGACTTCAGAGGATAATGATTTGCATCAAACAGCTGGAGGTAATGGACGGCCATATCCTCATTCCCTTGACAAATACTTAGTACCCCACATGCTAAGGTGGCATAAGCATCGGCCGGTACAATACGACTGAGAATATCAATCCCACGCTGGATATCTCTATCCTCAGCCACAACCCGTAGCCCTTCGAGTAAATGGCAATGGGGTTGCCGGCCTCAAAGCATTTGACGAAGAAAGGCCTGTGCCGCCCTTCATTTTGGAGGCCACCATCAGGGGCATTGGATGTGTTGATTTCTGATGGATCAGTACAAAGGCAATATATAGCAGCTGTCTTTAGAACTTCATCACTGTATACTGCCTTTTTCCCCTACGACAAGCCCTTAAAATAGAACCAAGTGCGGTCCATCCACCATATTCTGCAGCATTTTCTGCAACAAGGGAAACGATTTTGATGAAAACGTCGTCGGGGAGATCCGGTATCTTGGGTGCTAGCGCGGACATAGTGTTGTAAAAAATAATTTTATTCTAGTTTGTAGTTGAGAGGTAATAGACTAAAAACGGGAATATTATAACTCAGACACTTGGTTCTATTTGTAGTTGAGAGGTAATAAATAGACTAATGATTTTAGGGTTAAGCATATTTTGGCGGGAAACCGTAAGTTAAAACTATAACTCAGCCATAACATGAATCGACCTTTCGCTTTCCCGTAAAACTATAACTCAGCCGTTAAGTAATATTTTGGCGGGAAACTAAACAATAAAATTATTGCAAGTTAACCTAATTTATTGGTAAGCAATATTTTGGCGGGAAACCATAAGTTATTCCTGTAATAGACGCATCGACGAGACCTTTTCAGATTATTCCAACTGATAATTCAGCCATTACTAACTAGAACTCAGTCAATACATGGATCGATGAGAATTATGGCTGAGTTATCATTAGAAACAAAGGTCATTTCTTCAAATTGTTTATAATGATAACTCAGTCATCATTCTCTATAACTCAGCCGTCACATGACCTGTAACTCAGCCATATAGATTGTTCCTATAACTCAGTCATAACTCACTATAACTCGGCCGTTAAGCAATATTTTGGCAAGTTAACCTAATAATAGACGCGACCTTTCTTTTGATAACTCAGCCATATAGATTGTTCATTTTGATAACTCATCCGTTATTCACTATAACTCAGCCGTCACATGAATCGACGTGACCTTTCGTGTTCCCGTAAAACTATAACTCAGCCAATACATGAGAGTAGATACTAAAATGTGGAAGCATGAAAGGTGGATACATAGAATTAGCCGAAGAAAAAAAGGGACGTTTAATACATGAAAAAGATGGGAAACTATACGAATAAATGGAAAACAATTATTTTAAAATAAACAGAAATTAGAGTCACAAATTGATAAGGTAAAACTGGAAATCACTGCTAGAAACCCTAAAGGATCTTAGAGACTTTGAGGGACAACCACCAAAGGTAACAGTTTTTGCACTTGATTTCAAAGTCTCCGAAGCAGAGAGAACGGGAACACATCACAGCACAAGTGGGTGAAGGGAGTGGCGGGCTGTCAGGATAGCGATGGGAAGCTGAGTATGACTTTTTCCGGGCCGTATCAAAACGAGATAAATCATCCAGAAAATAATTACCGCTTACAATGGCATCCGAAGACATCAGAGGATAATGATTTGCATCAAACAGCTGGAGATAATGGACGGCCATATCCTCATTCCCTTGACAAATACTTAGTACCCCACATGCTAAGGTGGCATAACCATCGGCCGGTACAATACGACTGAGAATATCAATCCCACGCTGGATATCTCTATCCTCAGCCACAACCCGTAGCCCTTCGTAGTAAATGGCAATGGGGTTGCCGGCCTCAAAGCATCTGACGAAGAAAGGCCTGTGCCGCCCTTCATTTTGGAGGCCACCATCAGGGGCATTGGATGTGTTGATTTCTGCTGGATCAGTACAAAGCCAATATATAGCAGCTGTCTTTAGAACTTCATCACTGTATACTGCCTTTTTCCCCTACGACCAGCCCTTAAAATAGAACCAAGTGCGGTCCATCCACCATATTCTGCAGCATTTTGTGCAACAAGGGAAACGATTTTGATGAAAACGTCGTCGGGGAGATCCGGCATCTTGGGTGCTAGCGCGGACATAGTGTTGAAAAAAATAATTTTATTCTAGTTTGTAGTTGAGAGGTAATAGACTAAAAACGAGAATATTATAACTCAGACACTTGGTTCTATTTGTAGACTAATAATCGACGTGACCTTTCGTTTTCCTATTGTTTTTCCTTTATATTCTCTTAATTCATTGTATCGTATTTTGGCGGGAAACCATAAGTTATTCATGTAATAGACTAATAATCCTAGTGATAACTCAGCCGTCAAGTTATATATATATATATATATATATATATAACTCAGCCATAACATGAATATACGAGACCTTTCCCGTAAAACTATAACTCAGCCGTTAAGCGATATTTTGGCGGTAAGTTAACCTATTAATAGACGCGACCTGTCTTTTGATAACTATAACTCAGCCATCACATGAATCCGTAAAACTATAACTAAGCCATTAAGCGATATTTTGGCGGGAAACCGTTAGTTAACCTAATAATAGACGCGACCTGTCTTTTGATAACTATAACTCAGCCATCACATGAATCCGTAAAACTATAACTCAGCCGTAAAGCAATATTTTGGCGGGAAACCATAAGTTAACCTAATAATCGACGTGACCTTTCGTTTTTCCATAAGTTAACCTATTGTTTTTCCTTTATATTCTCTTAATTCATTGTATCGTTTCCTTCTTCTCCGCTCACAATATATTGCACCTACAAATCTCCTCTACAACCAATATCAATATATCCTTCGATCATTGCATACTTAAGTCTCCACTCCATCCCCTCTCAATCTATTGCATATTTTCCGATCATTGCACCTATCAGTTGGTGACGGTTGTTTTTATTTTGATTTGTCAAGCTATGGACGGAGAGGGTTCCAGTAGACGTCAAAACGCAAGGCAGACGAAGCATTATCGTCAGCAAGAGTCCGAGATTACGAGTGGGAAGAGGAATCACTATTGGCCGTGTCCGAAGCCTTTTCTCAGACAAGAGCCGCGGTCGAGGCGGAGTCAAAGAGTCGCTACACAAAAATTCTGCGTATGATGGATGAGCATATGAAGAAGAAGGAAGAGAAGACCGTCCTCGGGCATCAACTGGATCTAATCGACGCTCAACTAAACCAACTGAATCAAATCTTGGGTGGAGAACTTGTCGACTTAGCCACAGAGCACAAGAAGTTAGAGGAGATGAGAGAGATTGCGGAGGCCGATGCCGACCAGTGTGTGGTTCCTCCTCCTCTTGATTGGTTTTTAGAAGCTCATGGTTCCTCCTCCTCTTAATCGGTTTTTAGAAGTGAATTCCATTGTAATGTCGTCTCTTCTTCTTTATGAACCCTAAACTTGTTTTATTTTTATTTCTTTTTGTAATGTTTCATATTAATATAACTCAGCCGGTATTATGATAAATCAGCTACTAAAGATTTATAAATCAGCCGTCACATGAATCGTTGAGACTTTTCGTTTTCCCATAAATATTGTAACTCAGCCGCAAGGCATATATATCAGCCATTTATTTTCATAAAGTTTCTTGAGGTAACTCAGCCATACTCACTCTAACTCAGCCGTAACATGAATCGGTGCGACATCTCGAATTCCCGTAAATATGATATCTCAGCCGTCAAATCATATATATCATTCATTTACTTTCAAATTTTTCTTGTGATAACTCAGCCATAAGTCACTATAACTCAGCCGTTACGTGACCTTTCGTTTTCCAATAATGGTTATAACTCAGCCGTAAAGCGATATTTTGGCGGAAACCATAAGTTAACCTAATAATTTTAAAATCCAGTTGTTGGCGGGAAACCATAAGTTAACCTAATAATATTAATATTCAATTGTCGAGTGATGTTCTTCTTCTTAAAAACGAAAATCCCCAAATGTCGAATGCTTAAACCCTAAAAACCAAATTCTCGTAAATCATGAGCAATGTATCTGGAGATTCGAGTTGTGCATCAACTGTCCGAGAGAGAGGACGAGGTACAGTTGTTGGCGTACCTAAGAGATGTTGGTGTGGAGAAGCAATCGTGGCCAAAATTCGAAATCGGAGTCAAATCCTTGTCGTAGATACTTCCGTTGTGGGTATGCAGCTGCGAAGAAGGTAGAGTCTGTTCTTGGTTATGTTGAATCTGTTCTTGTTGGTTTATGTTGAATCTGTTCTTGTTCCAATTGTTGTCTCCATCACCTTGATAGCTTATGAATGATGACCACGTCTTCAAGTGGGTCGATGAGGCACTGTTGGATGAGGTAGAGTCTTTCTCTGTTCAAACTGAAAAACTACAAATGGAGCTTGGGAAGGAGCTATTTGAGAGGGTTGAAGATGCAAAATCAGAATTGAAAGCAAGGATGAAGGTTATGATAGTTGTAATAGTTTTTGGTTATATAATCATGTTTGGTCTATTTAAGATAGTGTATGATGGGATTATGTTTCCATAATGTTGTTGTTAATGGTTATGGATTCCCAGCAAACTAATGTTGTTGTTAGTGATGTTTTATCAATCTCTTTTACTAACTCAGCCATATATTTACTATAACTCATCCATAACTCACTATAACTCAGCCGTCACATGACTTTTCGTTTTCCCGTAAATATTATAACTCAGCCCGTCAAGTCATTTATATCACTCATTTACTTTCAAATTGTTTCTTGTGATAGTGTATGATGGGATTATGTTTCCATAATGTTGTTGTTAATGGTTATGGATTTCAAGCAAACTAATGTTGTTGTTAGTGATGTTTTATCAATCTCTTTTACTAACTCAGCCATATATTTACTATAACTCATCCATAACTTACTATAGCTCAGCTGTCACATGACTTTTCGTTTTCCCGTAAATATTTTAACTCAGCCGTCAAGTCATTTATATCACTCATCTACTTTCAAATTGTTTCTTGTGATACCTCAGCCATAACTTACTATAACTCAGCCGTCACATGACTTTTCGTTTTCCCGTAAATATTATAGAGTTTACAAGAGCAGAGACTTGAAATATTTTATTAAAAAGAACAAAACAAGATAAATTATTCAAGAGTTCTTAAAAATAGATATGAACTATTTCAGTTTCCTCTCCCAGCGTATTGAATTGTCATCTCTCTAGCCATGGCTTCAAACCTTCTCTTATCAGATTTGTAGAGGTTGGCAAGATATTCAATGGTCTGTTCCTCATCATTGACCTCTGGTTCAATCAATTTCTCCACTATTCCCTTGAAAATCGTAACAATCGGCAAGGCAGTGGGAATCCAACGGTCGGCCCTCAAAACTTTTAGGTAAATGCCTCCACTATCTGATACATTTGGGTGGCAAATTCTTGTGATGAAAACAACCTGCATTATCAAGAAATTTTATTTAAAAAACTATTTAGTTGCTGCAAAAAGAGGAGTCCTAATAAACATGCTTGCTAAAATAAAAAGGAGTATAATAAAAAATAGATACCTTGGGGGGACTTCGTGGGTAATCAGGTGGAAAATTAAGCCTCATTTTAAACACTCCCCCTTCATAAGGGGTGTTCGCCGGTCCGATTAGAGTGGCCTCCCAACGGAAAATGTCGTCATCAACAGTTACTAATAAAAAGGCAAACACTCAATCTCTTTTATCATTAACAGTAAAACAAATCTAATCTGAAGATGTATGTGTTTACCTGCTGTGACGTTTGGCGAAAGATTCCTGTTCAGATATTTCAAATCAGTCCTTATATAGTTTGAAGGAGGACGACGGGCCATTTCTGACGGATTGAAGGAAGAAGGTAAACAGATTTTTCGGATCTGAGAGATGATTTAGGAGTTTTCGTGAGACAAAGGTTTGATGTGTAACTGGAGAGCAAAAAGTATTTATAATATGCGAAGCATCGCTTTGGTTTAAGTACCCCTTCGGCTTCATAAATACATAATTCTTACCCCTTCAACGCGTAATTATAACCGAACTAAAGCGACGCTTCGCGTATTACGCCTTCAATCAATTACGGTTTTACAAGCCTCTGGTGGCTATAACTCAGCCATAACGTTATAGGGCGCTATAACTCAGCCGTCACATGACCTTTCGTTTTCCCGTAAATATTATAACTCAGCCGTCAAGTCATATATATCACTCATTTACTTTCAAATTGTTTCTTGTGATAACTCAGCCATTACTCAGCCATTACTCAGCCGTCACATGACCTTTCGTTTTCCCGTAAATATTATAACTCAGCCGTGAAGTCATATATATTACTCATTTACTTTCAAATTGTTACTTGTGATAACTCAGCCATGAATCAATATAAATCAGCCGTCACATGGCCTTTCGTTATCCCGTAAATATTATAACTCAGCCGTGAAGTCTCACATGCACAGAGCATTAAAAATGCAACATGACTACATTCAGTTCGCAATTCGCCAAAAATAAAAATAAGAAAAAAATAAATGCGACAAGCATCATATTAGCGAACTAGTTCCCATGGGAAGGCTATCGTCTCTAGCATTCTGGACGGTCCTGAAGTCTCAAGATGGGAGCGGACCGGATAGATCGGACTCCAACGGTTCTTCCACCACCAGCTTGCTCAGTTCAGATCGCCAGATTTGACAATCCCGCCTTAAGGATTCAAGCCTTTCCATCGGCACTTCGGAGCCCTTGGACACCATCTCCTCCAAGAAGGCACATGGACCTTCTACGTCATGGCTTTCGCGGAAGAAATGGTCCGTTGACTCCAAGTGGTTGATGTACCGCCTCAGCCTCTCCAGGCAAGCTCGGTATGCCAAGACTTTCGTGTTGTGCGGGAAGTCAGTATTTCCCAAAGGTTCGTAATCACCTTCGGGTAAGTTGGGCACCACCATACGGGAGACCTGTTCTACGCAAGAGGCATGCTCAGCAAGTAGACGAGTCATGCGCCACTTCGCCAGAAAAACCTTCGTCGATGAGCTCATCCAGGACTCGGATAGTCCCTTCCAATCGGCAGAGCCGAAAGACTTGCTCCAATTTAAGACGAAATGCTTTAATATAAGCGCCAAGTCTCTTGCGGCGAGCTCGGTACATCCGGAGTTCCCTTTGCAAAGGATTAAAGTAACGGGATCGAGACGGAGACTCTTGAGGGGGCATTATCCGACGCATTCAGCGGCTCTTGAGGGGGCTAGTTCCAGCGGCTGTCAGTTCTCGGGCCCGTTTCAACCATGCAGATCGGGTAGTCACTGGCATCTTTGCTAGTTTCGTTCTAGTTTGGAATGCTCTTAACATTTCCAACCCTTTCCCTATTTATACTAAAACTTGGAACGCAACCCCCATTGATTCCACTGCCGGAAACCATAAGTTAAGCAAATAATAGGCGGGAAACCATAAGTTAACCAAATAATAGAACGTGTAAAAATCACTATAAGTCTATAAAAATCCTACATTACGGATTTATAATTGGTACGATATCTCAGCCATTACGGATTTATAAATCAATATAACTCAGGCGTTATATGAGTCGACGAGACCTCTCGTTTTCCCGTAAATATTATAACTCAGCCGTAAAGTCATATATATCAGATTGTTTCTTTCGATAACTCAGCCATTACTCAATCTAACTCAGCTATCACATGACCTTTCATTTTTCCGTAAATATTATAACTCAGCCGTAAAGCGATATTTTGGCGGGAAACAATAAGTTAACCAAATAATAGATCGTGTAAAAATCACTATAAGTCTATAAAAATCCTACATTAAGGATTTATAATTTAGCCGGTATTAAGATATCTCAGCCATTATGGATTTATAAATCATTATAACTCAGCCGTTAAACGTCGTCGACGAGACCTTTCGTTTTCCATTAAATATTACAACTCAGCCGTAATGTCATATATATCAGATTGTTTCTTTCGATAACTCAGCCATTACTCAATATAACTCAGCTATCACATGACCTTTCGTTTTTCCGTAAATATTATAATTCAGCCGTAAAGCGATATTTTGGCGGGAAACAATAAGTTAACCAAATAATAGAACGTGTAAAAATCACTATAAGTCTATAAAAATCCTACATTAAGGATTTATAATTTAGCCGGTATTAAGATATCTCAGCCATTATGGATTTATAAATCATTATAACTCAGCCGTTAAACGTCGTCGACGAGACCTTTCGTTTTCCATTAAATACCATAACTCAGCTATAAATTCGTATAAATCAGTCGTTTGCTTTCAGATTGTTTGTTCTGATACCTCAGCCATAACTTTACTATAACTCAGCCGATAAATGAAAGGATATACTAAAATGTGGAAAATAGTGTAGGGACCTTTAATACATGAAAAAGATACTCGCCTTTAATACAAGAAATGGAAAATAATTATTTTAAAATAAACAGAATTTAGAGTTACGAGTTGATAAGGTAAAACTTGAATTCACTGCTGAAACCCTAAAGGATCTCAGCGACTTTGAGGGACAACCACCAAAGGTAACAGTTTTTGCACATTATTTGATAACCGTTGAGAAGATGGAGACCGTTATCTATATAACACATCACAGCACAAGCGGGTGAAGGGAGTGACGGGCTGTCGGGATAGCGAAGGGAGGCTGTGTATGAGTATTTCCGGGCCGTCTTATAACGAGATAATTCCAACATAAAATCATTACCGGTCACAATGGCATCCGAAGACATCAGAGGATAATGATTTGCATCAAACAGCTGGAGGTAATGGACGGCCATAACCTCATTCCCTTGACAAATACTTAGTACCCCACATGCTAAGGTGGCATAAGCATCGGCCGGTACAATACGACTGAGAATATCAATCCCACGCTGGATATCTCTATCCTCAGCCACAACCCTTAGCCCTTCGTAGTAAATGGCAATGGGGTTGCCGGCGTCAAAGCATTTGACGAAGAAAGGCCTGTGCCGCCCTTCACTTTGGAGGCCACCATCGGGCATTGGATGTGTTGATTTCGATGGATCAGTACAAAGGCAATATATGACGGCTGTCTTTAGAACTTCATTACTGTATACTGAATTTTTCCCCCTATGACCAGCCCTTAAAGTAGAACCAAGTGAGGACCATCGATCTTCTGCAGCATCTTCTGCAACAAAGGAAACGATTTTTATGAAAACATCGTCGGGGAGATCTGGCATCTTGGGTGCTTGAGCGGACATAGTGTTGTAAAAAATAATTTTATTCTAGTTTGTAGCTGAGAGGTAATAGACTAAAGTAACGGGAATACTTGTATATATATAAAGATGGAATAATATTATATTATTTGGTTGGACCAGAGTATTACAACTCAGCTGTCAAGTGAAAATATCAGCCATTACTCTTTTGATAACTCAGCCATTACTCACTATAACTCAGTCGTAACTTGACCTTTCGTTTTCCCGTAAATAATATAAATCTTTTGATAACTCAGCCGTTATAATATATCATTCATTTACCCGTCAAGTCATATATATCACTCATTTACTTTAAAATTGTTTCTTGTGATAACTCAGCCATTACTCAGACGTCACATGACCTTTCGATTTCCCGTAAATATTATAACTCAGTCGTCAAGTCATATATATCACTTTACTCAGCCATAATGTTACTATCTCAACCATAACTCAGCTGTCACATGAATCGACGAGACCTTTCGTTTTCCCGTAAATATAATAAATCAGCCGTCACATGACCTTTCGTTTTCCCGAAAATACAATAACTCAGCCATAAAATCATATTTTGGCGGGAAAAAATAGTTATATGATTTGGCGGTATTACGGTATCAAGGCAACTAACACCAGTTAGACAACACCATTTTAGCGGTATTACGATATCTCAGCCATTGAGGATTTATAAATCACTATAACTCAGCCGTTATATTAATCGACGAGACCTTTCGTTTTCCCTTAAATACCATAGCTCAGCCATACATTAGTATAACTCAGTCGTTTGCTTTCAGATTGTTTGTTGTGATAACTCGGCCATTACGTTACTGAAATATTTAATTAAAAAAGGAGTTTACAACAGCAGAGACTGAAATATTGAATTAAAAAGAACAAATATAAGATAAATTATTCAAGAGTTCTTAAAAATAGATTTGAACTATTTAAGTTCATATTTCAGTTTCCTCTCCCAGCATATTGATTAGTCATCTCTCTAGCCATGGCTTCAAACCTTCTCCTATCAGATTTGTAAAGGTTAGCAAGATATTCAATGGTCTGTTCCTCATCGTTGACCTCTGGTTCAATCAACTTCTCCACTAATTCCTTGAAAAGCTTAACAATGGACATGGGAGTCCAACGGTTGGGCATCAAAACTTTTAGGTGAATGCCTCCCCTATCTGCTACATTTGGGTGGCAAATTTTTGTGATGAAAACAACCTGCATAATCAAGAAATTTTATTTAAAAAACTATTGAGTTGCTGCAAAAAAGGAGTACTAATAATCATGCTTCCTAAAATAAAAAGGAGTATAATCAAAAATAGATACCTTGGGGGGACTTCTTGGGTAATCAGGTGGAAAAGTAAGCCTAAGTTTAAACACTCCCCTTCATAAGGGTATTCACCGGTCCGATTAGAGTAGCCTCCCAACGGAAAATGTCGTCATCAACAGTTACTAAAAAGGCAAACACTCAATCTCTTTTATCCTTAACAGTAAAACAAATCTACTCTGAAGATGTATGTGTATACCTGCTGTTATGTTTGGCGAAAGATCCCTGTTCGGACATCTCAGATCAGTCCTTATAAGGCTTGAAGGAGAACGACGGGCCATTTCTGACGGATTGAAGGAAGAATGTAAATAGATTTTTCGAATCTGAGAGATGATTTAGGAGTTTTCGTGAGACAAATGTTTGATGTGTAAGTCCGATAGCAAAAATATTTATAATACGCGAAACGTCGCTTTGGTTTACAAAAGTACCCCTTCGGCTTCATAAGCGACGCTTCGCTTTAGTATTTCCGTAAATATTATAACTCAGCCGTCAAGTCATATATATCACTCATTTACTTTCATATTGTTTCTTGCGATAACTCAGCCATTAATGAGAGGAGGAGATACTAAATTGTGGAAAATAGGGACCTTTAATACATGAAAAAGATACTCGCCTTTAATACAAAAATGGAAAATAATTATTTTAAAATAAACAGACTTTAGAGTCGCGAGTTGATAAGGTAAAACTGGAATTCACTGCTGGAAACCCTAAAGGATCTCAGAGACTTTGACGGACAACCACCAAAGGTAACAGTTTTTGCACATGATTTCAAAGATGTCTCCACAGTGGAGAGGAAGGAGACCGTTGAGATGATGGAGACCGTCTTCTAAATAACACATCACAGGACAAGCGGGTGAAGGGAGTAGCTGGCTGTCAGGATAGCGAAGGGAGGCTGAGTATGAGTTTTTGCGGGCCGTCTTATAACGAGATAACTCAAACATAAAATAATTACCGGTTAACATGGCATCCGAAGACTTCAGAGGATAATGATTTGCATCAAACAGCTGGAGGTAATGGACGGCCATATCCTCATTCCCTTGACAAATACTTAGTACCCCACATGCTAAGGTGGCATAACCATCGGCCGGTACAATACGACTGAGAATATCAATCCCACGCTGGATATCTCTATCCTCAGCCACAACCCGTAGCCCTTCGTAGTAAATGGCAATGGGGTTGCCGGCCTCAAAGCATCTGACGAAGAAAGGCCTGTGCCGCCCTTCATTTTGGAGGCTACCATCAGGGGCATTGGATGTATTGATATCTGCTGGATCAGTACAAAGCCAATATATAGCAGCTGTCTTTAGAACTTCATCACTCCTTTTTCCCCTACGACCAGCCCTTAAAATAGAACCAAGTGAGGACCATCCACCATATTCTGCAGCATTTTGTGCAACAAGGGAAACGATTTTTATGAAAACATCGTCGGGGAGATCCGGCATCTTGGGTGCTCAAGCGGACAGATTGTTGTAAAAAATAATTTTATTCTAGTTTGTAGTTGAGTGGTAATAGACTAAAGTAACGGGAATACTTGTATATATACAGAGATGGAATAATATTATATTATTTGGTTGGACCAGAGTACAAGAAAGTTTTCCCGTAAATATTACAACTCAGCTGTAAAGTGAATATATTAAACATTACTCTTTCGATAACTCAGCCATAACTCACTATAACTCAGTCGTAACATGACCTTTCGTTTTCCCGTGAATAATAGTATAACTCAGCCGTCAAATCATATATATCATTAATTTACCTTTAAAAATTTTGTAATAACCCAGCCATTACTCTCTATAACTCAGTTATAATATGTCCTTTCGTTTCCCGTATATATTATAACTCAGCCGTCAAGCGATATTTTGGCGGGAAACCATAAGTTAACCTAATAATAAACGCGACCTTTCGTTTTTCCTATTGTTTTTCCTTTATATTTTCCTCATTCATATGACTCTCTTTCATCTCTTTCATCTCTTCTTCGTTTCTATTGTTTCTCTTTATCTTTTCTTAAATCACGATCTGTCTATCTGTACATCTTTATATCGACATGGAAGTTGTTCCTCACATCGATGGACAGTTTTTTAGAGATGTCGAAGCGATCATCTGCGCCACTGGTCGGGAGAATATTCCGGTTCTAATCCCTGGTGTGGGTTCCTTGGTTGACAAAACCACTGTTACGTGGTTCAAATTCCTTCACGTTCTCTCTATCGCGATTGGAGGAATACTTCAACACAACTGGTACCATGCGTGGCCGACGTACCGCTTGATTCCCTTCCACTTTAAGAGACGGTGGTTTCTCCTCCTCGCGGTAAGATCAGTAAAACAAACCATATTGATATTATTCTTTACTCTTATCGTTCCTTTCCTTTAATTGTAGCGTAAATACACGTGGGATCCAAAGCATACTTTAACGGTCGGACGCAGTTTAATTTGGTGGCTAGAACGATAATCAGATCCCGATACGTGCTCTGAGGAGGATATGGGCGAGTGGTGGCAATAAACCCAAGATGCTGACTAGCATAGTTTGGAATGATTTGGTCTATGTTTGAAGAATTTGGCCCAGATGACGTCTGTTTCAAAAAGTGATTGTCATTGTACTTTTGTGTCGTCTTCTACATGAACTAATGAACTATGAACTACGAACTATGATTTTGTGTTTTGTTAGTACTTTCATATTAATATAAGGGAAGGGAATCAGTCGTTATTACGATATCTCAGCCTTCACAGAATCATAACTCAATCATTAAGTTCAATAAGTCAACCACAATATAGAATAACTCGAGACATCACTTTACCGTAACACTTTGAATAATTATTTTAAATTTAGATTTGAGTTATAATAATTTTAATTTAAATTTTCGGATAAATACTTTTACAAAAAATAAAAATGCGTGAAACATTTTAATAATATCGAGAGACGTTTTAATACTTTAAGAAAAATAAAATTCAAAATTCGAATAATAATTATTTAATTATTTGCAATAATATCTTGTGATAAAAAGCTCACTTTATGAATTTATTATGCGTGTGGATTTGAGCAGGCACAGAATTAGTGATTTTTCACGCTTCCCTAACACTTTTTGTAATACCAAGAGACGTTTTAATACTTATTAGTAATCTGACAGAACAAAAGACCCAAGAAAGAAAGAAGAATACGTTTTCATATCTTCATATTATTGAGAAGACCGTAAACAATAACTCAGCCATAACGTTACCATAACTCAGCCAACCCCAAATTAGAATGACTATATAACTGACCAAACCGACCCAAACCGGAAACTAATTTTTCCATTATTTTCGGTTAATTACGGTTATATTCGGCTTGCTATCGGTTATATTAAGTTAATCGACCTAATTTGGATAACATTTGGGTTATATTATGGTTATATAGTCGTCTAACCGACACATAACCGGAAATAACCGAAAAGTAATTTCAAAATTTTTTTAAAAATTTGAAAATGGTTATCATATTAGTATATCCAAATTACCACCTTAAACCAAACACAATATAACCAAAACCAAACTGTTATATTAAAACCCATAATATTGGAAAATATGAAACATACATCTCTAACCCTAACCCTAACCCTAACCCTAACCCCTAAACGTCATGTGTTGTATGTTCTACACATCCTTGGTGAGAATGTGTAAAAATCAATCTTTGTCTATAATTATTACTTTTCATTGCTTATAGTGATTGTCATATTCCTTTTTTTCATTCTATATTTTAATTTTGAGTTATAATGATTTTAATTTACAAATATTTCATAATTGAGCCGTGTGAAGTATGTAAATCAGCCGTAACTTAACCGTAAACCAGCCATAATTTTGAAAATAGACAAATCAAAGTTTTACAAATCCAAGTACAATTCCAAAAGAAACAAAAGGAAGGAAGGACATAATGCATTATTTAAGCTGGATCAAAAAACCATGTGCCTCATCGTAGATTTCGCAGCCATTTTAACCCGTATAGCCTGGATATTTTGATCACTGATTCCATCGAAAGACACACCAAGCGCTAGACATTCAATAAACTTTAAAGCGTACACGCCACAGTCACCAACCTGTACGTTTGAGGGACTTTGGAGGCACTCTTCCTCCTGAAACTGAACTGACTGGCAGTAGTGTACGAATTTCGTGAGGAACATTCGCGTTCATCAATGCTGGAATCATCCGTGTAAACGCCCTACAATCATTCAGCATTGTAAGCTCACTCTTTTCGGTTACTTGTCCCACGATGCTATCATAGCAATCAATATGCCTTCTCTTTAGATCCACGTGCAGCGCCACCCAGTGATTGCCTCCAGTTTGTGGAGTAATATACAGGTGATCCACATCTTCTATCCACTTCAAATTAGTCGGTTCATCTAGTGGTAACAAACCTTTAACTAATGAAAGGACCGACCTTTTTTTTAAAATAAATATATATATATAATATAATAAATAAACTACAACTAGTGGTCCCATACCCACTAGTCACCTAACCTCAAACACAACCAACAGCGGAAAAATAATAATACTAATAACCAATAAATATCAATCCAATAATATAAATATCCAATATAATTCCATCCTTAACTAATGATCCAAAACATCATGAAAACAAGCAACCAGCAACCTAATCCATGCTCTAAGACTCAACTCTAGCAACCTAACAATGCCAGATCAACAATCAACCGAGTCCCTAGAACATCCTCCTCTTCACTGCCTGGATCCCACGGTCACACTTTGCCTTTACCTGCACCACAAACACATATTGCAATGCATGAGTATTTTACAAACACTCGGTAAGGCAATCCTCCCATCTTGGGCTATACACACAAGCAGAGTATCGTAATCAACACACAACAATCACGACAATAACAAAACAGGACGTAGCACGACCGATGCCACAACTGCATCGATCGATGCTACAGGAGAAACATCGATCGATACAGAAGCTGCATCGATCGATGCAAGTGTAACTTGCATCGACCGATACCCAGTCTGCATCCGACGCATGCTCGACGCACACGAAAACCCTAAAGTTCATCGCGCCGTCCTCGCATTGCATCGACCGATGCAAGCTATGCATCGATCGACGCAACGTCGAGCACCGTGATTTCTCCGAAGTTTCTCGCGGATCTCGTTCCTACAACCACATAAACTCAATCCCAAGCCACAAGAAAGCTTCCTAACGTCCATAACAACACCTAATACGTCAAAAACAAACAACAAGCAAATCACTGAATTCTCTAGCTTAGATAAGCCATGGTCCTGCACTTACCTTTGCCACAGGAGAAACTAAACCTTAAACAATCAAGAACACGCTCCCGGAAGCTCCTACAACGATCCCAGCTACAGATCTTTACAGAACGCCCCAAATCTCCAAGAAATCACCAAGAACTCTCAAGAACACTTTTCTTTCTCTTTGTTTTCTCAAAACGGCTGAATACGTCTAATGAGACAAAAGGCACGACTTAAGGGTTTTCCCTTTCCTTCTCCCCAAAACGCAGCGTTTGACTTAAGTCAAAACGAATTGAGTCAGCATCGATCGATGCTCTATCGATCGATGCACACCCTAACCGGAATTCCGGTTCACGGATGTTACAATTCTCCCCCACCAAACTGGATTCGTCCTCGAATCCCAAACAACCATCAGCCAAGGACTCCCGTACAACCGTCTCCACGGCCCGCACTCCTCCGACCGATCTACGTAAGGTCACCTCTAGGCGTAGACTTCACGCTCCAGCGTCATTTGCTCTCGACTTTTGACTTTCCTTTTCCCATAGGCCTAAACCTTGAGTTTCATCGGCTCCTCATCAGACCTAAGTCTGCATGCCAATGCTGGCTCCTCATCGGGCCTAAGCCCGCATGCCATAATATATAAGGAAAATCCAACTCGTCTCTCGGGTCGTCACCTTGCGCGCTCCTCCGGACCGTCGTCCGAAGTCGATATACCAACCATACTCCAAAGTCACAAAGTCTCCGAATATGGCAGTACTAGGAGAACCAAAGTCCTCCCAGAGCCGCGAGCAAACGATTCGAACACGTCCGAGTCCTATCCCTATCCGGTTTCCTTCCGTGACTCGTAAAACATCTCAACGTTCTACCAGCCACATATTCCCTCACTGGAATACCATATGACCACACAAGGATCATATACACGCCACAAAGGCCGCCCCAAGGCCAACAAAATGTCCTCACGAGGACCGCCACCAAGGCCAAACAAATGTCCTAAAAGAACCGCCACCAAGGCCACTCGTCCCGAAGGACCATCACGAAGACCATTCGTCCCGAAGGACCGTCACGAAGACCATCTGTCCCGAAGGACCGTCACAAAGACCATCTGTCCCGAAGGACCGTCACAAAGACCATCTGTCCCGAAGGACCGTCAAAGACCATCTGTCCCGAAGGACCGTCACAAAGACCATCTGTCCCGAAGGACCGTCACAAAGACAAGACACTGCTAAACAGCCCGCCACGAAGGCCAACATACGGCTAAAAGCCCGCCACAAAACACACAATTGGCTAAACGCCCGCCACAAAGGCCACACAATGTCTAACAAGACCGCCACACACAGGCACTCTGACCCGAAGGTCCGCCACAAAGGCACAAAAGCCTCTCCCAGGCTTCCCACCGCAAAAGAAATGGGCAATTCTCTCTCCCGAGAAACTTTCCATAAAATAGCACTTCCCATTTCTGGAACCTTTCCACTTAAGGAAACTTCTATTTCGGGAAACTTTTCCCCCAAACCCCGCCTCACGGAAACTTTGTACCCCGAGCACCACCTCATCTTGTTACTGAGTCGCACAACCAACCACCCCAAGCGACCGAGTAACAAGAGAGATGGGCTGGAATACTCCATTCCCGCTCCAGCCACGGATTACGACGGAACCAGACTAGGCAAGCTCAGGTTGGGTTGCTTCCATTTACCAACTTGAACCTTGCATCCTTGCCTCAGGTTCCCAGGTCTGCTCCTCCACACCATCACAGTCCAAAGGACTCTCATCAAAGGAACCTTCTTCTTCCGAAGTTCCTTGATCCTCCTCTCGAGAACCCTCACTGGTCTCGCCTCCAAAGTCATGTTAGGCTGAAGATCTTCGGAATCTTAGCCAACAACTGATCATCCTCACGGAGACACTTCCGCAACATAGACACATGGAACACCTTATGGAAAGCACGCATAACCTCAGGTAACTCCAGTCTATATGCCACTGGTCCAACTCGCTCAATCACTCTGAACGGACCCATATACCTCGGACTCAACTTAGTCTGTCAATGACCTGTTCGGACCCCGCAACATGGCCATCTTGAGGTACACTCTCCTACCTGAAACTCCAGTCTCTTCTCCTCTTATCCGCATAACTCCTCTGCCTATCCTGAGCCTCTTTCATGTTCAGCTTGAGAACCCGAATCTTCTCTGAGGTCTCCTGAACAAAATCCGCCCGTACATGCTCTCTCCCCACCTGAGTCCAGCATAACGTGTGTACGACACGGCCTCCCATACAAAGCCTCATAAGGAGCCATACCAATACTCGCCTGATAGCTGTGTTGTAAGCAAACTCTACTAGGTTCAGGTGATCTGCCCAATGGCCACCCCAATCCAAAACACACATCCTCAGCAAATCCTCCAACGTCTGGATCGTCCGCTCGACTGTCCATCTCTGGGATGATAAGCTGTACTCATATGCACCTTAGTGCCCATCTCAGCCTGAAATGCCTGCCAGAACACCAAGTGAACTTAGAATCTCTGTCAGACACAATGCTCGCTGGCACCCCATGCAATCTGACTATCTCCCGCATACTTCTTAGCCAAGACCGCTGCTCCATCAGTCTCTTAATGGCCAGAAAATGTGCTGACTTAGTCAACCGGTCCACGATGACCCAGATAGCATCAAAAGCCCGTGACACTGGCAATCCTACCACAAAATCCATGGTAATCATATCCCACTTCCACTCAGGAATGGGTAAACTCTTCAGTAACCCGCCAGGAACCTGATGCTCAGCCTTCACTAGCTGACACACATCACACCTCGAAACCCCAGCTACATCCTTCTTCATCCCGACCCAATGATAGTACCTCGAGGTCACGGTACATCTTAGTCGCTCCTGGATGAATAGACAGCTTGCTCGAATGAGCCTCTCTCAGAATCTCCTTCCTCAACTCCTCATCCTTGGGCACACAATCCGACCATGCACCAAGATAGTACCATTATCTGAGACCTGATACTCGACTCAACATCCTTTGAGGCATTCACCAGCCCAAATCCTTCTCTTGTGCCAACCGCACCCTACTCAAAAGATCTGCTCGGTCAACTGCTTCCAAACCCAACGGTTCCAGTGAAACAGCACACAAGCTCAACGCACTGATCTCTCCTACTAGAGACTCCATCTCCTGCTCTTGAGCCGAAGCTACCCTCTTCCGACTCAGAGCATCCGCAACCGTGTTAGCCTTACCTGGATGATAGGCTTTCTCCAAATCATAGTCTGCCACAAGCTCCATCCACCGCCTCGCCTCAAATTCAACTCAGGCTGAGTGAATATATACTTCAGGCTCTTATGATCTGTAAAACACCTGTACCTTTGCACCATAAAGATAAGACCTCCAAATCTTCAGGGCAAAGACTACAACACCCATCTCCAAATCATGAGTAGGATAGTTGCCTTCATGCACCCGCAACTGCCGCGATGCATAGGCAATCACCTTCCCATGCTGCATCAGAACACACCCCAAACCAACTCTGGATGCATCTGTATAAACCACATAGGGTTCTCCCTGCTCGGCAAAGCCAATACTGGCGCAGTAGTCAACATCTCCTTCAGGCTTGCAAAACCTTCCTCACACTCTTCTGACCAGACAAAAGGAACATCCTTCCCTGTCAACTTAGTCATAGGACGTGCTCTGCTTGCAAACCCCTGCACAAATCTCCTGTAGTAACCTGCCAAACCGAGAAAACTTCGATCTCTAGCATTCTGCGGTCTAGGCCAATCTCTGATAGCCTGAATCTTCTGGATCCACAGAAACCCCTTCGCAGAAACGATATGACCCGAAAACCCATCTCACTGCCAGAAACTACACTTGCTCAACTTAGCAAACAACTTCTGCTCCCGCAGCTTCTCCATAACCGCCCTCAAATGCACTGCATGCTCCTCAGACTCTTAGAATAGACCAGGATATCGTCGATGAAAATGATGACAGATACATCCAAACTCCTGAACACACTGTTCATCAATCTCATAAACGCTGCTGGTGCGTTAGTCAACCCGAAAGGCATCACCACAAACTCATAATGCCCATACCTCGTCCTGAAAGCAGTCTTCCTCACATCTGCCTCATCTATCGGTATCGATGATAACCCGACGCAGATCCACCTTAGAGAACCAAGTAGCTCCCTCAACTGATCCAACAACTCATCGATCCTAGGAAGAGGATACTTGTTCTTCACAGTGACCCGGTTCAAACCCCGATAATCAATGCATAATCTGAAACTCCCATCCTTCTTCTTCAAACAACACCGGCGCTCCCCATGGTGATACACTAGGACGGATGAATCCCTTACTCAATAAATCCTCCACTGCTTCTTCAGCTCGCCATCTCTGCTGGAGCCATTCTGTAAGGGCCTTGGATAACGGTGTCGTCCCCGGTTCCAGTTCAATGGTAAAAGGATCCGACCGAGATGGTGGTAACCACAAAGACTGAAACACATCCTCAAATTCCTCTACTACCGAATACCGCTAACCGTAGACTTCCCCACTGACTCTGGCATAGATATAGTAACCGAGATAAGCCTCACGGCCCTTCTCGATCATCTTCCCAGCCTGAATGGCTGAGATCACGAGACTCCCGAAGTCGGTCTAATACCCTGAAAAACCAACTTCCCTCCTGGACGCTCAAACTCCTCTACCCCGATAGCAATCCAGATGCACCATATGCCGATGCAACCAATCCATCCCGAGAATAACATCATACAACTCCACTGACTGATAAGCAAATCCGCTGGCCATGACTCTCCCGATCTGAATATCAACCCCTCCAGCTCGTCCAATAACTCTCAGGAACTTGCCTCCAGCAACTCTAACAACTCCTGTACGCTCCCGGAATCCCTCGATTCCCGCACACTCGCACACTCCGGAGTAATGAAGCTATGAAGCTCCGAATCAAACATAACGTGGGACTTAAACCCGCCCACCAACAAGGTCCCTACACAAACCTCATGTGTTGAGAACTAACACTTTATCACAGGAACATATACAATCTGAACCTACTACAATTCACAAAGTTAGAGTACCAGAAAATATACCTATGATCGCCCAGCACTGGTTCCACCAGTCTCGGCTGATGTAAACCCGTGGCGCCTGCTCAATCTGTGCCACCTGCTGACCTCAGGCTGCACCTGCTGCAACGCTGCCACTGCTGCCGGCTGCAACTTGGGACAAAGGCCTGATGTGCCCCGTCTCCCTACAGTGATAACAAACCGGAGGTCCTGCCGTCGGAACACTCCTCTTGGGACAACTAGCAACCTTGTGATCCTTGCTCCCACATCCGAAGCAACCCGCACCACTCGGCTTCTGCGTAGCCTCCCACTTCCTCTTGGTTCCCTGAGCATGCCTACCGCCCTGCTGGAACCACCCTGCTGCTGAGCCTTACTAGGCTGAGCTACTGGAGTAACCGACACTGACTGTGCCCGGATATCCTCCTCAATCTCTGCTGCAGTCTCAACCAGCTCTGCACGCGTAGCATAGTACCGCCCTCACAGTGAACTCTCAACTCATCCCGTAGAGCTCTCATAAACCTCCTCACCTGAGCCTCCTCGGACTCCATAGCCCGACCCCCATAACATAAAAGTCGACTGAACTCCAAATCCAGCTCCCGCACTGACCGTGTCCCCGAGACAACCGAAGGAACTGCACCTCCAAACGATCCAATGCCTCTCTAGGAAATACTTGCGGTTGAACTCCAGAACGAAGTCAGCCCAAGTCATCTCCCGCTGCACCCTCCTAGCAGCCACAGACCCACCACAACTCAGCATCTCCGCTCAAAAGTGACCCTATGTCCACCGAACTCCTCGGGACATCTCAGAGTGAGGAAGTTACGTTCCACCCTCGTCCTCCACGCATCCGCAGCAGTAGGATCTACACCTCCCGAGAACTGCTCAGTACGCAACTTGCCCATCTCTGACAACATGCCGAGATAACGAGCATGAACCCCTACATCTGCAGCCACTGGCTGCCGCTCCTCCGCCACCACTGGTGGCACTACCCGAGCTGAGCTGGTACCACGGTGGTAACCGCTCCAACACCTGTGCTAGCAAAGCCGCAATGTCAACACCAGGACTCCACCGCGGGGCTCCCACACCCGGACCCTAGCATCACCGACCACTGGAGCATCTACACCGCCCCCTCGGCCACACTCACTGAATCCCCGGTACCTGCGACTCGCCAACACCCTCAGCTGTCACACTCTGGTCCTCGGTCTCACTAACCACCGGGGCTCTCCCCTACCACGACCACGACCACGACCGCGACCACGACCGGCGTCACGACCTCGACCAGCAACAGCACCACCTCTAACCATCTGCACTACCATGAAAGAAGGCTAAGCAAACAAATACTATTTAACACGAAATAGAAACTCACCGTGGAATCACCAATAGGCTCGAAGAGGATGTTCTAGGACTCCATGCCACACACAATTGACTAACTCACATAATCAATCAAGACATGCAATCCCAAACATCTACAGCACAAAGCCTAGTGAACCCAAACCTAGAACCGTAAGGGCTCTGATACCAAAATGAAAGGACCGACCTTTTTTAAAATAAATATATATAATATAATAAATAAACTACAACTAGTGGTCCCATACCCACTAGTCACCTAACCTCAAACACAACCAACAGCGGAAAAATAATAATAATAACCAATAAATATCAATCCAATAATATAAATATCCAATATAATTCCATCCTTAACTAATGATCAAAACATCATGAAAACAAGTAACCAGCAACCTAATCCATGCTCTAAGACTCAACTCAGCAACCTAACAATGCCAGATCAACAATCAACAGTCCCTAGACATCCTCCTCTTCCTGCCTGGATCCCACGGTCACACTTTGCCTTTACGCACCACAAACACATATTGCAATGCATGAGTATTTTACAAACACTCAGTAAGGCAATCCTCCCATCTACTGGGCTATACACACAAGCAATAGAGTATCGATAATCAACACACAACAATCAATGACAATAACAAAACAGGACGTAGCATCGACCGATGCCACAACTGTCGATCGATGCCAACGGGAGAAACATCGATCGATACGAGCTGCATCGATCGATGCAAGTGTAACTTTCACATCGACCGATACCCAGTCTGCATCGACCGACGCATGCTCGACGCACACGAAAAACCCTAAAGTTCATCGCGCCGTCCCTTGTCGGCCGATGCAAGCTATGCATCGATCGACGCAACGTCGAGCACCGTGATTTCTCCGAGGTTTCTGCCGGATCTCGTTCCTCAACACAGAAACTCAATCCCAAGCCACAGAAAGCTTCCTAACGTCCATAACAACACCCTAATACGTCTAACAACAAACAAAGCAAATCACTGAATTCTCTAGCTTAGATAAGCCATGGTCCTGCTTACCTTTGCCACAGGAGAAACTAAACCTTAAACAATCAAGAACACGCTCCCAGGAAGCTCCACAACGATCCCAGCTACAGATCTTTACAGAGCGCCCCAAATCTCCAAGAAATCACCAAGAACTCTCAAGAACACTTCTCTTTCTCTTTTGTTTTCTCAAAAACGGCTGAATACGTCTAATGAGACAAAAGGCACGACTTAAGGGTTTTCCCTTTCCTTCTCCCCAAAACGCAGCGTTTGACTTAAGTCAGCGCACGAGGTGAGTCAGCATCGATCGATGCTCCTACATCGATCGATGCACACCCTAGGAATTCCGGTTCACGGATGTTACAACTAACTCTTCATAACTATTGCCAGTCATTTTAAAAAACTTGGGTTTCATATTGAACATCGTATAATCACCAATCATCGATCTAGTGAACCACGGGTCTATAAACGCAATGCGTTTGTTGTGAAATGGGAAGGGATCTCGTTTGTACCTATGCGAGGAGTCTCATAAGCCTTTGTGAGTGCTGTAAACAGAAAAACGATTAGTAAACAACAACTCAGCCATAATGTAATATAAGTCAGTCGTAAACAATAACAAATCATACCACTGCCACCTACTGTCAATATGTATTATATCTCAGCCGTAAACATAATAACTCAGCCATTACGTATAATATCTCAGCCGTAAACATAATAACTCAGCCATTACGTATAATATCTCAGCCGTAAACATAATAACTCAGACATCAAGTTAAACTTACTTTATCAGACAGCCACCCAAATGTACCAGACGGCCAGTTATTTCTTTCGGTGATGAGAGTCCTATAGAATTCAATATTGTTTGACTGCCTAATGGTGTACCCCTAAGAAAAATAAAAACAGGTTAATATAATTTTAACAAGATGTGATTAACAAGTGCAAGGGTCATACTCGGCTTTCTTTAGGTACTCAAAAGTTTCGCAACTTGACCGGATCAACGGTGCAGAGGATCATATATTCGGTCAGGTGAACAGTTATTCCTCATGCACGTCAGTCCGTTGTCCCCAATATAAGGAAAAGTCCTCTCTTATTGTAGCTTGTAGTTTATTCAATGAACTTCCATCCGGGGACAGCTTAACATTCTCAGCCTTAAAGCTTTGATTCTATCAAGCCTAATCTTTTCCTCCTCATCATCCTTGATTCAGGTTCAGGATATTGTTTCAGCCATAATCTTGGCTGTCATATCACATATACTGCGTCACGCGTCGACACCAGCGTTTGCACCAGCTTTGGATACTCCTCATTCAAATCAGATCCCGATTGAATGATTTGATTGGAAACTTAGTAGTCTTTCTAACTCTTTTCTTTGGCGGATTATTTCCATCCTTCTCTTCCATGAACTCTTTAACATTCTTTGCAGCCGCCGCCTCATCTTCCGCTTCTTTTCCAAAACTCTTTAACCTTCTTCGCAGCCGCAATCTTGGCCTTCTGCCGCCATCTCTTTTGTTCTTCTTGGCAAACATTCCTCATCTCTTTGAGTTCATTTTTTAATTATATTGTATAATATAATGTGAAAAATAACTTTATAAATTGATTACGCGTGTGGATCTGAGCAGGCACAGAATTATTGTTTGGGGTTCCCCACAACACTTTTAGTAATATCGAGGCACGGCACAAAAGACTAAACGAAGCCGTACCAAGTACATAACTCACTCATCCGTACGAAGTAAATAACTCAGCCGTTCGAAATATATAACTCAGCCATAACATATATGTTTATTCAAAATTTAATTATAACTCAACCGTGTGAAGTACATAACTCAGCCGTAACATTGAAAATATACTAAACTAAGGACTTTCTTATCATTACAATTCTACGAAATCCAAATTTTTCAATATCCAGAAATCAATTCCTACGAAAGAAATCCAGATGTTTTTACATATCCAAGTACAATTCCTACCAAAAGAAATCCAAAGGTTTTTACATATCAAAGTGCAAGTCCTACCTAACCAAAAGAAATACAAATGTTTTTTACGTGAACTGATTCATAAAATCAGGTGACTCATCGAAGATTTCTGCTGCCATTTTAACACGTATACCCTGGATGTTTTGATCACGATTCCATCGAAAGACACACCAAGCGCTAGACATTCTATAAACTTTAAGCGTACACGCCACAGTCACCAATCTGTACGTTTTGCGGGACCTGGAGACTGTCCTCCTCCTGAATGTAAACTGTTTGTAAGTAGGTGTAAGAATTTCGTGAGGAACGTTCGCGTTCATCATTGCTGGAATCATCCGCGTAAACGCCCTACAAGCATTCAGCATTCTAAGCTCACTCTCTTCGGTTACTTGTCCCACGATGCTATCATAGCAATCAATATGCCTTCTGTTGAGATCCACGTGCAGCGCCACCCAGTGATCGCCTCCACCTTGTGGAGCAATATAAGGTGATCCACATCTTCTATCCACTTCAAATTAGTTTGTTCATCTGATGGAATCAAACCTTTAACTAATTCTTCATAACAATTGCCAGTCATTGTAAAAAACTTGGTTCGGACTTGAACACCGGATAATGACGGTGAACCATTTCACTGGTGAACCATGGGTCTATAAACGCAATGTGTTTGTTGTGGAATGGGAAGGGATCTCGCTTGTACCTACACCTAAGGACTCTCATAAACGCGCCAAGTGCTGTACAACAGAAAACTGAGTAGTAAACAACAACGCAGCCATAATGTAATATAAGTCAGACAACGACAACAATAACTAAGACATTAAGATAAACTTACTTCATCAGTACACCACCCATATTTACCATATTCTTCTGGCCTCACTGGCCAGTCCTTTCGTCGGTGATTAGCACCCTATAGAATTCAATTTCCATTCCGCCTTCGCCTAACGGGATATTCCTAACAAACAAATAAACACAAGTTAATATAATGTTAACAAGCTGTTATTAACTTGTTAAGCTTCTTCTGGCCTCACTGGCCAGTCCTTTCGTTCGGTGATTAGCACCCTATAGAATTCAATTTCCATTCCGCCTTCGCCTAACGGGATATTCCTAACAAACAAATAAACACAAGTTAATATAATGTTAACAAGCTGTTATTAACTTGTTAAGCAAAGGGTCTAAAGGGTCATACTCGGCTTTCTTTAGGTACTCCAAAAGTTTGAACCTTGACCGGATCAACAGGTGCCGAGGATCATATATTCCAGTCCAGGTGAACAGTTCTTCCTCATGCACGTCAGTCCGTTGTCTCCAATATTAGGGAAAATCCAGCTTGGATGATCTTGTTGTGTATTCAATGAACTTCCATCCGGGGACAGCTTAACACTCTCCAGCCTTAAAGCTTTAATTCTATCAAGCCTAATCTTTTCCTCCTCATCATCCTCAGATTCAGGTTCAAGTGAGTCGGCTTCAGCAAAATACTCGTCTGTAATATCTTCTGCACCAGCTTCGAACCTCCAGGTAGTACAAATTTCAACGGCTTAACACCAGCAGCCACAACAGCAGCAGTAGCTTCCGAACCTCTACCTCTACCTCTACCTCTCCTACCTCCACCTCCACCTCTACCTCCAGCCGCAGCTACTTCTTTAGCCTGCTTTGCCGCAGCTACTTCTTTAGCCTGCTTTGCAGCTACTTCTTTAGCCTGCTTTGCCGCAGCTACTTCTTTGGGCTTCTAACGCAGCTACTTCTTTGGCCTTCTCTGCCGCCTCTAACTCTTTGGCCTCCTCTGCCGCCTCTAACTCTTTAACATTTCTCCTCGTGGAAGGCCGTGTTTTCGTATCAGCTGGTCTCTTAGTAGCTGCAGACTTCTTAGCATCTTGAGAAGTCAAATAGTTCTTTTTCTGTATATTAAAATTATAATAACTCAGCCTAAATATTCTGAAAAATCAGCCATAAAAAAAAGATAAATCAGACATTATAATAACTCAGCCTAAACATTCTGAAAAATCAGCCATAAAACAAAGATAAACCAGACATTACCTTCTCTCCCGCCTCTAACTCTTTGGCCTTCTCTGACGCCTCTAACTCTTTGGCATTTCTCCTCGTGGAAGGCCCTGTTTTCGTATCAGCTGGTTTCTTAGCAGCTGGAGACTTCTTAGGAGAAGTCAAAGAGTTCTTTTCCTGCATATCATAGTGAAGACAATTAAAATTATAATAACTCAGCCTAAACATTCTGAAACATCAGCCATGAAACAAAGATAAACCAGACATTACCTTCTCTCCCGCCTCTAACTCTTTGGCCTTCTCTCGACGCCTCTAACTCTTTGGCATTTCTCCTCGTGGAAGGCCCTGTTTCGTATCAGCTGATTTCTTAGCAGCTGGAGACTTCTTAGGAGAAGTCAAAGAGTTCTTTCCCTGTATATCATAGCGAAGACAATTAAAATTATAATAACTCAGCCTAAACATTCTGAAACATCAGCCATAAAACAAAGATAAACCAGACATTACCGAAACTTTTGGTGGACCTTTGATGTCTGAAGTTCCTGTCCATGTCCCAGGTTATTTAGTTCCTGTCCCATTTTTAAAGTCTGGTCAGTCGTGCTCTTTGGAAACACGAGCTCTTTCATATGTTTGAGGTCCGTCTCAAAAGATCCAAGCCTGGATTCAATCCTTTCATCCATCTTCTTCTCCGATTCGCTGATACATTTTCAATGTTCCTATCAACGGCGTCAAACCTTGTGTATAACTTAGAGATCAATTCGTAGAGATCATCTGCCCAACATCTTTCCCAACATCTTCCTCCTCACTTACCTTTTTTCCTTTCTTCTTCCTCTCCTGCAACTCCTTCACTAGTTTCCTGACTGTTGGAAACTTTCATCTTCGAACTTTCCGCTTCTTTGCGGGAGGAGATTCAGACTCAACAACTGCTTTAGCTTTCTTTTCTTTTTCTTCTTATCACTCCCTTAACATCCCAAAACCTTTAACAAACGTATTCAGATGTATGTCTTCGATCAGGCGATCGATTGCTGGGTCGTCTTCTTCGTCTGGCCACGAATGAAATAGCTCGCAGCCATTTTCCTTCATAACCATATTAATCACACGCAGCTGTAACATAAGAGATTATGAAACCCATCAAAAAAGTTTTAACTCAGACAAGACTAAAGCATAAATCAGTCATTACTAAAACATAACTCAGCCAACACTAAACCATAAATCAGCCATTACTAAAACATAACTCAGCCGTTACTAAACAATAACTCAGCCATAACTAATCATACTCATCCATTACTAAACAATCACTCAACCAGATATAAACCTTACCTCACCAAGCGCTTTGATCTCTTCAGCAATTGCGGTTTCCAGCGATGAACGTGTACGGTTTCCACCCCATTGAAGCATCGGTATGCCACCATCATTAGCTGATGCATTCCCAAACCGTTCTCCAAAGCATTTGATGGACTCATACGCCCAAGCCTGTAACACGGGTGTAAAACCCACTGAGAGTGTACGACTTTCCCGTAGGGTTCAACATCTTTATGGAATCAACAAGAGCTTCAAATGCTGACCGA
This sequence comes from Camelina hispida, assembly GCA_023657505.1. Lineage (NCBI taxonomy): Eukaryota > Viridiplantae > Streptophyta > Magnoliopsida > Brassicales > Brassicaceae > Camelina > Camelina hispida. Next base: position 40,134,525 of record CP094634.1, on the reverse strand, counting down.
CCCCACGGATACGTCTTCATTGCTTCATCATCAAAAACTCTTTTGGCACTTTCATATGGAATTCTAGAGTTATGATGCAAACCATAAAGTCCAATGTGTTGAAGAAGCAACAGCCCCAGCCATTTACGATGATCAAGGTTAACCCATCCCCGACACACTTTTAATGCTTCCCTGAGTTCAAGTAGCATTGACCTGCCCCACCAGGCACTTTCAAAGTCGGAAGAACTTTTTGTGTTCCTCTTCAAGTTCAAACTGTTCAGTAGGCATTGGGTCTATGTTTAACCCCGTCAGATAATGAAATTCATTCAACCCAAACCTGATAGGTTGACCGCCGACCACAAACAAAACTCCTTCTTATGTACCCTTAACTGGTTACATAGTAGGAAATGAACAACCTTACCAGACCAGACGATTGGCTATCAACTAGCTTAGAGATTATTCCAATTGGTACTTTCTTCGTTTCATCCCATGCATCCAGTCCTATTGATTCCCTAATTTGAGGGAATTCTTTCATCCTGAAATTGGTGTTTATATCTCTAGACTTATTTTAGCGTATAGTCTTGGGGGTAATCCCTTGCTTGTTCTTCGGAAGAAATAATCACCATCGACATATGTTATAGTTCATAAGTAAATCATAACATAAATCACCCATAACATAAAACAAACTCATACATAAAGCATAACATAACTCAGCCACAAACACATAACTCAGATCTAAAGACAAAATATCTCAGTCACAACTCATCCGTCCGCAAAATAAAACAAACAGTAAATCAGCCATCGAATCGAATAAATCTAACAAATCAGCCATAAACCCTAAAATAACTGAGCCGCAACATAAAACAAAAAGTAAATCAGCCATCGAATCGAATAGATCTAACAAATCAGCCGTCATTAACAACGGCGACAATCAGCGGTAAATCATCGAAAAACCCCACATTCAGCCGGAAAACTCGAAACTAATCAGTCGACACATACCGGATAGACGAAGACGAAGAAAACGAAGAGAAAGAGAGAGCGACGACGAAGAAAGAGAGTGCGACGACGAAGATGAAACGAGTAAAGACGGTGAGAGATGACGGCAGAGATGACGAGAGATGACGGCGGGAGATTGACGGCAAGAGAGTAGACAACAACAGAGTATCGCCGGCGACAAGAGACGAGAGTTTCGATATATTTTTTTTCGCGGTTGTGAACAGTTAAAACCTATTCACTTTCCCTCTCTTTGATATAAACAAGAAAAAACAAAACTGTGGATCTAAAAAACTGCGATCTAAAAAAAATTGCTTAATGACTGTGTTAAATCATATCTGATGTGTATTTTAATTTGCTGATGTGTATTTTTTTTTAATTTTTTACTCAATTTCGAGTAACAAAATTCAAGGGGTAAATTGTAATTACACCCAGGGCACTAAACATTCTAGTAATTTTCAAAAGATTTATAGATATGAGTAATAAACCAACTTTTGGATAACATTTGAGTAATTCTTTCAAAAATTAATGGATGTGATTTTTGAAACCAAGAGGTACAACAAAGAGATGCAAAGACTAAGATGTGTGATTTAAAAGGTGTAAAAATGAATGGATGTGATTTTTGAAAGCAGGAGGTACAACAAAGAGATGCAAAAACTAAGAGGTGTGATTTTTGAAAGATGAGGGTGCGACGAAAAGACACGATTAATAATTTTAAACCGTTGGATTAAAACTGGAACCAATCTCATCCGTTGGATTAAAAGTTGACACAAAAAAGTGGGTTTAAAGATGGGGTGTAATGAAAAGACATGATTAATAGGTACAACAAAGAGGTGTAAGACATATAGGTACAACAAAGAGGTGTAACACATAGAGGTGTGAAATTAAAATATGTAAAAATTAATGGATGTGATTTTTGAAACCAGGAGGTACAACAAAGAGATGCAAAGACTAAGAGGTGTGATTTAAAAGGTGTAAAAATAAATGGATGTGATTTTGAAACAAGGAGGTACAACAAAGAGATGCAAAAACTAATAGGTGTAATTTTTGAAAGATGGGGGTGCGACGAAAAGAAACTATGTGTTACACCTCTTTGTTGTACCTATTAATCATGTCTTTTCATTACACCTCCATCTTTCAAAAATCACACCTCTTAATTTTAACACCTTTTTATTTCATACCTCTACGTCTTACACCTCTTTGTTGTATCTCCATGTTTCTCATCTATTAATTTTGACAACTTTTTTTTCACACATCTATGTCTTACACCTCTTTATTTATTATATATTAACTTTTTTAGACAACATAAGTTTCAAAAATTGTTTTCTGAGTACTAAAAGATTGTTTAATTGAAGTGCTTTTTAACTAACAAACATCAATCTCTAATTCAATGTAATTTAATATTTTCGCTGACCTGTAGTGTTTCTTCGGTTAGATTATTATTATTGTTAGTCGACACTACTAAGTTCATACATTAATCTTAGTTTTGTAAACTTTTAGTCTCTTCAATATTTTTAGCATTTCCGGTTTTCATGTTTTTGATCCGTTGAATAAATACGCGTGCTATATTTTTTTGCATGGCTAATGTTTTTAATTCTCAATGTGCAGATTTTATTTTTTTGACTTTCTAGAAAAACTAAAACCAAGATACAAGAGGCACGATGATATGCAATGATACTAAGCCAAATTTTTTTAACAAACATGGTATAATTATAAATTTATATATGTTCTATTATTTAACCTAATTATTTTTTTAACAAACATGGTATAAATGTAAAAAAAAAAAAAATTATGTAGGATGTCCTAGATATAAATGATCCAGGTTAGTTTCCATTCTTTTGTAAATAAAGCTTTTAAAATTTTAGTTTAATTTTAATTTCTTATATTTCTGGGTATCAAACATTTTGATAATATATAGAAATATTACAAATGAGCATGGAAATAGAGAGTGCCGAAGAAAAAGTCAGACATACTTGTGACAACAAATAATCAAATTGTAGAAAGCGTAAGCACGACCAAATGACAAATCAAGTTAGAAAGAAAAGATCTACTAAAGGTAACTTATTTAGTCTTTGATGACTTTCTAATTAATCTGTATATACAATTTTTTAAAAACATAATGTATAACAGTCACTTTAAGAGTGATCTAGAATCTGCCAAAAAAAAAATGCAAGTAATTTCTAAAATTAGTGTTTAACCCAAAGAAGAAAACATCAAGAGGTGAGATATTATTATCACATGTTTCACCACATCGACTTCATTTTCGCTGTCGTTGATTAAAGAACATGATGGTACCGATTCATAGACATAAGTGGGAAATCAATTCCTAATATTGGTGGATATACGGATATAAACTTCAATCTAGCAAAAACTGCACACACTTTTCCATTTAGCGGTTTAAAATTATAAATGATCCCAACAGTTATAAATTATTAATCGTGTCTTTTCGTCGTGCCTCCATCTTTCAAAAATCACATCTATTTATTTTTACACTTTTTTATTTCAAACCTCTATATTTAGGTTGTACCTCCATGTTTCAAAGATCACATCCATTAATTTTTACACCTTTTTATTGCACACCTCTATGTCTTACACCTCTTTGTTTATTATATATAAACTTTTCTGGACAACATAAACATGTTTCAAAAAATTATTTTCTGAGTATTTTCAAAACTTACAAGTTAATAAATAAACATGTTTGCTTGTTTCTCTTTACTTCAGTATCCGTTTTTCTGCTTACTCTAATTTTATTTCTTCCTTTTTTCTTTATTTGTTTTCATCATCTGTTTGCTTGTTTCTCAGTCACCATTTTTCTGCTTTCCATAATTTTATTTATTTCTTATTTCTTTATTTATTTTCATCATCTGTTTGCTTGTTTCTCTTTATTTCAGTCTCCATTTTTCTTTTTTCTCTAATTTTAATTCTTTCTTCTTTCTTTATTTGTTTTCATCATTTATTTACTTCAGTCTCCATCTTTCTTTTTTCTTTTATTTTATTTCTTTCTTCTTTCTTTATTTGTTTTTATCATCTGTTTGCTTGTTTCTCTTTACTTCAGTCTCAAGTTTTTCTTTTTTTTTTCTCTAATTTTATTTCTTTCTTCTTTCTTTATTTGTTTTCATCATCTTTTTGCTTGTTTCTCTTTACTTCTGTCTCCATTTTTCTGTTTTCACTAATTTTATTTTTTTCTTCTTTCTTTATTGGTTTTCATCATCTGTTTGCTTGTTTCTCTGTACTTCAATCTCCGATATTTTTTTTCTCTAATTTTATTTATTTCTTCTTTATTTATTTGTTTTCATCATCTGTTTGCTTATTTCTCTTTACTTCAGTCTCCATTTTTCTACTTTCTCTAATTCTATTTATTTCTTTTTTCTTTATTTGTTTTCATCATCTGTTTGCTTGTTTCTCTGTACTTCAATCTCCGTTTTTCTTTTTCTTCTAATTTTATTTCTTTCTTCTTTCTTTATTTGTTTTCATCATCTGTTTGCTTGTTTCTCTTTACTTCAGTCTCCATTTTGTTTTTTTCTATAATTTTATTTTTTTCTTCTTTCTTTATTTCTTTTCATCATCTGTTTGCTTGTTTCTATTTACTTCAGTCTCCATTTTTCTGTTTTCTCTAATTTTATTTCTTTCTTCTTTATTTATTTGTTTTCATCATCTGTTTGCTTATTTCTCTTTACTACAGCCTCCATTTTTCTGCTTTCTCTATTTTTATTTCTTTCTTTTTTCTTTATTTGTTTTCATCATCTGTTAGCTTGTTTCTCTATACTTCAATCTCCGTTTTTCTTTTTTCTCTAATTTTATTTCTTTCTTCTTTCTTTATTTGTTTTCATCATGTGTTTGCTTGTTTCTCTTTAGTGCAGTCTCCATTTTTCTTTTTTCTCTAATTTTATTTCTTTCTTCTTTCTTTATTTTTTTTCATCATCAGTTTGCTTGTTTCTCTGTACTTCAATCTCCGTTTTTCTTTTTTTCTCTAATTTTATTTCTTTCTTCTTTCTTTATTTATTTTCATCATCTGTTTGCTTGTTTCTCTTTACTTCAGTTTTCATTTTTCATTTTTCTTCTTTCTTTATTTGTTTTCATCATCTGTTTGCTTGTTTCTCTTTACTTCAATTTCCATTTTTCTGCTTTCTCTAATTTTATTTCTTTCTTCTTTCTTTATTTGTTTTCATCATCTGTTTGCTTGTTTCTCTTTACTTCTGAAACAACCCGACCCTTTTTTTTTATAATAAATACTGTATTTAATTAAGCATCCCATACTACTTAATTAAACCAACAACACACACATTACCAACCAACCACAATACCAATCATAAACCAACATCCAATAACATGCACAGCGGAAAACATATAATATTAATCAACTCAATATATAACATCAATACATAACAATCCTAACCATTCTATCCAACAACCTAGCATAACTCTATCCATGGTTCCAATCATAAACAATATATATATATATGACAACACACAAACGAGACCCTAGATCATCCTCCTCCTCATCGCCATGATTCCACAACACAAACCTGCACACCACAAACAACAATTGAGATGCGTAAGTATTATCACAAATACTTAGTGAGACAATCCTCCCATCTACTGGGCTATACACACAAGCAACTGAGAAACCAATGCTTAACAAATAACAACCAAACACAAACAAACCAGGAAAACACAAAACAAGCAACTTGGTGTCGACCGACACCAGAGAGGTGTCGATCGACACTGGCCAAACAGGGTGTCGACCGACACCTAAATGGTGTCGATCAACACTCTCTTCGCAGACGAAACTGCACGAATCCGAACGACGAACCTCCGTTTCCAATCATCTCCAATCCATTCCAACCTCACCCAAAACCTTCAGGAACCTATAAGAACCATAACACAACCACCACAAGCAAGAACAACACCACTAACACAACCAATCAAGCAAGAACAACACCACAAAGCACCACTAATCAAGCAAGAACAACAAAGGATTCTCAGGCTTAGATAAGCCATGGTCATGCACTCACCTTATCAACTGATTATAACAATCAATACAACCAGTTGAGACCCTCCTAACGTCTGAAACAGCCCAGAAACGCCCTACAACAAGCCACACAACCAAAAACGACTTATAACAAAACTGGACAGAAACATCAGAAAAGAACAGTCTCAAAGACGAAACCCTAAAATAAAAACCAACCGTTAACTATCAAATCGCTCCGGTGAAACGCTACCCCTAGACGTCACGAAGCTTCCCACAAAATTTCAGCACGATCAGACACCACACGAGACCACGATCTCAGTTACAATCTCCGATGGTCCCAACTCGCGTCTGAGAAAACGTGTCTCACGAAACTGCCAATAACTCATCGAGTTTAAATCCAAATCTACTTCTGTAAAAAGGAGAATGACGATGAAAGACTTGGGAATAAACCTACCAAATTTCATTACCTTTGAGAATGATTTGATATGCCGAAACTGCTTCCTCCCAAACCCTAACGATTCTGATCTTTCTCCTTTAATCTCCTTCACACCACAATAGACTCTCTCCTCTCTCTCTAACTCTGAAAACGGCGACCACACACCCTAAAACCCTTCATTTGTCGCTTCTCCACTTATATACTCGGTTTAGATAATTAAACCAAACCAACCAAACCAACCAAACCAAAATTGCGAATTAAAACAAACCCGACGAACCCACAAAGGGGTGTCGATCGATGCCACAAGGGTGTCGATCGACACTCCTTCCAAAAACACAAAATCTGGTTCGCGGATGTTACAATTCTCCCCACCAATAAGGATTCGTCCTCGAATCCCGCAACACCGTCCATCCGTCAAGGACCCCATGCCACCGTCAACACGGCCCGCACGTCCTCCGACCAGATTGAACACCGTCAGCCAAGGTTTCCCGTGCAACTGTCGCAACAGCCCGCACACCTCCGACTGAACCACGAGGTCTCCCTCTAGTCAATATACTCACATCAAAGACACTATTTGCTCACAACCTAGTGCTTCCCCGTCCGTGGTCGCAACCAACGAATCATGCCGGCTCGCTATCAGGCCAACCGCCTTAAGCTACGGCATCCAGGAAGTCACTCACACACACTCCGACTGAACTACGAGGTCTCCTCTAGCCAATATACTCACATCAAAGACATTATTTGCTCACAACTCAGTGCTTCCCCGTCCGTGGTCGCAACCAACGAATCATGCCGGCTCGCTATCAGGCCAACCGCCTTAAGCTACGGCATCCAGAGTCACTCACATACACTCCCCCGCTCTCAGGTCGCAACCTTCGAGTCATACCGGCTCACTGCCAGGCCACAGCCTACAGCTACGGTATCCAGGAGTCTCACACGCCCACTCCCGCTCTGGGTCGCAACCTCGAGACATACCGGCTCACTGCCGAGCCACGGCTCACAGCTACGGTATCCAGGAGTCTCAAAATGCCGCTCTAAGGTCGTCACCTTAAAGCGCGCTCACGGATCGTCATCCGAAGCAAACATACCACTCCCACTCTCTGGCCACAAAGTCCATCGAGCTATCGGTATCACATGAGTTGGGCCCACACAATCCTGAGCAAACAAGTCTGATGTCAACGAGTATCTCCCGACTAGATCTACCTCAACACTTTCCATTTCTGGAAACTTCTATTTTTAGAAACTTTCCTCTTTTAGCATTGCGCCTTCACGAAAACTCATAACCCAAACACCACCATGACCACCACCCGGTCACCCTGGAACACCTACCCTCGAGGTATTTTCCATACACTTTCCAAAAATAACAAAGCTCTAACTCCTATGAAGCTTTCCATTTATAACCACCCTCTATTCATGGAAACTTTCTATTTATAGAACTCCCGAGCTATTTCTTTCCACATGACACACGAGTCAAAAATCCAAACGAACTCCATTTGCAATACATCCACTTACACAACTCACCGCCAACGGTATTTCCCGATACCGGCGTGATCTACCACTTTCCAACAACTTTTCAATAGCCAACTGCAACCCCGCACAGAAGCTAAAAACACTACACAACTAACAATACACAAAAATCACTTACCGTGGAATCTCATTAAAGGCTCGAAGAGGATGATACTAGGACTCCATACCGCAAACAAATTTACTAACTACTCATAATCAATTCCATCACACAACATCATGCATCAAGCAAAAGGAAAATAATTCACCCAATTAAATTCCTAACCGCTCTAACCATCCATTTAACCATCCTAGAACCGTAAAGGCTCGATACCAAAATGAAACAACCCGACCTTTTTTTTTATAATAAATACTGTATTTAATTAAGCATCCCATACTACTTAATTAAACCAACAACACACACATTACCAACCAACCACAATACCAATCATAAACCAACATCCAATAACATGCACAGCGGAAAACATATAACATTAATCAACTCAATATATAACATCAATACATAACAATCCTAACCATTCTATCCAACAACCTAGCATAACTCTATCCATGGTTCCAATCATAAACAATATATATATATATATGACAACACACAAACGAGACCCTAGATCATCCTCCTCCTCATCGCCATGATTCCACAACACAAACCTGCACACCACAAACAACAATTGAGATGCGTAAGTATTATCACAAATACTTAGTGAGGCAATCCTCCCATCTACTGGGCTATACACACAAGCAACTGAGAAACCAATGCTTAACAAATAACAACCAAACACAAACAAACCAGGAAAACACAAAACAAGCAACTTGGTGTCGACCGACACCAGAGAGGTGTCGATCGACACTGGCCAAACAGGGTGTCGACCGACACCTAAATGGTGTCGATCAACACTCTCTTCGCAGACGCAAACTGCACGAATCCGAACGACGAACCTCCGTTTCCAATCATCTCCAATCCATTCCAACCTCACCCAAAACCTTCAGGAACCTATAAGAACCATAACACAACCACCACAAGCAAGAACAACACCACTAACACAACCAATCAAGCAAGAACAACACCACAAAGCACCACTAATCAAGCAAGAACAACAAAGGATTCTCAGGCTTAGATAAGCCATGGTCATGCACTCACCTTATCAACTGATTATAACAATCAATACAACCAGTTGAGACCCTCCTAACGTCTGAAACAGCCCAGAAACGCCCTACAACAAGCCACACAACCAAAAACGACTTATAACAAAACTGGACAGAAACATCAGAAAAGAACAGTCTCAAAGACGAAACCCTAAAATAAAAACCAACCGTTAACTATCAAATCGCTCCGGTGAAAAGCTACCCCTAGACGTCACGAAGCTTCCCACAAAATTTCAGCACGATCAGACACCACACGAGACCACGATCTCAGTTACAATCTCCGATGGTCCCAACTCGCGTCTGAGAAAACGTGTCTCACGAAACTGCCAATAACTCATCGAGTTTAAATCCAAATCTACTTCTGTAAAAAGGAGAATGACGATGAAAGACTTGGGAATAAACCTACCAAATTTCATTACCTTTGAGAATGATTTGATATGCCGAAACTGCTTCCTCCCAAACCCTAACGATTCTGATCTTTCTCCTTTAATCTCCTTCACACCACAATAGACTCTCTCCTCTCTCTCTAACTCTGAAAACGGCGACCACACACCCTAAAACCCTTCATTTGTCGCTTCTCCACTTATATACTCGGTTTAGATAACTAAACCAAACCAACCAAACCAACCAAACCAAAATTGCGAATTAAAACAAACCCGACGAACCCAGACAAAGGGGTGTCGATCGATGCCACAAGGGTGTCGATCGACACTCCTTCCAAAAACACAAAATCTGGTTCGCGGATGTTACAACTTCAGTCTCGATTTTTCTATTTTCTTTAATTTTTTTTCTTTATTTGTTTTCATCATCTGTTTGCTTGTTTCTCTTTACTCCAGTCTCCAATTTTCTCCTTTCAATAATTTTATTTCTTTCTTCTTTCTTTATTTGTTTTCATCATCTATTTGCTTGTTTCCCTTTACTTCAGTCTCCATTTTTCTGCTTTCTATAATTTTATTTATTAATTTTTTCTTTATTTGTTTTCATCATTTCTTTGTTTGTTTCTCTTTACTTCAGTCTCCATTTTTTTTTTCTTCTTTCCTTATTTATTTTCATCTTCTATTTGATTGTTTCTCTTTTCTTCAGTTTCCATTTTTCTTTGTTTTTTCTAATATTATTTCTTTCTTCTTTCTTTATTTGTTTTCATCATCTGTTTGCTTGTTTTTCTTTACTTTAGTCTCCATTTTTCTGTTTTCTCTAATTTTATTTATTTATTTATTTTCATCATCGCTTTGCTTATTTCTCTTTATTTCAGTCTCCATTTTTCTGTTTTCTCTAATTTTATTTCTTTCTTCTTTCTTTATTTGTTTTCATCATCGCTTTGCTTATTTCTCTTTATTTCACTTCAGTCTCCATTTTTCTGTTTTCTCTAATTTTATTTCTTTCTTCTTTCTTTATTTATTTTCATCATCTTTTTGCTTGTTTATCTTTACTTTACTTCAGTCTCCATTTTTTTTTTTTCTAATTTTAGTTCTTTCTTCTTTCTTTATGTGTTTTCATCTTCTCTTTACTTCAGTCTCAAGTTTTTCTTTTTTTTTCTCTAATTTTTTTCCTTTCTTCTTTCTTTATTTGTTTTCATCATCTTTTTGCTTGTTTCTCTTTACTTCTGTCTCCATTTTTCTGTTTTCTCTAATTTTATTTTTTCTTCTTTCTTTATTTATTTTCATCATCTGTTTGCTTGTTTCTCTTTATTTCAGTCTCCATTTTTATTTCTAAAATTAGTGTTTAACCCAAAGAAGAAAACATCAAGAGGTGAGATATTATTATCACATGTTTCACCACATCGACTTCATTTTCGCTGTCGTTGATTAAAGAACATGATGGTACCGATTCATAGACATAAGTGGGAAATCAATTCCTAATATTGGTGGATATACGGATATAAACTTCAATCTAGCAAAAACTGCACACACTTTTCCATTTACCGGTTTAAAATTATTAATGATCCCAACAGTTACAAATTATTAATCGTGTCTTTTCGTCGTGCCTCCATCTTCCAAAAATCACATCTATTTATTTTTACACTTCTATGTTTAGGTTGTACCTCCATGTTTCAAAGATCACATCCATTAATTTTTACACCTTTTTATTGCACACATCTATGTCTTACACCTCTTTGTTTATTATATATAAACTTTTCTGGACAACATTAACATGGTTCGAAAAATTATTTTCTGAGTATTTTCAAAACTTACAAGTTAATAAATAAACATGTTTGCTTGTTTCTCTTTATTTCAGTATCCGTTTTTCTGCTTACTCTAATTTTATTTCTTCCTTTTTTCTTTATTTGTTTTCATCATCTGTTTGCTTGTTTCTCAGTCATCATTTTTCTGCTTTCCATAATTTTATTTATTTCTTATTTCTTTATTTATTTCCATCATCTGTTTGCTTGTTTCTCTTTATTTCATTCTCCATTTTTCTTTTTTCTCTAATTTTAATGATTTCTTCTTTCTTTATTTGTTTTCATCATCTATTTACTTCAGTCTCCATTTTTCTTTTTTATTTTATTTTATTTCTTTCTTCTTTCTTTATTTGTTTTTATCATCTGTTTGCTTGTTTCTCTTTACTTCAGTCTCAAGTTTTTCTTTTTTTTTTTCTCTAATTTTATTTCTTTCTTCTTTCTTTATTTGTTTTCATCATCTTTTTGCTTGTTTCTCTTTACTTCTGTCTCCTTTTTTCTGTTTTCTCTAATTTTATTTTTTTCTTCTTTCTTTATTTGTTTTCATCATCTGTTTGCTTGTTTCTCTTTACTTCAGTCTCCATTTTGTTTTTTTCACTAATTTTATTTTTTTCTTCTTTATTTATTTGTTTTCATCATATCTTTGCTTGTTTCTATTTACTTCAGTCTCTATTTTTCTTTTTTCTCTAATTTTATTTCTTTATTTTTTATTTATTTGTTTTCGTCATCTGTTTGCTTGTTTCTCTTTACTTCAGTCTCCAATTTTCTGTTTTCTTTATTTGTTTTCATCATCTCTTTGCTTGTTTCGCTTTACTTCAGTCTCCATTTTTCTGCTTTCAATAATTTTATTTCTTTCTTTTTTTCTTTATTTGTTTTCATCATTTGTTTGCTTGTTTTTTCTTTACTTCAGTCTCCATTTTTCTGCTTTCTATAATTTTATTTCTTTCTTTTTTTCTTTATTTGTTTTCATCATCTCTTTGATTGTTTTTTTAACTTCATTCTCCATTTTTCTTTTTCTCTTTTCTCTCTTCTTTTTTTATTCATTTTCATATTTTATTTGTTTGTTTCTCTTTACTTCAGTCTCCATTTTTTTTTCTCTAATTTTATTTCTTTCTTCTTTCTTTATTTGTTTTTATTATCTGTTTGCTTGTTTCTCTTTACTTCAGTCTTCATTTTTCTGTTTTCTCTAATTTTATTTCTTTCTTCTTTCTTTATTTGTTTTAATTATCTGTTTGCTTGTTTCTCTTTACTTCAGTCTACATTTTCTGTTTTCTTTAATTTTATTTCTTTCTTCTTTATATATTTGTTTTCATCATATGTTTGCTTGTTTCTCTTTACTTCAGTCTCCATTTTTCTTTTTTCACTAACTTTATTTCTTTCTTCTTTCTTTATTTGTTTTCATCATTTGTTTGTTTTTCTCTAATTTATTTCTCTAATTTTATTTTTTTCTTCTTTCTTTATTTGTTTTCATCATCTGTTTGCTTGTTTCTCTTTACTTCAGTCACCATTTTTCTTTTTTTTCTCTAATTTTATTTCTTTCTTCTTTCTTTATTTGTTTTCATCATTTGTTTGTTTGTTCCTCTTTATTTCAGTCTCCATTTTTCTTTTTTTCTCTAATTTTATTTCTTTCTTCTTTCTTTATTTGTTTTCATCATCTGTTTGCTTGTTTCTCTTTACTTAATTCTCCATTTTTTTTTTGCTCTAATTTTATTTCTTTATTCTTTCTTTATTTGTTTTCATCATCTGTTTGCTTGTTTCTCTTTACTTCAGTCTCCATTTTTCTGCTTTCTCTAATTTTATTTCTTTCTTCTTTCTTTATTTGTTTTCATCATCTGTTTGCTTGTTTCTCTTTACTTCAGTCACCATTTTTCTTTTTTCTCTAATTTTATTTATTTCTTCTTTCTTTATTTGTTTTCATCATCTCTTTGCTTGTTTCTCTTTACTTCAGTCCCCATTTTTCTTTTTTTCTCTAATTTTATTTCTTTCTTCTTTCATTATTTGTTTTCATCATCTGTTTGCTTGTTTCTCTTTACTTCAGTCTCCATTTTTCTGCTTTCTCTAATTTTATTTCTTTCTTTTTTCTTTATTTGTTTTCATTTTTTTTTCTTTCTTTATTTCTTTTCATCATCTGTTTGCTTTTTTTTTTTTTTTTACTTTAGTGAATAGATTTATATACATAGAGGTGGAATTGTAGATGAATATATAATACAAACAACTATCGTTTTGTAGACAAAACATATGATATATAAAAAGTCTAAAGTCATTAAATATTTTGACAATTCTAATAGATTATATATATTGATAATCCAATTTTAAATATACTTACTACTTATTTTTTTCCGTACAGGATGTTGGTTATTTATCTAGTTTTTTGGAAAGGTAAAAACAATTATGAGTGAAAAAATACAAACAGATTTATAATCTAAATGATTTCATTAGAAATTTAAAACTTTATTTTTAAGAAAAATCCATAAACCTTTAGTTTAATTAATAAGCCTTACAAAAAATTCATTCTTTTATAATAATATATTTTTAGTAATTTTAAAAACTACTTGCAAATGGTTGATTATTAAAAATTTGGAACAATTGAAATATCAATATAAAAATGAAAACAATGTTTTCTCAGTAACTTACACATAAATAGGACATCACTTACATGATTAGTAAATGAATGCATAGCTTCTCCGAGTGATCTGATCTTAAATATGAAATTTACCAAATATTTCAATGCTTCAATTAAATGGTTAGGATAATTTCTTTTAATATGTTTTAATAAATAAAGATAATTTATGAAGAATTATACTTAGTTAAAGATGTGAACATTTGAATAGACACAACTGTTCAGAAAAATTACAACTGTTCGTAAGAGACACAACTTTACAGTTAACATACATTTACAATTTTTTAAAAAGACGCAACAATATAATTTTTTTGTCAAAAAAGATTAAATAAAATATTTTTATGAAAGTCATAATGAAAAAACACAATTGTTTTTCGCATTTATTCAGCTTGCTATTATCATATGTTAAAAAAGAAAATTAAAAATTTCCCAAAAGAAGAACAAATGTATATAATCCTAAAGACGTGTACATTTGAACTAAAAGGAAAGTTGATTGTTACAAAAGAAGAACAAATTATATATATTACTAAAGATATGAATATTTGAATAGGTGCGATTTTTGAAATCATGTTTAAAATATGATTCCAGGAGGTACAACAAAGAGATGCAAAAACTAAGAGGTACAACAAAGAGATGTTTACACAGTTTAAAATCATGTTTCCAGGAGGTACAACAAAGAGATGCAAAAACTAAGAGGTGTGATTTTTGAAAGATGGCAGTGCGACGAAAAGACACGATTAATAATTTTAAACCGTTGGATTAAAACTGGAACCAATCTCATCCGTTGGATTAAAAGTTGACACAAAAAGTGGGTTTAAAGATGGGGGTGTAATGAAAAGACATGAATAATAGGTACAACAAAGAGGTGTAAGACATAGAGGTACAACAAAGAGGTGTAACACATAGAGGTGTGAGATTAAAATGTGTAAAAATTAATGGATGTGATTTTTGAAACCAGGAGGTACAACAAAGAGATGCAAAGACTAAGAGGTGTGATTTAAAAGATGTAAAAATAAATGGATGTGATTTTGAAACCAGGAGGTACAACAAAGAGATGCAAAAACTAAGAGGTGTGATTTTTGAAAGATGGGGGTGCGATGAAAAGACACGATTGATAATTTTAAACCGTTGGATTAAAACTGAAACCAATCTCATCCGTTGGATTAAAAGTTGACACGAAAAAGTGAGTTTGCTATTATATATAGATTTTTGAACATGTTTGGTGAAAATGTTTCAATATGACCCGTGCTTAGATAAGATTATTTCTAAAATGTAAAGTTGAAAACGACCCCATAAGATCTCGGAAATCACGATTAAGTGTGATAAATTGTCAAAAGAAAAATTTATGCCTAACAGTTTAAATTTTGTAACAATATATGAAATACTAAAGATTTTATTTTGGAAATTGTATAAATCATTGGAATATTCTCTATAAGAGGATTTTTTGGAATATTCTTAAATGTATTTATATAACCCATGAATTGACCAACTAATCTATAATTTTTTTTAAACCAACTTATATTTAATCTATAACCTATTTTGTAATCAACTTAGAAAAATTATATAGTCTACCAAAAAAATTGTGTACTTCCATTTTATTATATAGGGGATTGTTTTTAGAATGCCTATCCCTTCATTTCCAACTTTGAAAATGGCCTTTAATTAATATCATATTGCTTTTAAAAAAAAGACATGTAAAAAGGATTATTTTTGAGAATGCCCCTTACTCTGTTGTTTTCGTTCGTGTTTTTTTTGGCGGAATTCTTTTTATTTTACAACAAAAATATCAGTTCAAAAGAGCCAATGTGAAGGAATAGAGTTTCTAAAAACAATCGGATGCGGAGATGTACGCGTCTAGCGTGCCAAAGAATCCGTATTTACATTAGCATTTCTAGAAATAAGCGATAATGAGAAAGAAGAAAACTCCTCTCTGTCCATCCTGATATCTTCAAGGTAAGTCTTGAATGCGATTTAGTTTTCCAGTTTAGTTTTTCCTTACTTAACATTTAAAGGAAATACTGTTTAACTTTATTTACTCATTTTATGATTTGTATATGTACATATCTAGTTGGTGGTAACGGTATAGTTAAATAGTTAATTGACAAGAGAATTTTAAAGATACTTTTTCCAATATTTTTTAAAAACAAAAACACTACTAAAAATTAAATATTTATTTAAATATGTGTGTAAACTTATAAAAGTATATATAAATAATATTTAAATGTGTGTAGAATTATATATACTTTATAAATATCTTTAAAACCCTTTAAAAATTCTTTTAAAACCATATAAAACTTTACAAATATTTGGATCGAACATTTAAGTAGTAGTTATTATTTATGATAACCTATTAAATTTATCAAACTTTATAAATTTTCCTATTTAATAAAAACTATTTTTAAAAATCAATAAATGAAAATAACAGTTTTGAAAAGAAACACACCAAAAATAATATTTTCAAAAACTCTCTTAACTGAACTTACATCCGAATCTTAGACCAAATCCAATGAGAGTATGTAAGCAAATATCTTAGGCTAAAATTGGAAAAAAATGGTTAATATGCTAAGAAATATATCTTAGCTAATAATTTTTTTGGTTGTTTCTTACAGCCACGTGTTTTACTTGTGAATATGTAGCGTTTTAGTGAGTAAAAAGGCAAAAAAATTGCGCCTTATTTTTTGTCTCTTCTTCCTTCTCTCTCTCGCAATGTTTCGTTATCTCCGATAGCGAAAGAAGAGATCTCAATCTTTCTCGTTTGATTTTAGAGGAAAATCGAGCAGAAACTCTATCTAATCCGCTGGTCATCATCTACAATCTAAGTTTGGTTGGTCGCGATCTGCAAATGAAAGTACTTTTCAAGCTTCTTCAATGATCATTGATTTAATATCTCTTTTGATGCTCCAATCTCTTTATAACGGTGCGATTCTTTCTATTTTTGTGTGCAGATCGTGATGAATTAGGGTTGTTTGATGTATTCGATTTTAGGGTTTTTTGGAATTGGGATTGTTTGTGTTAGAAGCTGTAACATCCGCGAACCAATTTGTGTAATTTTGGTGTGGGTGTCGATCGACACCCTTGGTGGCATCGATCGACACCATGTTTTTCCGGTTTGGTCGGGTTTGATTTTAATTGCTGATTGGTTCGGTTTGGTTTGATTTAAAACCCTAATCGTGTGTTAAGTGTTTGGGACGAGTGAAGGGTTTCAGAAAGTCTCATTTGGTCGCCGTTTTTGTGTTTTGGGAGAGAAAGAAAGAGAGAAAAGAGAGAAAACGTTTTGGAGATTTTCTGGGCTTGTTCTTGGAGATTTTGGAGGGATCGAGGCTGTAGGAGGGTTAGCTGTTGCTGGAATCGAAGGGAAGCTTCTGGAGGCGTTGCTTTCCACGTTTTCAATCCAATCTTCCTGTTCTTGAGGTGAGTGCTTGACCATGGTTGATCTAAGCATGAGATCTCTCTTATTTGAGTGTTTTTCTTGTTGTTTGTGTTGTTTTGTTGCTTGGATTCGTTGTTTGTGTGTTTCCCAGTGATTTCCGTGGTAATTGGGTGTGTTTGAGACGGATTCAAGACGATTTGGGAGGAGAGTTCGACGTTCGGATTCGCGCAGATCGTGTCTGCAGAAGAGGCATCGATCGACACTCTCTTGTGGCATCGGTCGACACTGGTTGTGGAGCATCGGTCGACACTCTCTTTTAGCATCGGTCGATACCAGTCTCAGCCGAGACTTGTTTTCCTGGTTTGACGTATTGCTTGTGTTTGTTTGATTGCTTCGACTTGAGGGTTCTCATATGCTTGTGTGTATAACCTAGTAGATGGGAGGACGGCCTCACTAAGTATTTATGATAATACTTACGCATCTCAATTGTTGTTTGTGGTGTGCAGGTATGTGACGTGGAATCATGGCGATGAGGAGGAGGATGATCTAGGGTCTCGTTTGTGTGTTGTTGGTCTTTGCTATATTGTTTATGATGGAACCTTGGTTAGAGATATGCTAGGTTGATGGATAGGATGCTTAGGATTGTTATGTATTGATGTTATATATTGAGTTGATTAATGTTATATGTTTTCCGCTGTGCATGTTATTGGATGTTGGTTTATGGTTGGTAAGGTGTGGGTTGTTGGTTTAATTAGGTAGTATGGGATGCTTAATTAAATATAGTATTTATTATTAAAAAAAAAAAAACGGGTCGGGTTGTTTCATTTTGGTATCAGAGCCCATACGGTTCTAGGATGGTTAAGTGAATGATTTAGAGTGGTTTAGGAATTTAATTGGTGGATTTATTTTTCCTGTTGCTTGATGCATGATGTTGTGTGGTAGAATTGATTATGAGTAGTTAGTCAATTTGCATGTGGTATGGAGTCCTAGTATCATCCTCTTCGAGCCTGTTTTGTGATTCCACGGTAAGTTGTCTTTTTGTGTAGTAGAATTATTGTGTGCTTAGCCTTCTGTTCTTGGATGGCACAGATGGTTAGAGGTGAGGCTGCTGTTGGTCGCGGGCGTGGTCGTGGTCGTGGCCGGGGTCGTGGTCGTGGTCGTGGTCGTGGTCGGGGACGAGGTCAGGTTCCTGTGGCCAGTGAGAGTGTGACCCAGAGCATGGCCAGTGAGGAGGTAGCGGAGTCACAGGCTGATCCTATTGTGTCTGGAGACCAGGCTGGTTTGGGTGACGGTGTTGGTCACGGTGTTGCCCCGGGTGTGGGGGTTGCAGCAGGAGGTGCTCCGGGCAGGGAGGATGTCTTGATGGACTTGCTAGCTCAGGTAGCTCAGGCTTTGCAGTGACTTCCAGCAGTTGTGCCGCCAGTGGTTGGTGGGCGGGGTCCAGTGGTGCCGCCAGTGGTTGGTGGGCAGGATCCAGTAGTGCCGCCGGTGGTTGGTGGGCAGGATCCAGTAGTGCCGCCAGTGGGTGGTGGTCAGGTTCCAGTGGTGCAGCCTGCAGCGGGTTTGCAGGCAGGTGTGCAGCCGGGGACCGAGGTAGTGGATGCACAGTATGTGCGGATGATGGAGCAGCTGCGGCATGTGGGAGCAGGGTATTTCTCAGGAAGTACCGATCCGAGTGTAGCGGATGAGTGGAGAGAGCGGATGGAGGATATTTTCCTTTCGCTTAGGTGTCCCGACCGGTACAGGTGGATCTGGCAGTGTTTTACTTGTCGGAGATGCACGTGTGTGGTGGAGGTCGGTGACAGCACGGAGGGGGCAGCGGGGTATGTCTTGGGGAGATTTTGTGAGGGAGTTTAACTCCAAGTATTTTCCCCAGGAGGCTCTTGATCGTATGGAGGCACGGTTCTTGGGGTTGACTCAGGGAGACCGTACAGTGCGGGAGCTGGATGCAGAGTTCAGTCGGCTTGTGGGGTATGCGGGCCGGGCATGGGAGCCAGAGTCGGCTCAGGTGCGGAGGTTTTTGTTGGCTCTGCGAGATGATTTGAGGACTCGGTGCAGAGTGAGGAGCTATGCTACGAGGCGGAGCTGGTTGAGGTTGCAGCTGGGATAGAGGATGACTTGAGGACACAGTTGGTGGTGGTCGACAGAGGCTCAGACAGAGAAGACATTGGAGCAGGGCATTCCAAGCAAGGATAGGCAGTCGGAGCAAAGGCGTAAGAGGAGGCGGGAAGAGACGACAATGGCAGACCAGGGTAGCCAGAGATGCTATGGGTGCGGGAGCACGGATCACACGTTGGCAAACTGTTCCAAGAAAGGTGACTTGCAGGAGTACCGTCGTTTGTGTTATCATTGTGGGGAGGAGAGGCATATCAGGCCTTTCTGCCCTAAGAGGAGGCAGGTGATGGAGGTTGTGGCACAGCCGAAGGAAGGACCGGGTGCCCATTCCGGCGTTTAGTTTTAGCTTTTGCTTTTTCATTCTTTCATTTTGTATTTTCGTTTGGATTTGTAAACGATTATTGCATTTGAGGTTCTAATAAAAGTTGGAGTTCTTTGGTTTTGGGAATTGTGAAACCAGTGGAAAGGAAATAGCTCGGGAATTCTATAAATGGAAAGTTTCCATAAATAGAAAGTTGCTAGAAATGGAAAGTTTTATAGGAGTTAGAGCTTTTCTATTTTTTTTTTGGAAAGTGTATGGAAATACCTTGAGAGAAGGGTGTTCCAGGGTGACCGGGTGGTGGTCATGGTGGTGTTCGGGTTATGAGTCCTCGTGAAAGCGCAATGCTAAAAGAGGAAAGTTTCTAAAAATAGAAGTTTCAGAAATGGAAAGTGTTGAGGTAGATCTAGTCGGGAGATACTCGTTGACATCGGACTTATTTGCTCAAGATTGTGTGGGCCCAACTCATGTGATACCGATAGCTCGATGGACTTTGTGGCCAGAGAGTGGGAGTGGTATGTTGGCTTCGGATGACGATCCGAGAGCACGCTTTAGGGTGACGACCCAAGAGCGGGATATTTGAGACTCCTGGATACCGTAGCTGTGAGCCGTGGCTCGGCAGTGAGCCGGTATGTCTCGAGGGTTACGACCCGAGAGCGGGGAGTGGGCATGTGAGACTCCCTGGATACCGTAGCTGTAGGCTGTGGCCTGGCAGTGAGCCGGTATGACTCGAAGGTTGCGACCTGAGAGCGGGGGAGTGTGTGTGTGAGTGACTTCCTGGATGCCGTAGCTTAAGGCGGTTGGCCTGATAGCGAGCCGGCATGATTCGTTGGTTGCGACCACGGACGGGGAAGCACTGAGTTGTGAGCAAATAGTGTCTTTGATGTGAGTATATTGACTAGAGGGAGACCTCGTGGTTCAGTTGGAGGTGTGCGGACTGTTGCGACAGTTGCACGGGAAACCTTCGCTGACGGTGTTCAGTCTGGTCGGAGGACGTGCGGGCCGTGTTGACGGTGGCATGGAGGTCCTTGACGGATGGACGGTGTTGCGGGATTCGAGGACGAATCCTTATTGGTGGGGGAGAATTGTAACATCCGCGAACCAATTTGTGTAATTTTGGTGTGGGTGTCGATCGACACCCTTGGTGGCATCGATCGACACCATGTTTTTCCGGTTTGGTCGGGTTTGATTTTAATTGCTGATTGGTTCGGTTTGGTTTGATTTAAAACCCTAATCGTGTGTTAAGTGTTTGGACGAGTGAAGGGTTTCAGAAAGTCTCATTTGGTCGCCGTTTTTGTGTTTTGGGAGAGAAAGAAAGAGAGAAAAGAGAGAAAACGTTTTGGAGATTTTCTGGGCTTGTTCTTGGAGATTTTGGAGGGATCTGAGGCTGTAGGAGGGTTAGCTGTTGCTGGAATCGAAGGGGAAGCTTCTGGAGGCGTTGCTTTCCACGTTTTTCAATCCAATCTTCCTGTTCTTGAGGTGAGTGCTTGACCATGGTTGATCTAAGCATGAGATCTCTCTTGTTTGAGTGTTTTTCTTGTTGTTTGTGTTGTTTTGTTGCTTGGATTCGTTGTTTGTGTGTTTCCCAGTGATTTCCGTGGTAATTGGGTGTGTTTGAGACGGATTCAAGACGATTTGGGAGGAGAGTTCGACGTTCGGATTCGCGCAGATCGTGTCTGCAGAAGAGGCATCGATCGACACTCTCTTGTGGCATCGGTCGACACTGGTTGTGGAGCATCGGTCGACACTCTCTTTTAGCATCGGTCGATACCAGTCTCAGCCGAGACTTGTTTTCCTGGTTTGACGTATTGCTTGTGTTTGTTTGATTGCTTAGACTTGAGGGTTCTCATATGCTTGTGTGTATAACCTAGTAGATGGGAGGACGGCCTCACTAAGTATTTATGATAATACTTACGCATCTCAATTGTTGTTTGTGGTGTGCGGTATGTGACGTGGAATCATGGCGATGAGGAGGAGGATGATCTAGGGTCTCGTTTGTGTGTTGTTGGTCTTTGCTATATTGTTTATGATGGAACCTTGGTTAGAGATATGCTAGGTTGATGGATAGGATGCTTAGGATTGTTATGTATTGATGTTATATATTGAGTTGATTAATGTTATATGTTTTCCGCTGTGCATGTTATTGGATGTTGGTTTATGGTTGGTAAGGTGTGGGTTGTTGGTTTAATTAGGTAGTATGGGATGCTTAATTAAATATAGTATTTATTATTAAAAAAAAAAAAAAACGGGTCGGGTTGTTTCAGAAGCGATGGATGGTATTTTTTGTGTTAGTGGTGATGGTGTTCTTGTTTATGGATGTACAAAATTACGATGGTATTATTTGTGTTAGTGTCTATTGTTTTGGTTTAGCTCAATTGGAAGTGATGATGTGTGTATTAGCAGATTGAATCATTCTATACCTTTTGCTACTGTAGTTGCCGATGAACTAACACTCTCTGTTAGTGACAAAACGACGTCGTTTTGATGAATTTTAGTTCGAGCAAAATGTCATTTAAACCATGATCTTTTAAATTGAGGCCATTAAAACCATTAACTTTCAAATATAGGCTTTTAAACCATGAACTTTGTTCTAGGCCATTTAAAACATCAACTTTCATTGATTGAGATTTTTTTCGACATCAAGTCAAACTATCAAGTTTGCTAACATGTCTTACTTCAGTCGATCACAAGGGTCAATACAAGGATCAAGATCACAAGCACAGAAAAACATCATAAGGGGTCACAAGCAAAAGCACAACAAAGATGCGGTAAAATAACGCATAAAAAACCTAGAATCATAAATAAAGTGATTAATTCTATGAAACTAAAATAAGGTGATCAATCTTTCAAACTCCAGTGTGACATCCTAATACCTAGAAAAACTCAATTCACAAACAAAAAGATACAAAATTTACAATAAAACGACCAAAGTATTAAACGAAAGACAAAATACGCTAAAAGCACCATATATCACTGTTTTGTTAGCATAATTAATGTTATGTCGAGTTTAGCTTAGTCAACGAAACCTAATGTCTAAAAAGTCTCATTCATTGAAAGTTAATATTTTAAATAGCCTAAAACAAAGTTCATGATTTAAATAACATAAATTTGAAAGTTTATGGTTTAAATGGCTTCAATTTAAAAGTTCATAGTTTAAATGGCATTTTTTCAAAATATTTAATCAAAAAGCGAATGATTTTTTTTTTTTTGTGTGGATGTTTCAGGATTGTACTTTCTAAGAAGCAAATGTCGAACGCAATTGGGACTATCTCGAGTTTGAAAAAGATTTGCGCTGTCGACATGAATAGATATTTAGGTTCAGAAAGAGACAAGAGAACAACTTGGTAATCAATAAAAGAATCAAAACGAATTCGTAGAATCAGTCTTTGCACGTGATGTTGATTTTTTGTAATGCATTTTCATTTTACCAACTAGATTAAGATTGAATTTTTTATTTATATTATAACTAGTATTATACCCGTACTACGTACGGTTTAAGAATCACCTAACTATTAAATTATATAATGTTTACATTTCCAGTTTGACATGTACTAACGCTACGTAAATTTATAGTTTTGTCCAAAAAATGTTTAAATCTGGATTATGCTCTAGAAAGTATCATGGAGAAGTGTTTTTAGCCTAACTTTATTTGAATTACTCTGTACAGTCTCAAAATACTATTTTTTTTTTATTCATATGGGATAAAACTATTTTGTAGATGACATGTAACTAAAGAACTCACCAAGTTTCAAAAACAGTAGTATTTAGTTTTATAGTCAAACTAAGGAAATGCAAAGGAATCAAAGAACAATATGTAGAAAATTGAACTACTGTAAATACCTTTTTCTTTGGCATAACGAAAACTATTATATTTTGTCCGAGTATTTATTTTTCCTTATTGTCATTCCTTGCTTCCTTTATTAAAATGCCATGCCAGTCCAGATCTTGAAGTAAGTCGTTGCAACCTTTGTTTTGTTCTTGTTTCTTCAACTTCTTATCCGACCATGCTGTTCATTTGGCATCTCTCATCACTTCTACTCCTTCAGAAAATCGAATAGAATATTACTTTAATTGCAGAATAAAACAAAGATTTATATGTATATTGTTTCAACATAAATTAGAAATTACCGAAGAGAGAGTATAAGTTTGGAGGCGATAAAATTTGTCATAGACTTGAATTTAGCCATAGACTTCAGTGCATATTTAACCTTCTTCCAAACTTCAGCGGACTGACAAAATGCAGAGGATGAGAAAATTTCTTTTAAATGTTTATTGGTTTTGAGACAACTGATTACTGATTTAACTTTCATTATATATAGGAGATGAAATTAGTTATGATATAAAAGAAGAAAACCGTTGAGAAATGTGGGAAGGTGGGGAGATATATGGAGTAATCGTCTCAGAAGTCCTTAAAAACATTTGAAAAATCTCCTATCTCCCTCTCTATTCTTCATACCCCCACCTCCTTCAATAATATTCGATGAGACAATTTTACCCTTTTTGTTTACTGAATTAGATTAAATTTTTTAAATAAAAAAACAAAAACTCTCAAACCCAGCTTCTTTCGACCCGAGAAACTCACCCGACCTCTCTCAACCCAGCCGCCGGCGATTCTTCCGTCGTCGGAGCTCCTACTGCTGTCGTTCTTCACCAAATCAAGTTGCATCAAGTTGTTCTTCAAAATGCAGGTGCGTTACTTCACTTTAGAGTTGCTTTTGGTTGAATTTGTTTTTGATTTGTAAATATAGAAATTCAATTGGATTTAGATCGAAGAAAGCTTAGCACATTGGGTGTTTTACAAAGGTTTATGGGTCGATTGAGCTATCTATTAGATAAGAAAGGGATTTGGCTTTCGATTTCAGTGATTTAACTCGATTAGAACTCGTCTACAATTCGATTCGATTTTGATAGGAGAGAGAAGGTGGTGAAACTGGTAATACTGGTATTTTTAGTAAAACTAGTAAAACTAGTAGTAGTACTAATTATGATTTTATTATATTGGTTTGTTTGGCAGGATACAATATGCGAGAATGCCAGCCTACATTTTAAATATGAAGGACGCATGTATAGTATAATGTTCAAGAGGAATATAACATTGTTGATGTTAAAAGCAAGGATACAGAGGAAGCTTGGGTTTGTTGAAAGTAACGTTCAGTTGCAGCTGAGCTACAAGCCACTACTGGTAGAAACATTGGAGCATTGTGAGCTTAATGATGATGAGGATGTTAATGTTTATCTAGACTCCGTTAATTATGAGAAGCGAAGATGTATGTTGTTTGTGAATGTCATCCCTTCTGAGCCTCAGCCTAAGCAAGTTCCCACAGTGCCCATAGTGCCCACAGTGCCCACAGTGCTCATAGTGGACCAAAGTTCTGTTGGTATGAACTATGAAAACCAACATGCGAAGGATGGTGAAATCGGACCTAACGCCATTGTTGTCTACGTAGGCAAAGAAAAGACTGTAGAGGGTGATTCTAATAAAGAGGGTGAAGCTGAATCACGTGATGAAGGTGATGAATATACTGAGCCACGCCTTATTGTAGAACCGTGTAAGTATATTGAACCATGGGATGACGGTTTGGATCTGACTAAACTTCAAGAATTTCCAAACAAGAAGGCATTGCAAGATGTGGTGGATAGAGCTTCATTCGCTAACTGTTTTAGTTTTGAAATAGTAAAGTCGGACAAGGTGCGTTATGTGGTCAAATGTCCTAAAGAAGGATGTAACTGGGGTTTACGAGGTGGTAGGATTCGAGGTACATATATTTTCTCGATTATAAGGCACAACAAGATGCATACATGCTCTCGGGCTAGTCAAAGTTCAAGCAATAGTAAGAGGCAAGGCACTCCACAATTAGTTGCTTCTCTTTTACATGGTGATTATCCAGGGCAAATGGAAACTCCACCTCCGAAAATTATCATGGATCTTGTCAAGACAAAATTAGGTGTTGATATATCATATTCCACGGCGTTGAGAGGGAAAAATCAAGCTGTTACTGATTTGAAAGGTAGCCCAAGAAAGCTACAAGATGCTGCGATGTTATCGCACATGATAGAAGGTTAATCATGGTACAAGATCATATGTGCATTGCAATGAGAATAATAAATTCATGTACTTGTTCATAGCTTTGGGAGCTAGTATTGAAGGATTTAAAGTCATGAGGAAAGTTATAACTATGGATGCAACTTTTCTAAAGAACGGATATAAGGGTGTTCTTGTTTTTGCATCGGCTCAAGATCCTAACCGTCACCATTATCCCTTGGCGTTTGGTGTTCTTGATGGTGAGAATGATGCAAGTTGGAATTGGTTTTTGGAGATGTTGAAAACCGTTGTTGGGGATTCTTCTGAAATAGTATTTATGGTGACGAAATACAAGTCTCATAAAAGCTATAGCTAATGTGTATCCTCGGCTCATCATGGTTTTTGTATATGGCATTTATCCCAAAATGTGAAAGGTTATGCTCGTAACGTGAACAAAGACGTTGTTGCATGGAGATTCATGGAGTGTAGTAGGTTTTACACAGTGGCTGAGTTCAACATTGCTTATGCATCTTTTACGACCAGATATCCTTCGCTGCCAAGTATCTTGAAGAATCTACCCAGAAAGAAAGATGGGCACGATGTGTTTTTCAGGAGATAGATACAACCTAGACACAAGCAATTGTGTTGAATCGTTGAACAGTGTATTCAAAGATGCAAGGAGGTACTCCTTGATACCCATGCTTGATGCAATACTTAAAAATTCTCGAATGGTTTAATGAACATCGGAAAGATGCTGTGTCTGGATCAGTCGCAAATAAATTGGTGCCTTTAGTGGAGAACTACTTACATGATTTATGGGCAACTGCTGAGAAACTAAAGGTGATAGAGCTAAATGGTTTAGAGCTTGAATACAATGTCATTGACAGTGACGGAAAGCCTTATTTGGTGAAGTTGCGATTGAGAAGTTGCGGTTACAGGTTTTCGATATACAAAAGTATCCTTGTGTGCATGCATTGGCGTCTTTCATTACATTCCAAAAATATGGAGGTAAGGATTTTGAGTTACATGAGTTGTGTTCTAAGTATTATTGGACGGAGCTGTGGGCAATTGCATATCGCGGACAATTTATTTAGTACGATAAGTCTCGATGGGATGTCCTAGATGACGTCCAAGATATGGAGATCATACCTCGAATCGGAAAATAAGAGGGGAAGAAAGAAAACAAAAGGTATGCATCTGCTGGGGAAAAACGACCAAAAACTCGACCTAGGACCAGAATAAAGGCGCCGGAGACAAGGACTCCAATGGTTGTTATTTGGAGATAATGTTCATGTTTGATTCACCTCTTCATGTATCAATTGTGTTTGGTTTGATAGTTAATGTAAAACTTGGTTTGAAACTTAATATGAAGTCTATTAATATTTTCTCCTTTCAAAATATGTGTATATGAGAGAGTAGAACTGGCAGAACTAAGATAAAACTGGTAAAAATAATAAAATTGGTACTACCTAAAATCAATACATATTGTATAATACATATTGTATAGTATAAATGTTCTACATAGGTTTCTACTATAAATGAATAATTTTCGAAAATATACCAATTTTAATTTATTTATTGAAGAATCTCAACAAGTGTTTCCTTACACTTTTAATGTCACTTTGTAAATAATTACCAAGTAAGCATGAAAAAAGTTATAGAATTATAAGTTTTAACTTATGAAGTTGCAAAAAGCTTGTAATTGTATGTTAGTTTATTTTAATCAATACAATAAAACTAGGATGCGTTTCTTTACAGTGTGACACCTCAGCTTTAACATTCATTCTGGTATTGACAAATCAGAAAAATTCTGTAACCAATCAAATTATAACGATTAATACAACTCATCTTTTTTTTTTTGCCAAGGGGACACGTTGATTTCTTCTTCTTTCTACGGTTCTACCAATCGAGTTCTTCTTATTCTTTCTACCGATCAATTTTAGTATTATATTTCTTATTTAGCCGGAGACGATGGTAGTAGCAGCGGAGGTCTTAGCGGATTCATAGGAAAGATTAACTCAAGTATCCGTAGCTCTCATATCGGCCTCTCGACAAAGCCGCCTCCTGGACTTCCTGCTCTTAGAAAGGAAGAACCGCCGTCGATTCGGTGTAGGAATGGGGAATTAATCGGTTGTGGTGCTTCTAGGAGGGTTTACATGGGAATGAACCTCGATTCCGACGAGCTTCTTGCAATTAAGCGCTGTTTGCGATTTCTTCTTCTTTTTCTAATTGGATTTGTAATTTAGATTTTAATTGATTTGTAATTGGCAGCTGTCATATGATGTTGTTGTCGAATATGGCAGCTCTCATATGATTTGCAATTGAAACGACCGACCCTCTTTTTTTTTTTTTAATAAATAATAATTATATAATGTAATAAATAACTACAACTAGTGGTCCCATACCCACTAGCCACCTAACCACAAACACAACCAACAGCGGAATAAATAATACCAACATCCAATAAATAATAATCCAGGAAAATATAAATAACCAATATCCATAACATCAAATAACATGAGTCATTGAACCAGAAACCTAGCAATGTTCTAATGACCCAACTCTAGCAACCTAGCAATACCAGACAACATAAAACCGAGTCCCTAGAACATCCTTCTCTTCTTTGCCTGGATTCCACGATCACACTTTGCCTTTACCTGCACCACAAACACATATTGTAATGCATGAGTATTTTACAAACACTCAGTAAGGCAATCCTCCCATCTACTGGGCTATACACACAAGCAATATAGTATCAGTAATCAACACACAACAATCTACAGACAATAACAAAACAGGACGTAGCATCGACCGATGCCACAACTGCATCGATCGATGCCACAACTGCATCGATCGATGCCAACAGGAGAAGCATCGATCGATACAGAAGCTGCATCGATCGATGCAAGTATAACTTGCATCGACCGATACCCAATCTGCATCGACCGACGCATGCTCGACGCACACGAAAAACCCTAAAGTTCATCGCGCCGTCCTCGCACTTGCATCGACCGATGCAAGCTATGCATCGATCGACGCAACGTCGAGCACCGTGATTTCTCCGAAGTTTCTCGCCGGATCTCGTTCCTACAACCACGAAACTCAATCCCAAGCCACAGAAAGCTTCCTAACGTCCATAACAACAATCTAATACGTCTAACAACAAGCAACAAGCAAATCACTGAATTCTCTAGCTTAGATAAGCCATGGTCCTGCACTTACCTGTGCAAGACGAATCTAAACACTAAACCAGCAAGAACACGCTTCCAGGAAGCTCCTACAGCAATCCCCCTACAGATCTCCCCAAAGAAAGCCCCAAATCTCAAGAAATCACCAAGAACTCTCAAGAACACTTCTCTTTCTCTTTTGTTTTTCTCAAAAACGGCTGAATCCGTCTAATGAGACAAAAGGCACGACTTAAGGGTTTTCCCTTTCCTTCTCCCCAAACGCAGCGTTTGACTTAAGTCAAAACGCACGAGTGAGTCAGCATCGATCGATGCTCCAACTGCATCGATCGATGCACACCCTAAACCGAATTTCGGTTCACGGATGTTACAATTCTCCCCCACCAAACTGGATTCGTCCTCGAATCCCGAACAACCATCAGCCAGGACTCCCTGCAACCGTCTCCACGGCCCGCACTCCTCCGACCGATCTACGAAGGTCACCTCTAGGCGATAGACTCACGCTCCAGGCGTCATTTGCTCTCGACGTTTGGACTTTCCTTTTCTCATAGGCTAAACCTTGAGTTTTATCGGCTCCTCATCGACCTAAGTCCGCATGCCAATGTTGGCTCCTCATCGGGCCTAAGCCCGCATGCCATAATATATAAGGAAAAATCCAAAACTCGTCTCTCGGTCGTCACCTACAGCGCGCCTTCGGACCGTCGTCCGAAGTGGATATACCAACCATACTTCAAAGTCACAAAGTCTCCGAGTATGGCAGTACTAGGAGAACCAAAGTCCTCCAAGAGCCGCGAACAAACGATTCTGAACACGTCTGAGTCCTATCCCTATCCAGGTTTCCTTCCCGTGACTCGCGTAAAAACATCTCAATGTTCTACCAGCCACATATTCCCTCACTGGAATACCATATGACCACACAAGGATCATATACACGCCACAAAGGCCGCCACAAAGGCCAGCAAAATGTCCTCACGAGGACCGCCACCAGCCAAACAAATGTCCTAAAAGGACCGCCACCAAGGCCACTCGTCCCGAAGGACCGTCACGAAGACCATCTGTCCCGAAGGACCGTCACGAAGACCATCTGTCCCAAAGGACCGTCACAAAGACCATCTGTCCCGAAGGACCGTCACAAAGACCATCTGTCCCGAAGGACCGTCACAAAGACCATCTGTCCCGCAGGACCGTCACAAAGACCATCTGTCCCGAAGGACCGTCACAAAGACACTCTGGCTAAACAGCCCGCCACAAAGGCCAACAAACGGCTAAAGCCCGCCACAAAACCACACAATTGGCTAAAAGCCCGCCACAAAGCCACACAACGTCTAACAAGTCCGCCACACACAGGCACTCTGACCCGAAAGTCCGCCACAAAGGCACAAAAGCCTCTCCCAGGCTTCTCACCGCAAAAATGGACAAATTCTCTTCCCGAGAAACTTTCCATATTTAGCACTTTCCATTTCTGGAAACTTTCCACTTAAGGAAACTTCTTTTCGGGAAACTTTTCCCCAACCCGCCTCACGGAAACTTTGTATCCCGAGCACCACCTCATCTTGTTACTGAGTCGCACAACCAACCACCCCAAGCGACCGAGTAACAAGAGATGGGCTGGAATACTCCATTCCCGCTCCAGCCACGGATTACGGACGGAACCAGACTAGAGCAAGCTCGGGTTGTGGTTGCTTCTCATACCACTTCTTGAACCTTGCCTTCATCCTTGCCTCAGGTTCCCAAGTCTGCTCCTCCACACCATCACAGTCCCAAAGGACTCTCATCAAAGGAACCTTCTTCTTCCGAAGTTCCTTGATTCTCCTCTCGAGAACCCTCACTGGTCGCCTCCAAAGTCATGTTAGGCTGAAGATCTTCGGAATCTTAGCCAACAACTGATCATCCTCACGGAGACACTTCAACATAGACACATGGAATACCTTATGGAAAGCACGCATAACCTCAGGTAACTCCAGTCTATATGCCACTGGTCCTACTCGCTCAATCACTCTGAATGGACCCATATACCTCGGACTCAACTTAGTCTCTCAATGACCTGTTCGGACCCCGCAACATAGCCATCTTGAGGTACACTCTGTCTCCTACCTGAAACTCCGGTCTCTCCTCCTCTTATCAGCATAACTCCTCTGTCTATCCTGAGCCTCTTTCATGTTCAGCTTGAGAACCCGGATCTTCTCTGAGGTCTCCTGAACGAAATCTGCCCCGTACATGCTCCTCTCCCCCACCTGAGTCCAGCATAAAGGTGTACGACACGGCCTCCCATACAAAGCCTCATAAGGAGCCATACCAATACTCGCCTGATAGCTGTTGTTGTAAGCAAACTCTACCAGGTTCAGGTGATCTGCCCAATGGCCACCCCAATCCAAAACACACATCCTCAGCAAATCCTCCAACGTCGGATCGTCCTCTCGGACTGTCCATCTGTCTGGGATGATAAGCTGTACTCATATGCACCTTAGTGCCCATCTCTGCCTGAAATGCCTTCCAGAACACCGAAGTGAACTTGGAATCTCTGTCAGACACAATGCTCGCTGGCACCCCATGCAATCTGACTATCTCCCTCACATACTTCTTAGCCAGGACCGCTGCTCCATCAGTCTTCTTAATGGCCAGAAAATGTGCTGACTTAGTCAACCGGTCCACAATGACCCAAATAGCATCAAAGGTCCGTGACACTGGTAATCCTACCACAAAGTCCATGGTAATCATATCCCACTTCCACTCGGGAATGGGTAAATTCTTCATAACCCGCCGGAACCTGATGCTCAGCCTTCACTAGCTGACACACATCACACCTCAAAACCCAACCCGCTACATCCTTCTTCATCCCGACCCAATGATAGTACCTCTTGAGGTCACGGTACATCTTAGTCGCTCTGGATGAATAGATAGCTTGCTCGAATGAGCCTCTCTCAGAATCTCCTGCCTCAACTCCTCATCCTTGGGCACACAAATCCGACCATGCACCAAGATAGTACCATTATCTGAGACCTGATACTCTGACTCAACATCCTTTGAGGCATTCACCAGCCCAAATCCTTCTCTTGTGCCAACCGCACCCTACTCAAAAGATCTGCCCGGTCAACTGCTTCCAAACCCAACGGTTCCAGTGAAACAGCACACAAGCTCAACGCACTGATCTCTCCTACTAGAGACTCCATCTCCTGCTCTTGAGCCGAAGCTACCCTCTTCCGACTCAGAGCATCTGCAGCCGTGTTAGCATTACCTGGATGATAGGCTATCTCCAAATCATAGTCTGCCACAAGCTCCATCCACCGCCTCTGCCTCAATTCAACTCAGGCTGAGTGAATATATACTTCAGGCTCTTATGATCTGTAAACACCTGTACCTTTGCACCATAAAGATAAGACCTCCAAATCTTCAGGGCAAAGACCACAGCACCCATCTCCAAATCATGAGTAGGATAGTTGCCTTCATGCACCCACAACTGCCGCGATGCATAGGCAATCACCTTCCCATGTTGCATCAGAACACACCCCAAACCAACTCTGGATGCATCTGTATAAACCACATAGGGTTCTCCCTGCTCAGGCAAAGCCAATACTGGCGCAGTAGTCAACATCTCCTTCAGGCTTGCAAAGCCTTCCTCACTCTTCGACCAGACAAAAGGAACATCCTTCCCTGTCAACTTAGTCATAGGACGTGCTCTGCTTGCAAACCCCTGCACAAACCTCCTGTAGTAACCTGCCAAACCAAGGAAACTCCTGATCTCTGTAGCATTCTGCGGTCTAGGCCAATCTCTGATAGCCTGAATCTTCTCTGGATCCACAGAAACCCCTTGCGAAACAATGTGACCCAGAAAGCCCATCTCACGCTGCCAGAAACTGCACTTGCTCAACTTAGCAAACAACTTCTGCTCCCGCAGCTTCTCCATAACTGCCTCAAATGCACTGCGTGCTCCTCAGGACTCTTAGAATAAACCAGGATATCGTCGATGAAAATGATGACAGACACATCCAGAAACTCCTGAAACACGCTGTTCATCAATCTCATAAACGCTGCTGGTGCGTTAGTCAACCCGAAAGGCATCACCACAAACTCATAATGCCCATACCTCGTCCTGAAAGCAGTCTTCCTCACATCTGCCTCATCTATCGGTATCGATGATAACCCGACGCCAGATCCACCTTAGAGAACCAAGTAGCACCCTCAACTGATCCAACAACTCATCGATCCTAGGAAGAGGATACTTGTTCTTCACAGTGACCCGTTCAAACCCCGATAATCAATGCATAACCTGAAACTCCCATCCTTCTTCTTCACGAACAACACCGGCGCTCCCCACGGTGATACACTAGGACGGATGAATCCCTTACTCAACAAATCCTCTAGCTGCTTCTTCAGCTCTGCCATCTCTGCTGGAGGCATTCTGTAAGGAGCCTTGGATAACGGTGTCGTCCCGGTTCCAGTTCAATGGTAAAAGGATCCGACCGAGATGGTGGTAATCCCTGCAAAGACTGAAACACATCCTCAAACTCCTCTACTACCGGAATACCGCTAACCGTAGACTTCCCCACTGACTCTGGCATCGATATAGTAACCGAGATAAGCCTCACGGCCCTTCTCGATCATCTTCCCAGCCTGAATGGCTGAGATCACGAGACTCCCAGTCGGTCCAATACCCTGAAAAACCAACTTCCCTCTGGGACGCTCAAACTCCACTCTACCCCGATAGCAATCCAAATGCACCATATGCCGATGCAACCAATCCATCCCGAGAATCACATCATACAACTCCACTGGACTGATAAGCAAATCCGCCGGCCTTGACTCTCCTGCGATCTGAATATCAACCCCTAGCTCGTCCAATAACTCTCGGGAACTTGCCTCCAGCAACTCTAACAACTCCTGTGCTCCCGGGATCCCCTAATTCCCGCACACTCTGCACACTCCGGAGTAATGAAGCTATGAGAAGCTCCAGAATCAAACATAACGTGGGACTTAAACCCGCCCACCAACAAGGTCCCTACACAAACCTCATGTGTTGAGAACTAACACTTTATCACAGGAAACATATACAATCTGAACCTCTACAATTCACAAAGTTAAAGTACCAGAAAATATACTGTGATCGCCCGGCACTGGTTCCACCAGTCTCAGCTGTCGTGTAAACCCGAGGCCCCTGCTCAATCCGTGCCACCTGCTGACCCCCAGGCTGCACCTGCTGCAATGCTGCCACTGCTGCCGGCTGCAATTTGGGACAAAAAGGCCTGATGTGCCCCGTCTCCTGCAATGGTAA
The DNA here is from genome assembly GCA_023657505.1 of Camelina hispida. NCBI lineage: Eukaryota > Viridiplantae > Streptophyta > Magnoliopsida > Brassicales > Brassicaceae > Camelina > Camelina hispida. Next base: position 40,100,402 of record CP094634.1, on the reverse strand, counting down.
CATACCCGAGGCCCCGCCGTCGGAACACTCCTCTTGGGACAACTAGCAACCTTGTGATCCTTGCTTCCACAACTGAAGCAACCTGCACCACTCGGCTTCTGCGTAGCCTCCCACTTCCTCTTGGTTCCCCGAGCATGCCTACCGCCCTGCTAGAACCACCCTGCTGCTGAGCCTTACTAGGCTGAACTGCTGGAGTAACCGACACTGACTGTGCCCGGATATCCTCCTCGATCTCTGCTGCAGTCTCAACCAGCTCTGCACGCGTAGCATCATACCGCCCTCTGCAGTGGACTCTCAAATCATCACGTAGAGCCCTCAAAAACCTCCTGATCTGAGCCTCCTCAGACTCCATACTCCGACCCCCATAACATAGAAGTCGACTGAACTCCAAGTCCAGCTCCCGCACTGACCGTGTCCTGAGACAACTAAAGAAACTGCACCTCCAAACGATCCAATGCCTCTCTAGGAAAATACTTGCGGTTGAACTCCAAAACGAAGTCAGCCCAAGTCATCTCCGCTGCACCCTCCTAGCAGCCACAGACCTCCACCACAACTCAGCATCTCCACTCAAAATGTAGACCCCTATGTCCACCCGAACTCCTCGGGACATCTCGGAGTGTGGAAGTTACGTTCCACTCTCGTCCTCCACATCCGCAGCAGTAGGATCTACACCTCCCGAGAACTGCTCAGTACGCAACTTTCCCATCTCTGACATGTTGAGATAACGAGCATGAACCCCACATCTGCAGCCACTGGCTGCCGTTCCTCCGCCACCACTGGTGGCACTACCCGAGCCTGAGCCGGTACCAGGTGGTAACCGCTCCAACACCTGTGCTAGCAAAGCCGCAATGTCAACACCAGGGACTCCACCCGCTGGGGCTCCCACACCGGGACCCTAGCATCACCGACCACTGGAGCATCTACACCGCCCCTCCGGCCACACTCACTGAATCCCCGGTACACCACGACTCGCCAACACCCTCAGCTGTCACACTCTGGTCCTCGGTCTCACTAACCACTGGGGCTCTCCCTACCACGACCACGACCACGACCGCGTCCACGACCTCGACCAGCAACAGCACCACCTCAACCATCTGCACTACCATGAACAGGCTAAGAAACAATTACTATTTAACACGAAATAGAAACTCACCGTGGAATCACCAATAGGCTCAAAGAGGATGTTCTAGGACTCCATGCCACACACAATTGACTAACTCACATAATCAATCAAGACATGCAATCCCAAACATCTACAGCACAAAGCCTAGTGAACCCAAACCTAGAACCGTAAGGGCTCTGATACCAAAATGAAACGACCGACCCTCTTTTTTTTTTTTAATAAATAATAATTATATAATGTAATAAATAACTACAACTAGTGGTCCCATACCCACTAGCCACCTAACCACAAACACAACCAACAGCGGAATAAATAATACCAACATCCAATAAATAATAGTCCAGGAAAATATAAATAACCAATATCCATAACATCAAATAACATGAGTCATTGAACCAGCAACCTAGCAATGTTCTAATGACCCAACTCTAGCAACCTAGCAATGCCAGACAACATAAAACCGAGTCCCTAGAACATCCTTCTCTTCATTGCCTGGATTCCACGATCACACTTTGCCTTTACCTGCACCACAAACACATATTGCAATGCATGAGTATTTTACAAACACTCAGTAAGGCAATCTTCCCATCTACTGGGCTATACACACAAGCAATAGAGTATCAGTAATCAACACACAACAATCTACAGACAATAACAAAACAGGACGTAGCATCGACCGATGCCACAACTGCATCGATCGATGCCAACAGGAGAAGCATCGATCGATACAGAAGCTGCATCGATCGATGCAAGTATAACTGCATCGACCGATACCCAATCTGCATCGACCGACGCATGCTCGTCGCACACGAAAACCCTAAAGTTCATCGCGCCGTCCTCGCACTTGCATCGACCGATGCAAGCTATGCATCGATCGACGCAACGTCGAGCACCGTGATTTCTCCGAGTTTCTCGCCGGATCTCGTTCCTACAACCACGAAACTCAATCCCAAGCCACAAGAAAGCTTCCTAACGTCCATAACAACAATCTAATACGTCTAACAACAAGCAACAAGCAAATCACTGAATTCTCTAGCTTAGATAAGCCATGGTCCTGCACTTACCTGTGCCAAGACGAATCTAAACACTAAACCAGCAAGAACACGCTTCCAGGAAGCTCCTACAGCAATCCCCCTACAGATCTCCCCAAAGAAAGCCCCAAATCTCCAAGAAATCACCAAGAACTCTCAAGAACACTTCTCTTTCTCTTTTGTTTTTCTCAAAACGGCTGAATCCGTCTAATGAGACAAAAGGCACGACTTAAGGGTTTTCCCTTTCCTTCTCCCCAAAACGCAGCGTTTGACTTAAGTCAAAACGCACAGAATTGAGTCAGCATCGATCGATGCTCCAACTGCATCGATCGATGCACACCCTAAACCGGAATTTCGGTTCACGGATGTTACAGCAATACTGCAAGTTAAATTCATAGAAGAAACAACAACAACGAGGGTGAGGAGGAAGGAGAAGAAGAACTGTAGAGGTTCATGCGTCAATGTATATATCTCCACTTCGACTTTGGGTAAGTGAATCTTCAATCCTTTTTCTCCAGATTCAGATCGACTTTGATTGATCAGTGTAAAATTTTGAATTTAATTCATGTGCTTTGTGTTCTCAAAGAGGTAATGCTAACGAAGCAGCTTACCTAAATGATTTTTGCTTCTCTAGAATGTATTTGAAGTGAGGATAAATGATGAACCTTCGAGATTTGAGATTTGGTTTCTTAAATGACTTGCTTGATTTTCAAACTCTTTGTGTAATCTAGAATTCTCCAATCAAAATTTACATTTCGTTCTTCATTTTTCAGATCTCAAGTGGGAATAAGAGATAATTATGGATCACAAATGAGATCTAAATTAATTTTCTCTTGTTGTTGACCAGCCAACTTATGGATTTTGTTTTTATGGAGTTAGTTTTTTGTTGTTGTTGTTGTTGCATATATGCCATTTTGAGGTCAATGCATTTTTATGAGTTTGAATTCCTTTTTTGCTACTCATTGGGTCTGGATTTGGTTCGGCAGATGCCATGCCGGCTGGAACAGATAGAGATCGATGAGTTCGTTAGGTTACAGTCACACCACACATGATGAAGGTACGAGGGAAGTGACAAATCTGAGACAAGAGATAACACAAAGTACAGACAAAAAAAGAGAGTGGCCATTTCCATGCCAGCTTGTCACTCCCTATTCTTCCTATTCATTCTTGTTCTTGGCTACATTGATTCTCATTTCCAAGACTAAAAACAAAAACGAACATGGTGCCAAGAACAAGAAAGGAAGATAACATATTCTTTATCTTTTTCTTATCTACTTACAAATTAAGTAGATGGGTTATAGTTTAACTATGCCACACCATAAACGAAAAGAAAAATGGTGGATTCAGAAAGAAGAAACGGTAGAAAAGTTGGATCAGCGGATAAGTGAACCTATGTGATTACTTAACATAATAGTTTTCAAAACCTTTTCGGATTAGCGGATACGGTTTATTTATATGTCTTTTCTTATATAATAGTAATATATACTATCATGGTTGCCAAAAGTATATATATATATATATACTATCAAAATTCTTAGATTTAAAATTAACACACACAGTTAATTACTCAAACTATTTCTAAGACTTTTAAAATGAAATCCTAAATGATTTAGTAATTCTTACTATTGTTTCTGTTATCCAAAAATTAAATGATGCATACGGGAGATTAAACTATTGTTTCTCTAGGAACCCATAGGTCAAACACTTCTCTTCATTTTTTTTACTTGTAGTTTTGATGTTACATCGTGAAATTTTTTATTTATTCGTAATTTTGATTAAGCATAACTATGATTTGATTTCGAATATGCGATAGAGGTAGATACTGAAATATTTTTTTGTTTGATTTGAGGCGGATTTTGTTTCAAGGAATTTCATTATGAAATTTCAGTATTGTTTTAGTTTTTTGGAATCTATAAGTTTTTTAATATATAAATATTATATTTTCGTTTAATGTTGACAAATCAAGTTTCTTAAGATAAAAAAAATTTAGAAATGATAATCAATCAACACAGACATTGGCTTCTTTTTTTGTTATTATTACAAACAACATACAAAAATAATCTTAAAAATAACTAATATAAAAAACAAAATACAAAAACAATCCCGCGGCGTAGCGCGGGTACTATCCTAGTCAACTGTAAAACTAAAAAAAAGTAATGCTAAGGTTTAGTAAAACTAATTAAACTGAGAAACCTCTAAAGTACAACTATTTGCAAGTTTAGTGCAACCGTATTACTCGGTAAAACTGTATGTGAACACGCAGTGTGAACGCACACATCTTTTACACGTGGCCAGAATTTTGTTTTTTCTTTCTTTTTTGACGACAGCATGAAGTTTATTTTTTTATCTATCTTCACTCCAGCTCATTCTCAGCCATTCATTCATTTTCTTCTTCAAAACCTAAAGTACACCGAGTCCTCCTTCTCTCATCTTCAAAGTCGAAGATCCTAGATCTATTTCTCTCCTTCTCAAACTATGGAACAATTTGAGGCCGACCCATACTATGCTGATCAGAAGAGGGCGAGGAAGTTACAAGCATGGCGAGAAGCCATAGCCGATGGTGATTTTGGCATGCCTCGAATTTGCCCATGTGGCAAACGAATCGTCAATGAGATCTCTCCAACAGAAACAGAGAAAAAGAGATGGTTTACTTGCGTTAAGTATAAGGTAAATTAAATTTAATCAAATACAATTGAGATACCTGAGTATGATGTCTGTTCGTTGATATATTTTGCAGGATGATGGATTGCACAGGGAAAAATTGGGCTGATGCAATTGAAGAAGAAACCCAAACCTTAAGGAAAGATGTTGATAACCATTGGGAGAGATTGAAGGAATTTGAACCCCATCATACTAAGATCTATAATTTGCAGATGGAGCTTAAGGAGAAGAGTGACGAGATTGCCAAACTAAAGGAGGAGTTGGCGTTGCTTACCACTCGAGTCGATCTCCTGGATAGGTTGTGTTTCGATTGATATTATCTGAGTCGATCTCATTCTACGTTGGTTTAAAACTTGTTGAATCAGATTCTGTTTCTTATCTTTTCCTTGAATTCTCTTGTTGAATCAGTTTCTTATCTTTCATGTGACTTCTCTTGTTTAATCATGATGTTCTATGTGACTTCTAGGATTATGCCTCCTTCTTGAATTGAATCATGTTCTATATTTTTCTTATATGAATTCTCTAGTTTTTGTTTAGTTTTACGTAGTTTTACCAAAAATACGAACGGAAAATCCAAGAAAATAACGTAGTTTTACATAGTTTTACTAGTAATACCAGTACCAATCGCAAATCCAACAAAATAACGAAGTTTTACATAGTTTTACTAGTACTACGATGACAAATCAAAGAAAATAACATAGTTTTACTACTTCTTAGACCTTTTCCTCTTCGTCCCTCTCCCTCCTTCTTGCGAAGTACTCAGTTGCTCATCAGCTACAGGCGCCTGACATAAAACCAAATTTTATTAACACCTTCTAGTATTATCAAGTATTACTATAGTATTACGAAGTATTACCTTTGGTTTCTCTTGCTCTTTCACATATACTTCCAACGGTTCGATCCTTTTTTGAAGCCCATCAATCTTCGCCGAAATGTTATCGAACTGGGTTTTCATATCCTGCTTCATGGTCCTTAGAAGATCCACCAACTCAATAGTATCTTCTCTCGGTTGTTCATTGCCGTCTATTTCTTCATTCGCATCGTTTTGTTCCAAACGAGAAGCCACATCGGCTGTGTACATCTCCTCCAAAAGTACAGGTAGTCCTCTACGAATGCGCCACATCCAACTGTCAACTACGACATCATGGGTATCGTCTTCCTCAGCTTCTTCCATGATTAAATCGAGAAGAGGAATTTCTTCATCAATATGAGGGATCACACTAGCAATTGCCTGTGTAAACGACCTACTTTAGATACATTACAAACCAATTTATTCAAATGATTAATAATGGCAATTGCTAGGATAACTAACCGTTGTTGTACCAAGTGTATTTCCTATATTCTTTAGAGGAAAACCTTTCTGACCGGTATTCTTAAATTTCCTCCTGCACATCCTAGGACAACTTGCATCCGCCTCAGGAACTTGGTCAACGTAAGTGTTCGCCAAAATTGGAACTGCCTAAAATAGTAAAAACTATACAACACCAAAAACTAAAATCAGCTTCACTTATAAGAAATATCAAAAATGAGAAAACTTCAAATTTTAAACTAACTAACCTCCAATGGAATACAGAAACCTGGAACAGGCCATATCACATTCTCTTTATGCACGACCCCATTAAAATGCGACATTGTATGAGAAATCTCTTCAAGCATGTTCTCGAATGATAATCTCCCCAAGGAAAAGACACACAAAAACCTAGATCATTCACTGCTCTTACAACAAAATCATCGATACCCATGGCATCTCTCCCGAGTCTTTTGTATAGCCTACAATGATGCTTCCTAAAAAGTAGAGAACCGCCATCTTCAACCTATCACGAGTACCATCGGTTGCATTACCATTAGCTTTCCCCTCACACCTTGAAGTGTAATCTTTTTTTTCGTAAAAATACTTCCTTCGAAACTCGATACCGCCGGCTTCCTTATAATCCATTGGATAGCACCGACAATCTAATCCAGACATCAAAGCATGTTCTCTCAGACCATACCGGATTGGAACACCATTCACAACAAACCATGCTTCCTTCTTTTTTTCGATTTTAGCCGTTCGAAGTAAGAGCAACCACATTCCCATAAGCTTGTGGTTTGGTTCCCTTGGCATGTGGAAAATGTGCTTGAATTGTGGATGTTTCTCAAACCAATCCCTCTCAGAACTAGTCAGTGAGTGCTCTAATTTATCCAGCGTTTCCAAAGTTTCTAAAATATGACACCTTGTCGATAGCTTGATTTTCTTGTTGTACTGACTAGAATTGAAGTGCATTCATAAGGGTTGCATCGCTTCTGTTTCCTCCTCCGATTCCTGCAAAAATATCAGTTTTACATGAGTTATACCAGTTATACAACAACTAGTTGTACCAGTTCTACTAGTTCTACACCACCTAGTTGTACCAGTTCTACTAGTTCTACACCCAATAGTTGCATCAGTTCTACTAGTTCTACACCCAATAGTTGCACTTCTACCAGTTCTACTTGATCGATTTCAAATTCCAATGAGTTTGAATATTCCGAACGAATGACACAGACTTGTTGTACTTACATTTGCATCGTTGTCCTCCTCGTGCTCCATCTCACTTTCGCTTGTACTCCTTCTCGAGTTTCCTGCCGAGTTTGAACTTCCCTCCTTATCTTCTTCTTCTTCTTCTTCTTCTTCTTCTTCTTCTTCTCCTTCATCGTCTTTTTCTTCCGATTCTTCTCCTTCATCGTTTTCTTCTTCCCCTTCAGCGTCTTTTTCTTCCCCTTCTTCACCTTCTTCTCCTTCATCGTTTTCTTTTTCCCCTTCAGCGTCTTTTTCTTCCCCTTCTTCACCTTCTTCTCCTTCATCGTTTTCTTCTTCCCCTTCATCGTCTTTTTCTACCTCTTCTTCACCTTCTTCTCCTTCATCGTTTTCTTTTTCCACTTCATCTTTTTCTTCTTCCCCTTCATCGTTTCCTTCTTCCCCTTCATCATTTCCTTCTTCTTCTCCATCGCTTGATTCCACAGAAGTAGATCTCTCGTTATCTCCTCCTTCTTCATCATCTTCTTCTCCATTACTTGATTCCGGAGTAGCGGATTTTGCTTTCTCTACTTCGTTCGCATTTTCTCTTCCGACCACCGGATTGGGTTCCTCCAAAACTCGACTTTCACTTTTTTCCGCCACCGTACTCAAAGCTCTCTCTCCTCCTACTGTCGCCGGACTCAAACCCGACACACCTACTTCCGGCGAATCGGATTTTGCTTTCGATTCGCCATCTCCTTCTGAGATCTTCTTCTCTTTCAAACGCTCACTCCTCCTCACACGACCCCCCCCCCCCTTGTTTTCACCATCTTCTTACTCTATTTTTGGTTGATTGAAGAAAACGAGAAAACCCTAATTCTACAGTTTTATCCAAATCGATTCGAATTTCCCGAAGAAAGAGAAAAGTGACGAGAGAGAGAGCAGTTTTAATTTACAGTTTTTTAAAAAAAAAAAAAAACCGATTCAGTTTTTTTTGGTCTTAGATCCGATTCAGTTTTTTGGGTGGATACTACCCAGGTATTTTTCGTAAATATTTAAGTTTTCTATGGACAAGAGTGTAAAACAACACATTCTCGATTTAAAAAAAAAAATCAAAAACAAATGCCAAAAAAGAGAGGGACTTTTGAGATTGTCAGAAATGTTTTAGGGAGTTCTGAGACGAAAACTCAGATATATGTGGAGTTAGAACAAACCAAATGTTAGTTTTCGTTTCTTTAATTAATTAATTTTGAAAAAATATGTGTTAAATTGTTTTTTTTCCTTCTTTTTAGTCCATGATCATTTTATGTTTTATATATTTTGTTAAAAATTAATTTGGTTTTGCTGACATGTCAAAATTTTATTGGTACAGTTACTTGTGTTTTATAAGATAAAGGATTTTTATATAAATTATAATTTATTGTTTTTAAAAGCTTTTTGAATAAAACATTATGCAATAAAATTAATGTTAACTTTCTATATCTTTATCGAAAATAAAAAGATAAATTTTCTAATATTTTTTTAAAAAAACCATCAAAAGGCAAAAGCTGTAAATGGATAGGATTAGGAATGACATCATGAAAAAAAAAAAAAAACGTGACCAATTCAGCATCCCAAAATTCATCCTTTATATTATAAATCACAAGTCACCTAACCAATATAATTTTACCACATAAGCTTTGTTTCACAAATTTTTTTCCCAAAAAAAAATTAGAGACACGTTGTCAAACGAAACATAAACTGTACGTCGCTAAAAATCAAATTTGTCAAATTCTATTTTAAAAATAAATAAATAAATGTTAATTTCTACAGATAAAAATTATTTTTACTAGGGTTTTAATTTTTCCACCTCTCCACGATCTCCAAACTTCACCTTTCTCACCAATTTCTTCCGTATTTATTGACACGATTCTGCAATCTTCTTTAGAAACCACAAAACCTCAGATTCTTTTTAGAAAACTCTTACTAACAGTTACTGGCTGTAAATGGATGCACAAAATTGAACAAAATTGAAAAAATGGGTTGAACAAAATTGGGTTGAATAATATTCAACTCATTCATCTCCAAAATAGTGGTTGAACAAGTTGAAGATTTTTGCTGTAGAATTAGTTTATTTTTTTAACTTTTTGGGTTGAACTGGCTGAATAATTTTTTCCAACCTTTTCAACCTTTACAATGCAAATGGTGAAAATTGGTTGAATAATTTTTTTCAATCTGTTCAATCTATTCAACCCTACAATCTATTTTCTGTGTGTAATCCAGTAATCTATCTTCTTCTCCCTGCAAAAGACTTTGGTTGTTGGTTTATAAACTCTTTATTATTTTATTATGTTTCTTTTCTTTCGTTTTCGGACGCACAAGCGTTCTTCAAGATAAGATGCCGCGATTCTACTTCTGCTTCACATGCGTGTACTCGAGTTCATCATCTTCACATACGTGTACTCAAATGGCCGGCAGCACCAACTAGGCAACCACTATTGTCTTCCTGTGCTACCAAAATATAGGCACAGTGAGAGGTAATGTTATAAGTTATAATCACACATCTATGTACTCTCTTCGAATTGAAGATTAAATTCATGTGTACTATCTCTTAGATTTTCTTTCACTAAAACAATTTACATGATATATATACTTCTTTTTGCTTCTCTGTTCTAAAACTAGAATACTGGTTTTTGCAGGTAGTCAAAACCAACCGTAGGACTAAAATTGACAGAAACCAGCATAGTCCTTCATATCTCTATGATATCCATAATTTTAAAAAAATCTCTTTTGCTTTATTACTGTTCCTTCCTTTCACAAGAGTTATTTAAATCTTTTGTGTTTCACACTTTTGTTTTGTTTTTATGTTCTACACTCTTTTGGATACTTCAGGTCTTAAGTTTAATTTTGGGAAGATAAACTTTTTTATTTATTTTGATTTGAGTACAGTTTAATTAAGGCACTTGAAGACAACACCACAAGTACTTATAAGGATGAAGGAAAACGTCAACAAGGACAACTGGAAGAGGTCAAGAGGGTGAAGACAACACCACAAGTCCACCTGAAAAGATGTTCTACTTCTGATCAGAACGCAAAGCCAACGGATATGCTCTTCGATCGCTACTGTTTAAGCAACAGTTGCAGAGAGATTAATATGTTGTGAATGAACTCACTTCCCCTGTTTTGTCTCGGAAACAAGAAAATATATTGTGGAAGGGACGCCTTCTCTCTGTAATTGTGTTTATGTTAATGATGTAATCCATCAACTAATTATGTTTCTTAATTTACTATTCAATTTCAGTCCAAGGCAATTTCAATTTGAAACATCACGTTAAGAATGTGTTCTCGACAAAAAAAGCCACTCTATTTACTCTCCTTCAGTTTACATATTTTGTTGCACAACCAATTTAGTGTAATTAAAATTGGTGCATCAAAATCATTTTTTCAAAACATTTCTTTTATAAAATCAATCCATTTAATTGGCTAAAACAGAAATACTCTTTGGAAAACAAATAAAAATAAACATACAGAACATAATGAAAAAGATATAATTCCTAATATATTATTTTAGGTGTGTGTTTGACCCTAGGACGGGGTAAATACTAGTTGCTCATATAAATTGAAAATTAGTCAGATCCCATAAAATTTTGTAACTAAACTCCCTAAACTCTTAAATATATTTTCTTCAGTCAAAATTTTATTTTTTATTTATTTTAAACGTACAAAAGTAGAGTATCAATATTAAAAGGACAATACTTGGGTTCACCTCTAGGGATGAACCTCTTCATTCACCCTCTTATTATATAAGGAAATAAAATCTGTGTACATTATTATAAAATTAAAAACTTAAACCGCTTTTTTATAAAACCAAACCGATATATAATTTCGTTTTAATTATAAAATCTAAATTCTAACCATCTAATTTGTAAACCCAAACCGATATATAATTTCGTTCTAATTGTAAAATCTAAACCATAACCATCTAATTTGTAAACCCAAACCGACATATAATTTCGTTGTAATTGTAAAATATAAATACTAACCATCTAATTTGTAAACCCAACCGACATATAATTTCGTTCTAATTGTAAAATCTAAACCTTAACCATCTAATTTGTAAACCCAAACCGACATATAATTTTGTTCTAATTGTAAAATCTATAACCATCTCATTTGTAAACTCATACCGACATATAATTTCGTTCTAATTGTAAAATCTAAACCTTAACCATCTCATTTGTAAACCCAAACCGACATATAATTTTGTTCTAATTTTAAAATCTAAACCAAGTCAATATTTAGCTTTCCTTAAATAAAAGTATACAGAATTTGTTTTCTTAATTTGTTTTGCTTTTAAATACTAATTTTGGTTTATTTTTTAATAAAATATTAAATAGAACATTGTGATTGGTTGAAAAAAGAGGGGGTGAATATGAGGTGAACCTAAGTATTTTTCATATTAAAATATTAGGTAAGAACTAGTAAAATTTAGGAAGGGGGGTTTTGTCACAAAAACAAACATACCACTCTCCATCTCTCTCTCTAGATTAGGTTGTTAATCGTTTGTTCCAAAACCGTACTTGTGTATTTCATCATCTTCATTGAGATTGTGGTTTGATTGGAACGGATTGGTTCGCTAGGGTTTCAAGTCCAAGAAGATGGATCGGATCATAAGCGATCTACCAGATGAAATTATTAGGCTAATCGTGAGTATTCTTGCTGCAAAGGATGCTGCGTCTTTGTTGGTTACCTCAAGGATATTTGGGAATCTCTATACCATCATACCAGATCTCGATTTCGATTGCAAAGCTAAGTTTCAGGGGACTTTCACGGATTTCGTGAGTGAAGCAATGGCTCGGCTGGAAACTACTACGTGTATCAGGAGATTCTCTTTGAAATCTGCAAAGGGTCTTCATCGATGCTACGTGATGTGTTGAAGCATCGTGGTGTCATGGTTCTTGAAATGGGCATATATGGTGATAATGGATATACATTGCCTTTGGAGATCTTCACTTGCAAGACACTCAATAAGCTGAAACTAGGGCGGGAAATTGTTATCAGTCTTCTCCCTGAGAATGCTTTGCTACCAAGCCTTGAGACTCTCGTTTTTGACTCTGTTCGGTTCTGTAATCCTGTTGACTGTGCGTTCAAGGCGTTTCTTTCGGCTTGCCCTGTGCTTAAGGAACTAACCATTGATGATATGTGCTGGGAAACTTGTGAATGGTCAGGCATCGTGTCTAGTCAAAGTCTTCAAAGACTTACTATTGGGCGTGAACTGACAGGTTTTGATGGACCTGATCCTCAGTACATTAGTTTTGATACTCCAAGTCTTGCCTACTTAGACTACTGTGATTTTGTCCCGGATGGGTATACAATTGTTAATTTTGAGTCCCTTGTGGAAGCTAAGCTCATTCTTCTTGTGATGGTAAATCGCCAATGGGATTGGGAGTTTGCAGATGATGGTGATATCTTGTCTAGCAATGCAACAAATCTGATTCAAGGGATAAGAAATGTTCAGATCCTGGAATTATCTCTGTATACTTTCGAGGTAAGTGTGTTATCTTTGTCTATTCTTTTATTATTTTTATTTTTTTTTAGTCGGTAACTACAGCTTCATACAATAATAGAGCATGTATAGGTGAACAAAGTTAGCATTTTAAGTTCCATAGGATGTAGACTTGTTGATTTGAATTGGTTTCAGACGCTTTACTTCTTCCGTGAGGCAATTCCAGTATTTGAAAAGCTTCATCATTTAACTATGATGCATGATGATGCGGGTTTCTGTTGGAGATTTCTTCCCTTTTTGCTAAACAAGGCTCCAAATCTGAAGACCCTTGTTATCGAGGTATGGCAATGTATTTTGGACAAACCATTATTTCCAAAACCTCGTGGTGTATACCCCTCTATCTTCAATCTCAAATCCTTCCTCTTGCTGCAGGGTGGATTGCATGTCTTGAACCTGACGATGCTGAAGAACCTGACTTTGCTGAAGAAGCTGACAATAATGTTGAAAAACCTGACTATGTGTGCGAGTGTTTGTCGGGATATTCTTGTCTATTGACATGTCCAGTAGAGGTCTTGGAGATAACTTTATGGTATGGCGGGACGACTGGTGAGTTGCAGCAAGTAAAACATTTCTTAGCAAAGTTGCCACGTCTGGAGCTGCTGAAAGTTCGTACTTGGAGAAGAATAAGCGATAGTGAGAAGTTAAGAATCCACACTGATCTTCATATGTTTCCGAGAGCTTCATCCAACTGCAGGGTCCAGCTCAGTTTTGTTTGAAAAACAAACGTTGGTTCTCCTAGTTGCTTAAGTCTGTTGGAACATGAATCGTTTTGTGCACATTCTTGGTCACTTTTATCTCCCTGTGATCTTTTATTAACTAGATTCTTGATACTAGGATTTTGTATCTCCTAGTAAGTTCAATTAACCTTATGTGTTGTAGTACTTAAGGTGTCAATCCAAATGAGATGTTGCTAACAATCAAGATGCAATCAATCAATCACAAGTCAAGCCAATTCAAGAAGAGGGTTTGTCTAACAATCCTAGTATGGTCAAAATGCAAAACGAAAATGAGTTGCAGTACTAGAAACGAGATTGCATGACAAGAAGCGGAAATGAATAAAAACATAAACGATTCTAAGCATGAACTAAATAAGCGAGAAACGAAACAATCTCAGGAATGTAATAAAAATCAGAAAGAAAAAAGTTCTAAGGATGGGGTAATTGATGTCGGTGGAGTATCCTAGTTTACAGAGTGTTTAACATACCACAAGTAAACTATCCCTAAAAAATGAACATCGCAACTTAGCTAATCCAATCTCTTGGCAAAAGCTACTCAGACTCAACCACTTTCATACCTAACTCTCGCTAGAGAAACGTGGTCGAGCAGGCATGACAAACAAGTTCATTCACGTCAACAAACATCCTAGACAACTAATCGCTTAGGCTAGGAACGTAAGTCTCTGGCACTAGTTGGTCAGACATTTCATCAAATACCTTTTGGGTGTGGAGATGTCTCGAACATAGTTCCAATTGATCAGAGAGAAACTAGTAATTCTAACTCTAGTCCAGAAGGGAATCTTACAAATCAAGCTTAAACACCTTACATCTTAAGATCCTCCACCTAGTCTATCCCATCCTCAAGAACTACCGCACTACTCAGATCCGAAAATCATAGTCAAGGATGCAATCACAGAAATCATTGAATCAAGCATAATAAGATAGATAAAAATAAGATGAACAAATTTGTAGAAGGAATCAAGTGCAAAATCTGAATAAATATCAAAGATATCGGAATACAAGTCTTAGAACGTATTGGTGGCTAGGTTCAGAAACCTTCTGGAAACGAAAACGAGATAAAAAAAATAAGATGTCCTCAGCCAATACTTAACAAAATGTATTTATAGTAAAAACATGTAAATCCCTAAAACTTAAAACGACAAGGTGAAGCGTCGGTTTGGGAATCTCCTGAAGCGCGTAAGACGGAACGTTTTCCTGACATGTGTGGTCGAGTCGCGTGTCATCTCTCCCTAGAGGGAGGTCGAGTGGAGTGAGTAGGAGTGGCTCCAGTGGTGTGAATGAAAATGGCTCGAGCATGGTCGGTGAAAGTGGCTCGAGCTAGATGTATACGGATCCACTAAAACGATGATAACTCTTGAACCACACCTCCGACTGGCTTGAAATAAACGGCATTGGAAAGATGACTCAATTCTCTACGACTTTGCTGAAGACGTCAAAAGCTCAATCCCTAGACCAGTGGCTCGAGTGATGGCTCGATTGTGGAAGTGAGGAGGGCTCGACTGTAGAAGTGAGGAGGGCTCGACTGTAGAAGTGAGGGGCGTGGCTCGATTGTGGAAGTGAGGAGGGCTCGACTGTGGAAGTAAGGAGCGTGGCTCGATTGTAGAAGTGAGGAGCGCTCGACTGTGGAAGTGAGGAGCGCTCGATTGTGGAAGTGAGGAGCGTGGCTCGACCCTCTGCGCTTCCAACGTCTCCTAGACACCTGAAAAACTCCGAAATGCGCAATGTATGCAAGGATGATGCAGAAACTTCCTAAACATGCAAAATGTACGAAAGAGGTTCTAAAATGATGCAAAACAACTAGTTGTATAGCTAAATGCATGACAAATACAAGCTAAGGAAATGCAAAATACAGACATATCAATTCTCCTAGTAGTAATCTTCAGTCTGATTCTATCTACAGTTTCTAGGCATGATATGTGATTTGTAACTCAGTGTGCTTCGATGGGCTCTTAGTTTATCTCTCAGATGATCATGTGAACTTCAGTCCAGTGGCGGAGGCAGTGAAGAATGAGGGGTGTCATATGACACCCATGAAATTATAAATTTTAGATGAGTTTTTATAAAAATAATGAATTAGCATATGTTTAACTGACATTTGACACCTCTTTGAAATTTTATTGATACCCCTCAAATAAATATTAACATATGGTCATTGGGCTTTTTGACAAACTGGTACGCTTAGCCTTTAACAAAATCTTAATTCAGTATATTTGTATGACTAAACATAATTAGAAATTGATTAAAAAACCTAATTAATCAAAAAATTTGGACTCTTCCTCTTCCATCATCATTGTGCTTAAGTTAATTAATTTGTATAAGATTAATTAATTTGCCTTGATTTGAAAACTATGAATAATAAGTTAATTAATGTGTATAAGATTTTTTTTGTTTAGTTTAGGTAATTAAAATACTATACATCTTTGCCTTGATTCTACCTGTTGCTACCACAATCCTTGAAATAAGTTTTTCTGCAATAAACATTGCTTCACAATTTCGCGTAATCGTATTTGTGATATATTTTCAGTGATTGTCTAGTTTGCTTTATTGAAAAGCAGATACTTGACACTTTGACAAAAGAAACAGTGATTAAATGTTTATAAAGTATGAGTGAGGGTAGTATTCATTTTTACAATGAACTTTTGTAATAACATTTTTCTTTTTAATATAATCTATATTTTTTTGAGAAAAAAATATTATGAGTTATGACACCCATGGATAACTTTTCTGGCTCCGCCACTGCTTCAGTCCCACGTGAGAAAGATTTAATCATAAGGCGGATGATTTTTTTTGTGGATGTTTCAGGATTCTACTTTCTAAGAAGCAAATGTCGAACGCAATTGGGACTATATATCTCGAGTTTGAAAAAGACTTGCGCTGTCGTTCATACATGAATATATTTAGGTTTAGTAAGAGACAAGACAACGACTTGGTAATCAATCAAAAAATCAAAACGGCATCGTAGAATAAGTCCCTCCTCACTCGATTGGGATCTATGCACGTGATGTTGTAGATGACCATCGCGGAGGAGAAAGCTTCGTTATGTTTGGGTTTAAATATTACAACCCATACATGAACAAGTCAGCGGAGGTATCTTCGCTTGTTCTTCTAAACCTATAATGAATCGATTTAATAATCCTTTGTTTTGTTTTGTGTTTGTTGAAGAACAAAGTGCTAGAATTGAAAGCAAAACCCTTTGAACAAAAGGGTACTTGTCATTGCCTCATGCCAACTATTCCCTTCCACAAGTAATAACTATTGAAACTCTTCGATTCCTTTTGACTTTGATATCTTAAATAATATGTTTGTTTGTTATGGTTAAAGGAAACAGGTGTGTGTGTTCGTGGGGTTTCCAACCAGGACGAAGTTGTTGATTCAGAACAAAAACGGTCGCCGGCGTGTTCTTACGGTGATATACGTCTTTGTCTTTGACTCAAGCTTAATTAATGGGTTTGTTTGTTTCTTGTGAAATAGGTTTGTGAGGACGATGATTTCTTGACTCGGACTAAAAGGTAGATAGGTCTTTGTCTTGTCCGCTTCCTCGAATTTGCTTTTTTTTGTTTCAGTTTTAGATGGGAATGTGACTCAGATTTTGTTTACACTTAGGCTGGTTGTTTCAAGGAAGCTTCTTCTTCTTCGTGTCTTACGGTAACAACGTCAAACTGAGATTTTTCATTGTTTTCTTATTTTCTTTTGTCTATGTTATATAGGGGTGTCAAAATGGGTAAAAACCCATGGGTTTACCCTGTTTGTCTATTATTTTAACGGGTATGGATTAAGTTTTTATATCCATATAAATAAATGGGTTTTGATGGGTTCGTCCAATGAGTTCGTGGGTTTATCGGGGTAAACCCATTAGGGTTATGGGTTACCAATGGGTTGATCGAAAAAACCAAAAGTAATATATATATATATATGCATATAATATATATATATATATATATATATATATATGTACAATATTTTCTTTTTATAACTAATTTATGTAAAATATCTAAAATAAATGTTAAGTTTTTCTACTTTGCTAAAAACAAAAAAGTAAACAATAATATATATATATCAATGATCTAAAATATATGTGAAATTTTTCTTTAATATCTAGATATTAACTTTTTAAGTTTGAAAACTTTGGTTGGTTTTATAATTCTATTTTATAATAAGATATTATGGATTTAATATCAATTATTTCATTTTATTTTATTTATATATGGGTAACCCATATAACCTAACCCATTTAGCCATTGGTTTTAAATAATTGGGTTTGGGTATATAAATTCAACCCATTATAATAAATGGGCCGGGTTGAACCCGCCCACAAAAGTCTCTAATCCATGTGGGTATGGGTCGGGTCGGGTTACCCATTTTGACACCCTAATGTTATATCTTATCACATTCACCTTCTCTTTTCTACTTTCAGAAATTCAGAATCCAGGCATTGTTGATGAATATTATCTGTTGGAAGTAATTTTTTCGTGTCTTTTCATGTTTCTTTTTCAACCCTCATCTGATTTGACGAGAAACTCCACAACGAAAAAAGGTAATATTCTAGGGCTTTACTCTGTGTTTCTTCGACTCTCATCTGAATGTTTTGCTTTCTTAGATAAGACTTATGTGGTATCTTGATGGGTTTGTTTCTTTTGGAGTTTCTGTGAAACAGCTCTATACAAAAAAAAAAAAAACTCATCACCGAAGGCGCGAAGTAGCTCAATCGTCTTTTCTTTATTTGGTCCCTGTTCCAAATTCTGGTGCTACTGAAGTGGAACTTGACACAAGGCACCAGAATTGTATCAAAGCAAAGGGAGTGATCACAAAAATCATATATATAAAAGTAAAGTTTTGGTCGGTTGATTTTCATTTAATGCTTTCTAATTTTTTTATTTTTTATTTGCTTTTTAATTATTTAATTGTTTTAAACAATATTTAAGATCCAATTAACATAATACATTTAACTCATACATTAAAATAAATTTATAACTGAAAATAAAATAAATTATACAATCATATTCCACCGCTCAATTTTATTCAAACACAATAAATAATATTTGTAACTCCAATAATTCCAAATGTAACTTTCATCAATTCTTATCATATAAATAAGCATTATCTCATTTTCACATAAGTATTTTTTTACTTCCTCATTTTCACATTCTCTCATACATAAAAGTAAGGTTTTATTCTCTCCTTATTGGTCCATTTGACATTTAGTTTTTTTTTAAATTAATATTTATTTATAATTAAACAACACATTTAATCATATACATTAATGCATACTTTAAATTCATTATTTACTACTAAATTGTAACTGAAATTACATAAATTATGAATTGACTTTTTCTCTTCCTTTCATTTTCATTTAAACACACTATTAATTATAATTATAACTCTGCTAATTTAATTATTTTAGAATTGTAACTTTCCTCACTTTTTATCCTATAAATAACCATTCTCACATCCTCCTCCACCATATCCTAAATCCTAAATATATTCTTTGTTTTTTTTATAATGTTCTTGCATAGGTTGAAAACCTAATTAAGAGTTTGTTTTTTTTGGTTACTATATATTTTACATTGTTTAGAATTTTATTGTTTTTTGTTTTATGTACTTCTTCTTTTCTTCTTTTTTCTTATATTATTTTGATTTAAAATACATATGTATTCTAATATGTATAATAAAATTTTGATGACCATAATAATATTTTGGTTATAACCGTCTCATAATAAGGGAATCAAGCTAAAGAAAACATCTTAATTCTTTACTTTAGATGTTTGATTAGTTCTTACAAATTCATGTATATTTATTTTATTCTTAAAATTTGAAATGTTCTCATGAAATAAATTTTGGGATATAATTATCAAATCAATTTTTCTTACCTCTCTCATACCTCCAACAAAATTGTAATAAATATATTTTAGAATACTCATCATTATATTTAGTTTGTGATTCAACATTTAATTATATGAAAATCATTATTTTTAAATTTAATTCAAATATGTACTTTAAGGATTTTGCTATATAAAAAACCAATTTAATATTTATTTTCTTTCTAGCTTTTACTACAAGGATGAAAACTTAAAACTAAGCCTAGCAATATAACTTAAATTGAGGGGGATATAAAAAAAATTGTAATATAATATCAAATCAATTTTTCTTAACTCTCGCTTACATCCAACAAAATTGTAATACATTTATTTTAGAATAATAATCATTATATTCAGTTTGTGAATCAACATATAATTATATAAAAATCACTATTTTCTTAATTTAATTCAAATATATACTTTAAAGATTTTTCTATATAAAAAACAAATTGATTTTTCTATTTTGTATCTAGCTTTTATTACAAGGATGAAAAATTATAACTAAACCTATCAATATATCTTAAACTAAGGGGAATATAAAAAAAGACTTTTTTAAAAAATATCTTTGGGAATCGTATTTTAAAATTTTGATTGCACTTCATATGATTTTATAGAAAATATGTTTTTTTACTTTCAAAATAGTTTAGTTTTTAATTATTAAATACTTTAGGTTATGTGTTAGTTTATAAGAAAAACTTAAATTATATATTTAAATCACATAGTCAAAATTTCGTTTTTATTATTAATAATATTTTATTACCTTAAATGCTCAAAATTACTAATAAAAATTATTATCAAACTTGAAAAATAAAAAACAAATAACTTTAAGGGATATGTATAATGTATGTATGATTATATTTAAATAAATTATATATTTTGATACTGTATGATTTGAATAAATAAAAGTGTAAAAATGTTAATGACAATTATATTAATTTGCTAAGTATTTTTTATGATTATCAAATAAATTTAAATTAATTAAGATATTTTATTATACAACAGTCCTCACATTTGCGCGAGATATTACCTAGTGTATAAAGGTAGTAGACATTCTTAATTACTATTCTGACTAGATTAGGACCCGTGCTAGAGCACGGGTTGAAATTCCTTTTATTTATATTATAAGTTTATAATAAAATACGATTTCGAAGATCATGATTAATGCTAGATTAGGACCAAAAACTTTTAAAATCAATCATATAAATTATATTTTATTCTAAACTTATAATATAAATAAAAGGAATTTCAACCCGTGCTCTAGCACGGTCCTAATCTAGCATTAAAGTTTAATCTTTAATTTCTGAATACGATCCCAGAGATCACGATTAATCTTGTTAAATTAGTGAGATTTGATTACTTTTTATGAGTGAGGGTATATTTTTATCCCTTTAATAACTTTTTTATTGATGTAGTTTATCAATAAAATCTGTGGAAAATAAATTGGTAATATTGTGATTCTAGATATTTGGAACCATATATGTGATCTTCCAAAATAAAGTTCAGAATATCCATGAACTATCAATTTAGAAAAACCCGTTTAAGATTTTCTGTTACAATTAAAATTTTATTTGTTATAATTAATATATGGATTAATCTATAATATGTGTATAACTTATTTGTAACCATTTATTAAAATTATAAAGTCTACCAAAACAATGTTGTGTACTTCCGTTTTATTATAAAGGGGATACCCAAATGTTGTCTCATGTTCCTCTAGTTATAGTTTATTTTAATGTGTTAATTCCTTACTTTTGATCTCGGAGAAAGAAAATGAATTATTAATATTTCTCATATTAATAAGACAGCCATGATAGTAAGTAAAACTTTGTTTGTATTTGGGAGAGAGCAAGTTTTTTTCGTATTTGATGAGTATAAATTGTAAGAGTAAGAGTCGTATTTATACTGGTATGTAAAGATTGTGTAGGGTAGGGTTAGTAGTTTGCCGAAAATCTTGATGAGCTAGTAGAGAATATCTTCATCTTATTATAGTTTTGGAACCGTTTTAATAGGACTAAATTAAAAGCAATGGAATATGGTAGTAATATGTTAATAATTATGATGGTGATTATAGAATACAACTTTTAAAAATGGAATATTACAGAAATTGTAACTATAGTATCAACATTCCCTAAATTTTTGTATGTTTGTTTCCATTTTTGTGCTCCTAATTATGATTGTGACTATACAATATATTTTATATAAATCAACGAAAACAGAAATTGTAACTCTAGTATAAACTTTCCAAATTTTTTGTATGTCGTTGTCTTTTTTTTCGCAGATAATTCGAAATTAAGCTCGGAAGTCTCGGCTGAGTTGAATGTGTTGAGATCAGATTTGATATTCGTAATTCTTGTTTCAAAATTTATTACGATTGATTAGAATATTCTTTCTTCCTCACTATTTCATTTGCTTACATGTCTGTTTGGATACACTTTTACCTTATATAGTTTATTTATTAATTATATATGTTTGGCTTAGTTATACATACCTTTATTCTATATTAAAAGGCATTTCATGTAATAATTTCTAACTTTATGTCTTTTATTAAAAATGATTCTTTTTTAATAGTATAGATTATTTTATGTTTGGATTTGAAATTGAAAATATATACATTTTAAAAATTAGGTTATAATAAAATTTGGTTATTTCTAAAATAATAGATTGATATAATCTAGTAATTTTTTTTAAAAAAATTATAACATGGTATTTAACAGAATAAATGTAAAAATATGGTCAGAAAATACCAATCAGAGTACTATATAGTTAAAATGGACATTCTCATGATCTCATCATTGCATAATAAGAAAGAGAAATGGACAAAAAAAAAACAAAATCTTATAATTGCTAAAGAGATTTTTGCCATATATTTTCTAATTCTTTTTAAATTTATCATATTTGTAAAACTTTTTCAAATCTGCCATATTCATTAAACATGGCAGTTTTAATTTTACCAGATTGTCTTTACAATTGAAATTTGTTTCGAGGGTGGAAAAACGGGCGCGTGATAAAAAGTATTTTACAGAGTGGTGGACAACATATTGATATTAGAACTTGTCCACCAAAACAAAATGTACAACATATTCCATATTGGAACTTGTACACCAAAACAAAGTGGACAACAAATTAATACTAGTTATCCATAATTTGGATAAATTCATTAAACAATTAAGTAATAGATAACATATTAAAAGTGATTTGAACTAGTCTACCACAATAAATATATAGACCAAATAACAAGATATGCGAATAGAAAAAAAAATGTATACACACGCAAACATAATGATACAATTTTCATTGTAACAACCTGTCCCGTGGACCCCACTAGCCTCACTGCTAGCCCACTAGCCTCACTGCTAGCCGCCCAAACGGACCCCAAGCTGGCCCTGCAGGGCATCGATCCTAACCCCTCACTGGGCAAATGGAAATATTCATCCAAATCCACAGTAGGTTATTGGTGCGCCAGGCGTTCCTCGAACCCTGGTCCCCACCCTTTAAACAACCTTCCCACAGGACAAGCTGTCACCAATTGAGAATTGTAACATCCGCGAACCAGATTTTGTGTTTTTGGAAGGAGTATCGATCGACACCCTTGTGGCATCGATCGATACCACTAATTTCTGGGTTCGACCGGTTTGATTTAATTGCCGAATTGGTTCGGTTTGGTTCAGGGAAATCCCTAATTCGAGTTTTAAAGAAAGGAAACGACCTAGGGTCGTGTTATTTTTGTGGTGTCGCCGTTTTCAAAGAAAAACAAGAGAGAAAGCAGTTCCTAAAGTTCCTAAGAGAGATTTGGTGAGATTCCTTGCTGTTCTTGAGAGTTTTGGAGCTGGGAAAGGGTTAGAAGCTTGCTAGGAGTGAGGATTTCGTTTCTACTGCTCAGAATCTTCTTGAGAAAAGGTGAGTGCTTGACCATGGTTGATCTAAGCATGAGATCTCTCTTGTTTGTGTGTTTTCTTTGTTGTTTGTGTTGTTTTGTTGCTTGGGTTCGTTGCTCTTGTGTTTCCCAGTGATTTCTGTGGTAATTGGGTGAGTTTGGAATGGATTCGAGATGGTTTGGGTTCGGAATTCGTCATTCGTGTTCGCGCAGATCGTGTCTGCAGAGGAGGCATCGATCGATACCATTTCTGAGGAGCATCGGTCGTCACCAGTGTTGAGTAGCATCGATGGATACCACTTTTGAGGAGCATCGATCGGCACCTTCTGGAGTAGCATCGATCGGCACCCATTTCTAGCATCGGTCGACACTGTTTCTTGCCGTGTCTTACGTTTTCCTGGTTTGATGTTTTGATTGTGTTCTTGTTGTTTGATGACTTGGGAGGTCTCATCTGCTTGTGTGTATAACCCAGTAGATGGGAGGATGGCCTCACTAAGTATTTATGATAATACTTACGCATCTCAATTGTTGTTTGTGGTGTGCGGTAAAGGAAAAGTGTGATCGTGGGATCAAGGGCCATGAAGAGGAGGATGTTCTAGAGGCTTGATTGATTGTGGTCTAGCGGTTGTTAGGTTGCTAGATTAAGTCAATGGAACGTTGTAGGATGTTAGCTTTTGGAGATTCCTTTATTTGGTTTATGTTGCCACCTTGTTATTGGATTATTGTTGTTGCATTCTTTGGTTTAATGGAATTGGATTTTTACTTGGTTATCCGCTGTTATTGATTGCTGTTAGGTTGTTAGTGGGTATGGGACCACTAGTA
Source organism: Camelina hispida (assembly GCA_023657505.1). Classification (NCBI taxonomy): domain Eukaryota; kingdom Viridiplantae; phylum Streptophyta; class Magnoliopsida; order Brassicales; family Brassicaceae; genus Camelina; species Camelina hispida. The sequence goes on along the minus strand of CP094634.1, from coordinate 40,076,278 downwards.
AATTAAAGTATATATAAAAAAAAAAAACGGGAAGGGTTGTTTCATTTTGGTATCAGAGCCCTTACGGTTCTAGGTCTAGGGTTCATTGTGCTTTTGCTGTTGATGTTTAGGATTACATGCTATAATTGATTGTGTGAATGGCAATTGTGTGTGGCATGAAGTCCTAGAACATCCTCTTCGAGCCTGTTTGTGATTCCACGGTAAGTTGTGTTTTTGTGTAATAGGATTATTGTTTGCTTAGCCTTCTGTTCTTGGTTGATACAGATGGTTAGAGGTGAGGTTGCTGCTGGTCGCGGGCGTGGTCGTGGTCGTGGTCGGGGTCGTGGGCGTGGTCGTGGTCGTGGTCGGGGACGAGGTCAGGTTCCTGTGGCCAGTGAGAGTGAGACCCGAGCGTGGCCAGTGAGGAGGTAGCGGAGTCACAGGCTGATCCTATAGTGTCTGGAGACCAGGCTGGTTTGGGTGACGGTGTTGGTCACGGTGTTGCCCCGGGTGTGGGGGTTGCAGCGGGAGGTGCTCCGGGCAGGGAGGATGTCTTGATTGACTTGCTAGCTCAGGTGGCTCAGGCTTTGCAGCGACTTCCAGCAGCTGTGCCGCCAGTGGTTGGTGGGCAGGGTCCGTGGTGCCGCCAGTGGTTGGTGGGCAGGATCCAGTGTGCCGCCGGTGGTTGGTGGGCAGGATCCAGTAGTGCCGCCAGTGGGTGGTGGACAGGTTCCAGTGGTGCAGCCTGCAGCGGGTTTGCAGGCAGGTGTGCAGCCGGGGACCGAGGTAGTGGATGCACAGTATGTGCGGATGATGGAGCAGCTGCGGCATGTGGGAGCAGGGTATTTCTCAGGGAGTACCGATCCGAGTGTAGCGGATGAGTGGAGAGAGCGGATGGAGGATATTTTCCTTTCGCTTAGGTGTCCCGACCGGTACAGAGTGGATCTGGCAGTGTTTTACTTGTCGGAGATGCACGTGTGTGGTGGAGGTCGGTGACAGCACGGAGGGTGCAGCAGGGTATGACTTGGGGAGATTTCGTGAGGGAGTTTAACTCCAAGTATTTTCCTCGGAGGCTCTTGATCGCATGGAGGCACGGTTCTTGGGGTTGACTCAGGGAGACCGTACAGTGCGGGAGCTGGATGCAGAGTTCAGTCGGCTTGTGGGGTATGCAGGCAGGGCATGGGAGCCAGAGGCGGCTCAGGTGCGGAGGTTTTTGTTGGCTCTGCGGGATGATTTGAGGACTCGGTGCAGAGTGAGGAGTTATGCTACGAGAGCAGAGTTGGTTGAGGTTGCAGCTGGGATAGAGGATGATTTGAGGCACAGGTGGTTGTGGTCAGTCCTTCAGTGCAGCCACAGCAGTCTCAGCCGTCTTCTGTTCCTAGCAAGGGCGGCAAGCCTGCGCAAGGGCAGAAGCGGAAGTTTGATGTCATGCAGAGGTCGAGGCATGGGGGTGCGAGATGCTTTGGGTGTGGTAGCAGAGACCACAAGGTGACTAGCTGTCCTCAGAGGGTGAGCAGCGGGTAGTGACAGAGCAGCGGGCGGTGACAGAGCCGCGGGCAGATACTCGAGTGTGTTACTACTGCAGAGAGACGGGGCATATCAAGCCTCGTTGTCCCAAGTTGCAGCAGAGGGCAGTAGCAGTGTTGCAGGCGGGAGCTCAGCCGGGGACGCAGCAGGTTGTGCAGCACGGTGTGCAGCCGGTGGGTTGGATCGAGCCGTCGTCTCAGGTGTATTCGACTCAGGAGGCCGGTGGCACTAGTGCAGGAGCGATCACAGGTATAACTTCTGAGATTCGAACTTGGTCAATTCAATAGTTCAAATTATTTTTGTTTTGCGTGTGGTCAAGTGTTAGGTTCTCAACACATAGGGTTTGTGTAGGGACCTTGTTGGTGGGCGGGTTTAAGTCCCATGTTATGTTTGATTCTGGAGCTTCTCATAGCTTCATTACTCCGGAGTGTGCCGAGAGTGCGGGGATCAGAGGGGATCCTGGAGAGCGTTCAGGATTTGTCGAGTTGCGGGAGGCAAGTTCTGAGGGTTATTGGACGAGCTGGAGGAGTTGATATTCAGATCGCAGGGAGTCGTGGCCAGCGGATTTGCTTATCAGTCCAGTGGAGTTGTATGATGTCATTCTTGGTATGGATTGGTTGCATCGGTATAGGGTGCATTTGGACTGCTATCGGGGTAGAGTGGAGTTTGAGCGTCCGGGAGGGAAGTTGGTGTTTCAGGGTATTAGACCGACTTCGGGAGTCTCGTGATCTCAGCCGTTCAGGCAGGGAAGATGATCGAGAAGGGCCGTGAGGCTTATCTGGTTACTATATCTATGCCGAGTCAGTGGGGAAGTCTACGGTTAGCGGTATTCCAGTTGTGGAGGACTTTGAGGATGTGTTCCAGTCATTGCGGGGATTACCACCATCTCGGTCGGATCCTTTTACTATTGAGCTGGAACCGGGGACGATGCCGTTATCCAAGGCTCCTTACAGGATGGCTCCAGCAGAGATGGCGAGCTGAAGAAGCAGCTTGAGGATTTGTTGGGTAAGGGTTTTATCCGTCCTAGTTGTTCACCGTGGGGAGCTCCGGTGCTGTTTGTTAAGAAGAAGGATGGGAGTTTTCGGTTGTGTATTGACTATCGGGGTTTGAACCGAGTTACTGTGAAGAACAAGTACCCTCTCCCGAGGATTGATGAGTTGTTGGATCAGTTGAGGGGTGCTACTTGGTTCTCCAAGATCGATTTGGCGTCGGATATCATCAGATTCCTATTCATGAGGCAGATGTGAGGAAGACAGCCTTCAGGACGAGGTATGGACACTACGAGTTTGTGGTGATGCCGTTTGGGTTGACAAACGCGCCAGCTGCGTTTATGAGATTGATGAACAGCGTGTTCCAGGAGTTTCTGGACGTGTCAATCATCATTTTCATCGACGACATCCTGGTATATTCTAAGAGTCCCGAGGAGCATGCAGTACACTTGAGAGCAGTGTTGGAGAAGCTGAGGGAGCAGAAGTTGTTTGCTAAGCTGAGCAAGTGCAGTTTCTGGCAGCGTGAGATGGGGTTCTTGGGTCATATTGTTTCAGCTGAGGAGTTTCAGTGGATCCAGAGAAGATTCAGTCCATCAGGGAGTGGCCGAGGCCGCAGAGTGCCACTGAGATTCGGAGTTTCCTGGGGTTAGCAGGTTACTACAGGAGGTTTGTTCGGGGTTTTGCTAGTATGGCCCAGCCGATGACTAAGCTTACAGGGAAGGATGTCCCATTTGTGTGGTCACCAGAGTGTGAGGCGAGCTTTGCAAGTCTCAAGCAGATGTTGACTACCACGCCGGTGTTAGCACTGCCTGAGCAGGACGAGCCTTATGTTGTGTATACAGATGCTTCTAGAGTGGGGTTGGGTTGTGTACTTATGCAGCAGGGAAGGTTATAGCTTATGCTTCGCGGCAGTTGCGGAAGCATGAAGCTAATTATCCTACTCACGATTTGGAGATGGCAGCAGTGATCTTTGCTCTTAAGATTTGGAGATCCTATCTGTATGGTGGGAAGGTGCAGGTGTTTACAGATCACAAGAGTCTGAAGTACATTTTTACTCAGCCTGAGCTGAATTTGAGGCAGAGGCGTTGGATGGAGTTAGTAGCAGATTATGATCTGGATATAGCTTACCATCCTGGTAAAGCTAACTTGGTTGCAGATGCTTTGAGTCGGAAGAGGGTGGCTTCGGCTCGGGAGCAGGATATGGAGACATTGGTAGGTGAGATTAGTGCATTGAGTTTGTGTGCTATCTCAGAGGAACCTTTGGGTTTGGAGGCAGCTGATAGAGCGGATTTGTTGAGCAGAGTGAGGTTAGCTCAGGGGAGCGATGAGGGGCTGATGAATGCCTCTAAGGCTGCGGGTGCAGAGTATCAGGTTTCTGCTAATGGTACTATCCTTGTGCATGGTCGGATTTGTGCCCAAGGGTGAGGATTTGAGGCAGGAGATCTGAGAGAGGCTCATTCGAGCAAGTTCTCTATTCATCCAGGGCGACCAAGATGTACCGTGACCTCGCGGTATTATCACTGGGTCGGGATGAAGAAGGACGTAGCAGACTGGGTGGCGAAGTGTGATACTTGCCAGCTGGTGAAGGCAGAGCATCAGGTTCCTGGTGGTTTATTGCAGAGTTTGCCTATTCTGAGTGGAAGTGGGATTTGATCACGATGGACTTCGTGGTAGGTTTGCCTGTGTCGAGGACGTTTGATGCTATTTGGGTCATTGTGGACCGTTTGACTAAGTCTGCACATTTTCTGGCCATCAAGAAAACTGACGGAGCAGCGGTTTTGGCCAAGAAGTATGTGAGGGAGATAGTCAGACTGCATGGTGTGCCTGCTAGTATTGTGTCTGATAGAGATTCCAAGTTCACTTCGGTGTTCGGAGGGCGTTTCAGGCAGAGATGGGCACGAAGGTGCATATGAGTACAGCTTATCATCCTCGGACGGACGGTCAGTCAGAGAGGACGATCCAGATTTTGGAGGATTTGTTGAGGATGTGTGTGCTGGATTGGGGTGGTCATTGGGCAGATCACTTGAGCTTGGTGGAGTTTGCTTACAACAACAGCTACCAGGCTAGTATTGGGATGGCTCCTTATGAGGCTTTGTATGGGAGGCCGTGTCGTACACCATTATGTTGGACTCAGGTGGGGGAGAGGAGCATATTTGGTGCGGATTTTGTTCAGGAGACCTCGGAGAAGATCCGGGTTTTGAGGCTGAACATGAAGGAAGCTCAGGATCGGCAGAGTTATGCTGATAGGAGGAGAAAGGATCTTGAGTTTCAGGTTGGGGATAGAGTGTACCTCAAGATGGCCATGTTGCGGGGTCCGAACAGGTCATTGACAGAGACTAAGTTGAGTCCGAGTACATGGGTCCGTTCAGGGTAGTTGAGCGGGTGGGGCCAGTGGCATATAGGCTGGAGTTGCCTGAGGTTATGCGTGCGTTCCACAAGGTGTTTCATGTGTCGATGCTGAGGAAGTGTCTTCACGAGGGTGATCAGTTGTTGGTTAAGATTCCTGAGGATCTTCAGCCTAACATGACTTTGGAGGCGAGACCAGTGAGGGTGCTCGAGAGGAGAGTCAAGGAACTTCGGAAGAAGAAGATTCCTTTGATGAGAGTCCTGTGGGACTGTGACGGAGTAGAGGAGCAGACTTGGGAGCCCGAGGCGAGGATGAAGGCAAGGTTTAAGAAGTGGTTTGAGAAGCAGACCGCTTGAGCTTGTCTAGCCGGGTCCGAGTTGTAGTCCGTGGCTGGAGCGGGTACGGAGTATTCCAGCCCATCTCTCTTGATTTTTGGTCGCTTAGGGGTGGTTGGTTGTGCGACTAAGTATCAAGATGAGGTGGTGCTCGGGATGCGGATTGAGGACTCCAGTTGTTGTATTTTTGTTTTCCTGATGTATTTTCGTTGAGTTGTAACGATTATGACATTGTGAGATTAATAAGATGAGTATTTTTCTTTTGTTTGACTGAGATTGTCATGGGAAAAGAGAAATAACTCGGGTTTCTATTTTGGAAGTTTCCATAAATAGAAAGTTTCCACAAAGGAAAGTTTCAGAATTAGAAAGTTTTCTAGAAAGGAAAGTTTTGTGGAAATGTTGAGGTAGATCTAGCCGGGAGATACTCGTGGGCATCAATATTTGTTTTGCTCGAGGCCGTGTGGGCCCAACTCACGTGATACCGATAGCTCGATGGACTTTGTGGCCAGAGAGTGGGAGTGGTATGTTGCTTCGGATGACGATCCGAGAGCGCGCTTGAGGGTGACGACCGAGGCGGGATATGTGAGGCTCCTGGATACCGTAGCTGTGAGCCGAGGCTCGGCAGTGAGCCGGTATGTCTCGAGGTTGCGACCCGAGAGCGGGGAGTGTGTGTGAGTGACTTCCTGGATGCCGTAGCTTAAGGCGGTTGGCCTGATAGCGAGCCGGCATGATTCGTTGGTTGCGACCACGGACGGGGAAGCACTGAGTTGTGAGCAAATAGTGTTATGATGCGAGTATATTGGCTAGAGGAGACCTCGAGGGTCAGTCGGAGGTGCGGGCTGTTGCGACAGTGGCACGGGAACCTTGACTGATGGTGTTTAGTCCGGTCTGGGGATGTGCGGGCCGTGTTGACGGTGGCACGGGGTCCTTGGCAGATGGACGGTATTGCGGGATTCGGGGACGAATCCATATTGGGGAGAATTGTAACATCCGCGAACCAGATTTTGTGTTTTGGAAGGAGTATCGATCGACACCCTTGTGGCATCGATCGATACCACTAATTTCTGGGTTCGACCGGTTTGATTTAATTGCCGAATTGGTTCGGTTTGGTTCAGAAATCCCTAATTCGAGTTTTAAAGAAAGGAAACGACCTAGGGTCGTGTTATTTTTGTGGTGTCGCCGTTTTCAAAGAAAAACAAGAGAGAAAGCAGTTCCTAAAGTTCCTAAGAGATTTGGTGAGATTCCTTGCTGTTCTTGAGAGTTTTGGAGCTGGGAAAGGGTTAGAAGCTTGCTAGGAGTGAGGATTTCGTTTCTACTGCTCAGAATCTTCTTGAGAAAAGGTGAGTGCTTGACCATGGTTGATCTAAGCATGAGATCTCTCTTGTTTGTGTGTTTTCTTTGTTGTTTGTGTTGTTTTGTTGCTTGGGTTCGTTGCTCTTGTGTTTCCAGTGATTTCTGTGGTAATTGGGTGAGTTTGGAATGGATTCGAGATGGTTTGGGTTCGGAATTCGTCGTTCGTGTTCGCGCAGATCGTGTCTGCGAGGAGGCATCGATCGATACCATTTCGAGGAGCATCGGTCGTCACCAGTGTTGAGTAGCATCGATGGATACCACTTTTGAGGAGCATCGATCGGCACCTTCTGGAGTAGCATCGATCGGCACCCATTTCTAGCATCGGTCGACACTGTTTCTTGCCGTGTCTTACGTTTTCCTGGTTTGATGTTTTGATTGTGTTCTTGTTGTTTGATGACTTGGGAGGTCTCATCTGCTTGTGTGTATAACCCAGTAGATGGGAGGATGGCCTCACTAAGTATTTATGATAATACTTACGCATCTCAATTGTTGTTTGTGGTGTGCAGGTAAAGGAAAAGTGTGATCGTGGGATCAAGGGCCATGAAGAGGAGGATGTTCTAGAGGCTTGATTGATTGTGGTCTAGCGGTTGTTAGGTTGCTAGATTAAGTCAATGGAACGTTGTAGGATGTTAGCTTTTGGAGATTCCTTTATTTGGTTTATGTTGCCACCTTGTTATTGGATTATTGTTGTTGCATTCTTTGGTTTAATGGAATTGGATTTTTACTTGGTTATCCATTGTTATTGATTGTGTTAGGTTGTTAGTGGGTATGGGACCACTAGTAAATTAAAGTATATATAAAAAAAAAAAAAACGGGAAGGGTTGTTTCATTCATACTCATGATAGACAATACTAAAAACACACTGATTTTATCTACTGAGGTTTTACGTTGTCCATCACCCGATTATATTTTGTCCACAATAAACGATTTTACATCTAGTCTATTACAATGGATTTTCCAGATCTAGTCCATAACAAACGATTACAGACGACAATAAAGGCTGGTCTACGATATACGATTACAGACGACCGGTAAATGGAACCTACGTTTTCGGGAACGGAGAAGAAGATATACGCGTGAGAGAGAGCACCGGAGAAGAAGAACAGGGCGACAAGCGACGATTAAGTTTTGGGAAGAGGGTTAATTTGCCAAATAAAATTTTTAAATTATTTACTACAGTTAAATGAAAGGTCAATTGGGTAATTAAACTCACACCCAATGCCGTCGACATGGCAGATTTCGAAAAGCATAAGCGGATATGGCAGATTTCATAAGTTTTTCACTGTACGTAACACATTAGTTAGATTTTTCATTGCTAAAAGTCTGAAGCCCAAAAATAAAGAAGAAGAAAAAAAAAAACTGATGGGATTGGAAAAAAATTGACATGGTAATGTTGATTTAACATAATCATGATTGGACTTCTTATTTTAAAAGCCCACTAGTCCAAGCGGTGCCTTTTAATCAAATTCATCAAATGGCAAAGAAAAATACGAAAAAAATGTGCAGATCTAGAAAGTGAAGCGCTTTCCCTCTTCACTCTCCCGTCTCTTCTTAATCACTGGTTCAGGCATAATCGTAGATTTCATAATCCCGATAGGTTCGCTAGGGTTTTAAGTCGAAGAAGAAGATGGATAGGATCAGCGGTCTACCAGATGAAATTATTACGCTAATCGTGAGTTTTCTTGCTGCAAAGGATGCTGCCTCTGTGTCGGTTCTCTCAAAGAGGTTTAGGAATTTATATGCCATCATAGCAAATCTCGAGTTCAATGACACAGCTAACTTTCAGGGGAGGTTCACGGATCTTGTGAGTAGAGCAATGGCTGCTCGGCTGGAAACTACTACGCGCATCAGGAGGTTCTCTTTGAAATCTCTAAGAAGTCTTGATCAAGATCGTGTCAACCAATGGCTACGTGATGTATTAAATCATCGTGGTGTCATGGATATTGAAATTTGTATAAATGGATATACATTGCCTTTGGAGATCTTCACTTGCAAGACTGTCAAGAAGCTTGAACTTGGGAGGGAAATCGTTATCACTTATCAGTGTGTTGCCCCAGAATGCATTGCTACCAGCTCTTGAGATTCTCATTTTTGAATCCGTTAGGTTCTGTAGTCTTGCTGATTGTGCCTTCCATTCGCCCTGTGCTCAAGGAACTAACCCTTGATGGTATTGATACGTTTTGAATATGTAAAATCTCAGAACAGAACAAACGACAATTTGTAAAGAGTACTCTCAATAAAAAACAACGGTTACAACCAAGAGAAATGTTTAATGGAGTCTCTTTCCTCCCCCTTACAATGTTTCACCCAAAAGATAGATGAAAACAACCCTTCCCCAACCTACTACATGAGTACTATTTCTCAGTCCCTGTCCCCACCAACGATTGAGCCATTACAGACAATTGCAGTAGGATAGTGACTCTTATTCCTTACACAAAACCATTTCTCTCTCCAAGGCCTATTACTACTCCTTGAAGCTACTGGATCCATTTATCCTGACTCCTAGCCACTTGGGCTTTGCTTCTTCTTCCTTCTGTATTGATAGAGAATAGTGGGGTGTTGAGCCTCATATGTATCATTACCTCCCTCTTTAAAATTCACCTTGTCCTCAAGGTTGAAACCTGGGAACTGCCCTTTCATTGAACTGACCCTTCATTGAACTGACCCACTCCCAAGAACATTCATAACTTGGTAAGCCTTTCCACTGAATCAAAACTTCTTCTTGCCCGGAAACAGGATTCTTACGACGATCCAATATTGCCTCGGGTTCAGCTTCTAACACCCCCTCCTCTGTCAATTGAGCTGGAACAGTCGTGGAGACTACCTGATCCCCGATAGCCTTCTTTAGCTGGGAAACATGAAACGTTGAGTGGATTTTTGCTTCCTCTGGTAGTTTGAGGCGGTATGCGACCTTCCCGACCTTGGCTTCCACTCTGTAGGGACCGTAAAATCGCGCAGCCAACTTCTCGTTTGTCCTTTTGGCCAACGAGCGACGACGAAAGGGGCGCATCTTGAGGTAAACTTGATCCCCTACCTCGAAGTCTACCTCTGTATGATGCTCATCTGCTCTCTTCTTCATCCGTTGTTGTGCCTTGTGGAGGTGTTCTTTGATAAGCTGCAGCACTGCATCTCTTTCCCGCAGCTGTGATTCCAAATCAGCATTAGAAGTAGAGCCGTTCTCGTATTTGACCAGAGTTGGTGGCTCTCTTCCATACACCGCTTGGAACGGTGTCATCTTGATGGTTGAATGATAGGAGGAGTTATAGTAAAGCTCGGCCCGGGGAAGAAACTTTGCCCAAGTACGGGGCTGTTCACCAGCAAAACAACGCAAGTAAGTCTCCAATCCTCGGTTAGTGACTTCAGTTTGCCCATCTGATTGGGGATGGTATGTTGTACTGAAACACAAGTTGGTCCCTGCAAGGCGAAATAATTCTTTCCAGAACTGACTGGTAAAGATCTTATCCCGATTAGAAACGATGGATTTAGGGAAGCCATGGAGCCGCAGAACCTCTTGTATGAACAAGTTAGCCACATCTGTCGCCTTAAAGGGATGCTTGATCAACAAAAAATGGGCATATTTAGATAACCGATCCACCACCACTAAGATTGCATTGTTGCCTCGTGATTTTGGCAGTCCCTCTATGAAATCCATGGAGATGTCCTCCCACACTCTCTCCGGTATGGGTAGCGGTTGGAGCAGACCATTTGGTGCTAAGGTAGAGTACTTGTAACGCTGACATATTTGACAAGCCGACACATACTTATTTATGTCAGTCATCATACCCTCCCAGTAAAACAGTTCCCCAATCCTCTTTTGTGTTTTAAGCACGCCACCATGTCCTCCTAATTTACCATCGTGAAAATCTCTCATGATCAATCCTGTTATAGCAGACGATCGAGGTATCACAAACCTTCCTTGTCGTAACAACCTCCCCTGAATGAGAGCATAATCAGGGTAAGATCCTCCATTCGCTCGGAGGTCGCTGATGATACTCTGCAATGTGGTGTCCTTGTCCACCTCTGCACATATCTCTTCGAGTTGAATAGCAGCAGGAACTGAGAGAGCGAACAACTCAGGCACCATCTCCTTCCGAGACAAAGCATCTGCTGCTTTGTTCTCTAAACCCGGTTTATAATGAATATCGAAATCAAATCCCAGCAACTTGGTTAACCACCTCTGATATTCTAGATTAATCTCACGCTGTTCTAATAAGAACTTTAGGCTTTTCTGATCTGTCCTGACCAAAAAATTTCTTCCCAACAAGTAATGGCGCCACTTCTGGATTGCAAAGACAATAGCCATGAGCTCTCTCTCATAAACTGACTTGAGCTTCTGCCTATCGGTCAGTGTTTGACTGTAGTAAGGGATGGGTCTCCCTTTCTGCATCAGGACTGCCCCAAGTCCTGTCCCTGAAGCATCAGACTCCACTACAAATACCTCTTTAAAATCTGGCAAGGACAGTATTGGTACCGTGGTCATTGCCGTCTTGAGTTTACTGAAAGCATCTTCTCTCTGCTTGCTCCACTCAAACTGATCTTTCTTTAATAACTCCGTGAGTGGTCTGGCGATCTCTCCATATCCCTTTACAAATTTTCTGTAATATCCGGTGAGTCCCAAGAAGCCTCGCAGAGCCTTAACATTCTTTGGAGCCTCCCATTCCATCATGGCACTAATCTTGCTGGGATCCGCTGAGACTCCTTCTGACGATATAACATGGCCCAGGTAAGCAATTTGTGCACTCCCGAACTGGCATTTCTTTTGATTGGCGTAGAGCTTATGTCGTTGGAGGAGGTTAAGAACTTCTTTTAGGTGTTCCCTGTGTTCTTGTTCCGAGCGACTGTATACTAGTATATCGTCAAAGAATACTAGTACAAACTTACGGAGAAAGGGACGAAACATGTCGTTCATCAGGGATTGAAATGTAGTTGGGGCGTTGGTAAGCCCGAAGGGCATGACCAAGACCTCATAGTGTCCGTCGTGAGATCGAAATGCAGTCTTAGGTACATCCTCTGATTTGACCAAGATTTGATGATATCCTGATCTCAAGTCCAACTTGGAGAAGACTTTAGCTCCATGAAACTCGTCTAGCAGTTGGTCGATCATTGGTATGGGGTAGCTATCGGGTACAGTAGCGTGATTGAGAGCTCTGTAATCAACGCAAAACCTCCAGCTCCCGTCTTTTTTTTTAACCAACAGCACAGGGCTTGAAAACGGACTGCCACTTTCTCTGATGATTCCTGCGGCCAACATCACTGCTATCTGCCTCTCGATTTCCTCCTTTTGGGCATGCAGATACCGGAAGGGTCTGACGTTCACAGGTTCAGCTCCTGGTTTGAGGTTAATGGCGTGTTCTCTTCCTCTCGATGGAGGTAATCCCTTGGGTTCTGAGAATACAGAAGCAAACTCTTCCAGCAAGGAGCGATATTCCGATGGAGATAAGTCCTCCCCATCCCTCATCTCTGTTTGCATACTGGCATAATCGACGAAGATTCCGTCTCCTTCCTTTTGAATTGTTCTCCACATCGCTTTGAATGAGATTGAGGAGTTCCTCAAACTATGATCTCCGTACAATGTCACCCACTCATTCTCCACCAGAAATCCCATTCTTTGCTCCAACCAGTTCACCTTCACATCCCCCAGGGTCTCTAACCATTGCATCCCCAATATCACGTTTGCCTCCCCCAATTCCAGTGGTAAGAAACTCGTTATCACCTGGTACCCTGGAAGCTGCAACCCGACATTTTGGCATACTCCCTTGCCTTTAACCATCAGCCCCGTTCCCATTCTAACTCCATACCCAATTGTTCCCTTTGTAGCGATTCCCAAGCGATGCGCCATGAAGCTGGATATGAAGTTATGGGTGGCTCCACTGTCGATCATTACCACCACCTCTTCTCCGAGAACCTTTCCCCTCAGTTTCATGGTTCGGGGAGATGATATGCCCACTGCAGAGTGAATAGACAGCGCAGCAAACTCTGGACAGTCGACTTTCACCTCTTCCGATTCATCCCCTTCCTCGTTTTCTTCCCCCTCGGCGTCGTCGACGGTCGCAACTAAAACCTGAAGTCCCTTTAGTCTAAAACGGTGACCGGCGTGGTACCTCTCATCGCAGCGAAAGCACAACCCTTTCGCTCTACGATCGTTAGCCTCCGCGTCGGTTAAACGGCGACTGTGAGCGGCGAGCTTCCGCCGGTTTCGTTTGTAGGGTGGGGTTTTTCTCACTAAACGAACGAAACTGGGTCGTTTCAGTCTCTTGAGAAGTTTTAGGAAAAGACGAGTTTGTTCCTCCACTCACATACGCGGTACCGCGTGACGTAGTTCTCTCCCCTATAACATGACTTGTTACTCTGTTCGAGCTCTCTCCGCTGGCTGGCAACGGAGTATCTCCCTGGTCATTCCAATCCTCCACCATTTTTGCCAGACTCATCATCTTCTTGAGGCTCCTGGGCTCAAACATTTTAACCCCTGCCCTCACCTTTGGCTTTAGGCGAATCATGAAAGCCATCTCCAATACCCTCTCCGACACCTCTGGGGCTTTCGACGCTAGAGAAATGAAATCCTTACAGTACTTCACCGCAGTTTCATCTTGACGGAGTAAGAGCAGCCGTTGCCCGGAGGTTAGATCTTGGGAAACCCCAAAATTTTCCAGAACTCGACTTTTCATCTGTTCCCAGCTAAGGAAAGGATGTCGGTCTCGTTCCCATCGATACCAGGACAAGGCGTCGTTGGAGAAGCACATCCTCACCGCATGGAGCTTCTCCTCCTCCGAGAACTCGCTGAGCTCAAAGTACTGCTCCATTCGAGTCACCCATCCCTCTGCATCTTCTTCCCCATCAAAGAGAGGTAACTCCAGCTTTCGAGTTAGGGGCTCTCTCCTTTCTGGAGATTCGCTCCTCGACCGTCTCTGGCCCCTCACTGGTGTCTCACTCCGAGGGGGTGGTCGCTGCAACACTTCTTTCGGACTCGTGTCTACACCGGAAACTTGGGTGTCGTCTTCTACCCTTGGTTCCGTTGGCCACGCTCTCCGTTCTTCTCCCAGCAACCGTTTTTCCAGACGGTCTAAGACCTCTAGATTCGACATCTGCTTTTCCATGACGTCGAGCTTACTCATCTGTTTCTTTATTTCTTGGACGTCGTTCTCCAGCACAGAAATCTGCTGAATCTCTTTCTGAATGGTTTCCACGATTTTCTCCAGTTCTTCTACTTTCTTTGCTAGTGCCATTTTGATTGATTCCCAAGACAGATCTTACTCTGATACCAAGTTGATACGTTTTGAATATGTAAAATCTCAGAACAGAACAAACGACAATTTGTAAAGAATACTCTCAATAAAAGACAACGGTTACAACCAAGAGAAATGTTTAATGGAGTCTCTTCCCTCCCCTTACAATGTTTCACCCAAAAGATAGATGAAAACAACCCTTCCCCAACCTACTACATAAGTACTACTTCTCAGTCCCTGTCCCCACCAACGATTGAGCCGTTACAGACAATTGCAGTAGGATAGTGACTCTTATTCCTTACACAAAACCACTTCTCTCTCCAAGGCCCATTACTACTCCTTGAAGCTACTGGATCCATTTATCCTGACTCCTAGCCACTTGGGCTTTGCTTCTTCATCCTTCTGTATTGATAGAGAATAGGGGGGTGTTGAGCCTCATATGTATCAGGTATGTGCTGGGAAGCTTGGGATTGGTCTGGCATCGTGTCTAGCCAAAGTCTTCAAAGACTTACTATTCGTCGTGATATGTCTCAAGGTTTTAATGGGCCTCAGAACATTACTTTTGATACTCCTAGTCTTGCCTACTTAGACTGCTGTTATTTTTTTCCGGATGGCTTTACAGTTGTTAGTTTTGACTCCCTTGTGGAAGCTAAGCTCCTTCTTCCTGTGACGGTAAATCACCAGTGGAATTACTTAATTGCAAATGATGGTGATGTCTTGTCTAGCGATGCAACAAATCTGATTCAAGGGATAAGAAATGTCCAGATCCTGGAACTCTCATCTCCTTATACTTTTGAGGTAAGTGTGTTATTGTGCCTTTCTTTTCTATTCTTTTTTATTTTTGTAGTAGGTAATCACAACAGCTTGAGACAATAATAGAACTTGTATTGGTGAGAACACAAGCGTGCATCTTAAGTTCCATAGGATGTTAGATTCCATTTCCATATATACGAACAGTCTTTCTTGAGGTTTTGTTCCAAAAAGTTGCACTTACCTGACAACAACTATAATTGATTTTTTAATTTGATTTTCAGACACTTTACTTCTTCCGTGATGCAATTCCGGTATTCCAAATGCTACATCATTTAACTATGATACATGATGACGATATGGGTTTCTGTTGGAGGTTTCTTCCCTTTTTGCTAAACAAGGCTCCAAATCTGAAGACCCTTGTTATCAAGGTACGACAATGTCTTTTGGACAAACCACAATTTCCAATACCTGGTATATATACTCCTAAATCTTAAATCTCAAAATCATTCCTCTTGCTGTAGGGTGGAGTGCACTATCTTGAACGACCTGACTATGTTTGCGGGTGTGTGTTGGGATATTCTTGTCTGTTGTCATGTCCTCTAGAGGTCTTGGAGATAACCTTATGGGATGCCGGAACCATCGGTGAGTTGCAGCAAGTTAAACATTTCTTAGGAAAGTTGCCATGTCTTGAGTTGCTGAAAGTTCATGTTTGGGCAAGATTGAGCGAGAAGGAAAAGTTAAGGATCAACAGGGATCTTATCAGCAGTATCTCACCAGCTTCGGCCAAGAACACAGATCGTCTCTCTCAGATTCAAACTTCACACTCTCAGATCCGATCGAAAGAAGCTGAACAGGTAGCTTCGACTGAAGTGGTAGAAATGTTGGTGGACTCCAAATCACCAAGGCCTGTTAATGTGTCAAAACAGGTCAAGCCCATTATTACTTCAGCGAAGCCCAACAAGAATAACATTCCTGCAAAGCCCAACATTGAGACAAAAGACTCCTCTCTTCAACGGCTAACTCCACCTGCACAAAAGAACAAATTCAGAATGAAGACAGAGAGTACGGATTCAATCAACCTCAAAAATAGGTTTGAATGTCTTGACACACTAGACAGCTAATCATTGGGATGAGCTGTCAGGGTGCAAAACCCTAGACATTGTATCCTCTATAAAAAGCAAAACAATGTATCAAACTCTTTAAGAAAATAAAATGAGATAAAAGTTCTTTACCTAAAGTAGCCGCTGAGCTTATTCTTCATGGTATCAGAGCTTGGAGGCAGCGTAGGGGGCACTGTCGACAGTACTAGAACATTGCAAGGTGAAGATTGCTCAGAAGTATCCGTCTTGATGGGAGAAGAAGGAAAGTTGTTGCCTATAGAAGCAGGATCACAGCATGTCGTACACCCAGGACTTTCCTCCTCTCTCGTAGACACTTCTGGAGGCTGACTTCTTTGAGAACTAGTTGTAGGTAAGGGTGGAAAATCTTGAGGTGAGAATAAAGGTCTAGTAGCTGATTCAGCAGTGTCTCTACTGATTTGTCCTTCTGTCTGATCTGATCTTGGTTCAGGAAAACTTTTATACCAGGCAGCCATTAGAGGCGTACACTGACGTGAATTACCAGGTGAGAGAGTTGAGAAGGGAAATACTTCCTCATCAAAGATAACATGCCGACTGATGTAGACGCGTCCTGTTGATGGGAGTAAGCATCTGTAACCCTTGTATTTTCATTATACCCAAGAAACACACATTTTAAAGATCGTGGGTCAAACTTTGTCACTGCATAATCACGAAGTGTTGGATAACAGGCACATCCAAAGACCCTGAGAGCAGTATAGTTAGGAGCCTGACCTGTCAGAACTTCATGAGGACTGCGGTTGTTATCCAGAGCTGTAGTAGGTAGGAGATTAATCAGAAAATTTGCAGTGAAGAATGCTTCTACCCAATATTTCTGAGGTACGGTTCCTTGAAACATCATTGATAGTCCAAGTTCCACAATGTGTCTATGCTTTCTCTCAGCTAATCCGTTTTGCTGTGGTGTATATGGACAGGAGATAAGCTGTTGGATACCGTGCTTCCTGAGGTGATCTACAAACTGATTACTTGTGAATTCTCCACCACCATCACACTGAAAGGTACCAATTTTGGCTTTATATTGATTTTCCACAAGAGCTTGAAAACTGATAAAGGTCTGAAGGAAATCTGACTTGAACTTGAGAGGATAAAACCAACAGAACCTTGAGTAATTGTCAATGAAAATCACATAGTATTTGAAACCTTGAACTGACATTATTGGTGAAGGACCCCATAGATCACAATGAATTCTTTCCAGGGGTTTTGAAGCTACAAAGGTTGAAGGAGAAAAAGGTAGTCTACTACTCTTCCCAAGTTGACAAGCTTCACAAATCTTCTTGGTACTCTTATTGCTAATCATTATTGCTTTTATTGCAGAGAGCAGCTGAAGAACTTGCATGTTAGGATGTCCCAATCTCTTGTGCCATGTATCTTCACTCGCCACTTGCTGTCTGGACGAGAAATTGACTTGGAGAGACGATCCGCGATGTGAGTTCCCCAGCGTATACAGCCCTTTACTGTGTGGTCCCTTTGTTAACAACCCCCTTGTTGCCTTATTAAATATACGCACATCATCACAATCAAATTGAAAGGTACAAGGATAATCTGTAGTGAGTTTTGACACAGACAGCAATGATTTACCAATACCAGGACAAACAAGAACATCGTTAAGGGGAAGTTTACCAGAGGTTGAAG
Organism: Camelina hispida; assembly: GCA_023657505.1. NCBI lineage: Eukaryota > Viridiplantae > Streptophyta > Magnoliopsida > Brassicales > Brassicaceae > Camelina > Camelina hispida. The sequence goes on along the minus strand of CP094634.1, from coordinate 40,059,004 downwards.
GGATACTTGACGAGCCAATGTGAGTTATTGGTAAGAAACTTCCATCTCCCATCATAACTGATTCATTACCTTCGTACAGTTGTGACTGTTGCAGATGATGAGGGGAGCTGGTGACATGAGTAGTCGCACCAGTATCAGAGACCCATTCGGTTCCATTTTGATCAGTAACATCGGTGATTCGAAGAGCAGCCATAGCCTGAGGTATGCCTTCATACTGATAGTTGTTGTCAAATTGATGCCAACATTTTGAAGCTGGATGACCGGTCTTTCCACAGATTTGACAAACAACTTTGTTTTGTCCAACAGAGTCTTGAGAGATTTGCTGATGAAAGCCTCTCCCTTTTGTTGTGTAGTTGTTCCTGCCACGACCACATGAGTTACCTCGACCTCTGTTATTTGTGTAATAGCCCGAGGAAGTGTTGACAGTGTTGAAAGCCATGTGTGGAGAGACCTCTGTACCAGCATTGTAGCTTGCAAGACGATCTGAGTAGCTAGTGAGCCTTGAAATCACATCGTCCAAGGTCAGAGTTGGTTGAGTATCCATAGAGCCCTCCACAGAGGTTTTGATAGGTTCATATTCCCTACCTAAACCTTTTAGAGCAGCAAAGATCTTCATTTGTTCACTAACTGGACTTCCTATCGAGGCAAGTTGTTCGCATACTCTCTTTATATCTCTAAGATACTCTTCCATTGACTTATCTAACTTCTCGAAAGTTTGTAGTTTATGTTGTAGTTCGAACAGACGAGAAGCTGATACCTTATTGAAGTGTTGAGCCAGCGCAGACCAGAGATCTTGAGCAGTGGTAGTATGCACAACATCTCGCAGTATGTCTTCTGAGAGAGAACCAAGAAGCCAAGCACGCACAACTTGATCAGCACGATGCCACGCCAAGAAATCTGGGTTTGGAACATAGTTGACTTGTCCATCGATGCCAGGAATAGGTATAGAGGCAAGCGGTTGAAGGAAAGCACCGTTGACAAACCCCAGAAGATTCTGACCGGAGAGGAAAGACTCAAACTGAGTTTTCCAGAGAAGATAGTTCTTCTCGGTTAGTTGGACAGTGACACAATTTGAGATGTGAAGAGAAGGAGGTGAATAGAGTTGGATTGCTTGATCCATAGCTCTGATACCATGAAGAATAAGCTCAGCGGCTACTTTAGATAAAGAACTTTTATCTCATTTTATTTTCTTAAAGAGTTTGATACATTGTTTTGCTTTTTATAGAGGATACAATGTCTAGGGTTTTGCACCCTGACAGCTCATCCCAATGATTAGCTGTCTAGTGTGTCAAGACATTCAAACCTATTTTTGAGGTTGATTGAATTCGTACTCTCTGTCTTCATTCTGACTTTGTTCTTTTGTGTAGGTGGAGTTAGCCGTTGAAGAGAGGAGTCTTTTGTCTCAATGTTGGGCTTTGCAGGAATGTTATTCTTGTTGGGCTTCGCTGAAGTAATAATGGGTTTGACCTGTTTTGACACATTAACAGGCCTTGGTGATTTGGAGTCCACCAACATTTCTACCACTTCAGTCGAAGCTACCTGTTCAGCTTCTTTCGATCGGATCTGAAAGTGTGAAGTTTGAATCTGAGAGAGACGATCTGTGTTCTTGGCCGAAGCTGGTGAGATACTGCTGATAGATCTCCAAATGCTTCCAAGAGCTTTGTCCAAATGCAGGATCCAACTCAGTTTTATTTGAAAACTAGTAGCTCAAGCATGAAGAACAGACTTTGGTCCTCCTAGTTGCTTTAAGTCTGTTGGAACACAAATTGGTTTGTGCATATTCTTGGTCACTTTTATCTCTCTAGTTACTCTCTGACTCTATGTGATGGATTCTTCTAGTTATCTCTAATGTCTGATTCTACCTACACTTTCTAGGTATGTTTTGATTTGTAACTCAGTTCACTTTGCTCTGTCTCAACTGATCATTTGCTTGTTACAAAGTACAATTCAAGGTTCATAATCATTGTACTTGTTTGCATAACGCTCTGTTTTGCTTTGTGATATAAAGGAGAAATCTTTGAAACGCCGCTGTTTCGGTATCGCATCAATGCCGACAAGTTTTGGTTCTTACTTGTTTGAACAATTTTGTTAAGAAGTGAATAGAACAATGAAAAATCAGATCTTGATTACATAAAACAGATTCATTTCCTTTCGAACCTACCAATAAACCTGCCTGCCTTTATGAGTTTCCCCTCTTGACGCAGAGGAGAGAGAGACTCATATCGGAATCGTAGCTTTGATGAGGAGAGACACCGGTGGCGTCAGAGTATTTCACTAGCCTAAATTTTTTAAAAAAAAAAGTCAAAGCAGTCCCGGGTTTCTTAAACCGGCGAAGGAACCGGGTAAAATAGAAAACGACATTGACATTGACATTGTCAACTTTAAACCCTCAATTTCGTTTATCAGCTGTCTTGGATTTGGCTCCTTGTCTTCTTCTTAAAAATTGGGACCTTCCCCTTTGCCTTTGGGATGATGGTATTTGCATACATATATATATATATATTTTTTTTTCTTCATACCAGCGCGATTAAGCCACTCCCAAGTCTCACACTCTCTCTCGCTTCTGACTGGTCAGGTTCACCAAAATCATCCCTAATTTTTGGGGTGTTTTGGACTACGCGTTTGAAACGAGAGGTAGATTAGATGCCGCAAGTTTATATATTCATGTTTGCGTTGTTGTGAACTAACTAGGCTTTTCTTTCTTTCGGTTACATTTCATGTTTTCTCTTCTTCTTCTAACTGTCTCTGTTGATCGATCCAATTTTCATTGTTATTAAACAAACTGGTTTAGCTTATCGATGCTCTGATTGATAAATCATGTCCTGATGTGAAAGTGGCTAATCTAATTCTTTTTCTTCTTCTTCAAGACAGGTGAGCCGGTTATTACCATAATTCAAGGTAAATACCCTCCATCCATCAAAGATTTGCGTTTTGACATGAGAAGTGCTCCTGCTGGTGCTGTGAGGAAGTACAGAAAGCTTTTGGAAGAGATGGTGTCTTTTTTCCCTGATGGGGTTGCCTGCTTCTTTGTTAGTTGGGATGGCGCCATTGCTACAGGTAAGGTCTTCTTCTTCGCTTTACCTTATCAGTATTATCTTCACAGTGTTGCATATATTATTTTTTCTTCTTCTAAATCTATGAACCACTTTGATTTTGTTTCTTTTACAGAGTTGGTGGTGTGTGATCGGAAACAATTTTAACATGTGGATATTCTGCTTTTATAATTATTGGGTTTTTTTTTTTTTCTTTTGAAACAGATCTCTCCAACAAAACAACTCATCCATTCCCCGCCAAAGACTCCATGATGTTTTCCAACAATCCGGCAAGTCAGGAAATAACAACAAGTGAGTCTGGGATTTTTTGGTTTTGTTGTTGCTTCAATTTTTCGCATAACATAAAGGAAAACCCATTACGGCTGAAAAGTTAAAACAAAATTAAAAGCCCATGGCTTCGACTAGTCCAAGCGTTGCGTTTTCATCAAAAGGCCAACCTAAAAATGAAGCAGTTTCTTATTTTCTTCAATCTCCGTCTTTGGGTTCTTTTTCTTCAGGATTAAGTTCTTTAGAATTGGTATCAAACTGACTTGTGCTTATTATTGACATGAAGACAAGAGATAAGAACACAAACAATAGGTTCCTAAGCCTTATCACATTCGGATTTAAACTATATATCCTAATCCTAATATATTTACACTTATCCGCCTATAAGTTCCAAAAAGTCGTGCTTTTAGATCTCATCATCTTCGTTGAGTTTGTGGTTCGAAGATGGATCGGATCATAAGCGATCTACCAGATGAAATTGTTAGGCTAATCGTGAGTTTTCTAGCTGCAAAGGATGCTGCGTCTTTGTTGGTTACCTCAAGGTTGTTTGGGAATCTCTATACCATCATACCAGATCTTGATTTCGATTGCAAAGCTAAGTTTCAGGGGACTTTCACGGATTTCGTGAGTGAAGCAATGGCTCGGCTGGAAACTACTACGTGCATAAGGAGGTTCTCTTTCAATTCTGAAAGTGGTCTTGATCCTGATCGTATCAACAACTGGCTACGTGATGTGTTAAATCATCGTGGTGTCATGGATATTGAAATTTGTATATGTGGTGGTTATGGATATACATTGCCTTTAGAGTTCTTCACTTGCAAGACACTCAACAAGCTGAAACTAGGGCGGGAGATTGTTATTAGTGTGCTGCCTCAGAATGCTTTGCTACCAAGCCTTGAGACTCTCGTTTTTGACTCCGTTCGGTTCTGTAATCCTGTTGACTGTGCGTTCAAGGCGTTTCTTTCGGCTTGCCCTGTGCTTAAGGAACTAACCATTGATGGTATGTGCTGGGAAACTTGCGAATGGTCAGGCACCGTGTCTAGTCAAAGTCTTCAAAGACTTACAATTGGTCGTGAACTGGTAGATTTTGAAGGGCCTAATCCACAGTACATTAGTTTTGATACTCCAAGTCTTGCCTACTTAGACTACTGTGATTATGTCCCGGATGGGTATACAACTGTTAATTTCGAGTCCCTTGTGGAAGCCAAGCTCAATCTTCATTTGATGGTAAATCGACGATGGGATGGACGGTTTGCAAATGATGGTGATGTCTTGTCTAGCAATGCAACAAATCTGATTCAAGGGATCAGAAATGTCCAGATCCTGGAATTATCATCTCCGTATACTTTCGAGGTAAGTGTGTGTTATTTTTTCTATTCTTTTAATTTTGTAGTAGGTGTAATTACAGTTAGAGACAACAATAGAAGATGAATATGTGAATCAAGAGCGTGCATCTTAAGTTCCATAACATGTTGCAAACGTGTTTCCTGAGGCTTTGTTCCAAAAAAAATGTTCCAAAAAAATGCCACTTAAATTAGTTGATTTGGTTTGATTTTCAGACGCTTTACTTCTTCCATGATGCAATTCCAGTATTTGAGAAGCTTCATCATCTAACTATGATAAATTATAATATGGGATTCTGTTGGAGGTTTCTTCCCTTTTTGCTAAACAAGGCTCCAAATCTGAAGACCCTTGTTATCAAGGTATGACAACAATAATGTATTTTGGACAAACCATTATTTCCAAAACATCCTTGTGTATATTCTCAACCTATTGCTGCAGCGTGGAGTGCACTGTCTTGAACCTGACGATGCTGAAGAACCTGACTATGTTTACGGGTGTGTGTTGGGATATTCTTGTCTGCTGTCATGTCCTCTAGAGGTCTTGGAGATAACTTTATTGGACGACGGAACCATCGGTGAGTTGCAGCAAGTGGAACATTTCTTACGAAAGCTTCCATGTCTTGAGGTGCTGAGAGTTCATTCTTTGAGTTGGAAAAGATTAAGCGACGAGGAAAAGTTAAGAATCACCATGGATCTGCAAATGCTTCGAAGAGCTTCTTCTAAGTGCAAGATGCAGATTAGTTTTACCTAAAAACTTCCAATACAAGCTTGAAGAAACAGACTCTGGTCATCCTAGTTAGTTGCAATATTAGTCTGTTGGAAGTTGGAACAGAATGGGACCACATTAATTCTTGGTTTCTCTTTTTATCTCTAGTTACTCTCTCTGTTATCTTTTATTCTGATTCTCCTAGTAACTAAACTAGTAAGTAGTAAACTTTAGTCTGTTGTCTACTTGATGCCTTAACAACTGATGATATGAACTTCACTTGAATCAAAAAAAAAAAATGAATGCTTTTAGATTCTCATAACACACAGTCATTCATATACCATATTAATAATTGTCTCACATTAACCTAATAAACCAACGAGACCCCATTAACACATATATAGTCTTTGATAAGAAGTCTATAATTCTCTGATCCAAATATTTTTTTTTAAACAGTTACATTTAGTAAGTAATATAAATAAAAGAGTAGGGAAAAGGAAAAATAGACTGAATAAAAATTCAATGGATTTAAAGATACAACAACGTATTATATTGGCTACCGAGAGATTGATCGGAACTAATGATTAACAACGTTGAGCTTGCAGTTTGGTGAAGCTCTCGGGGCCATCTCCAGTGCCTTGGAGACTTGAAAACAATCACATCCCTCCTCTATGAAGGAATCACAATGTAGTACGATGATCACTTGTTCAAGCCGTGGCAACTTCTTGAGGAAATGCTCGACTAATGACATCTCTCCACAGGTTGCACCAAAGTCTAATATCTTCAGGATCTTCACAGGACACGATGATAAACAAGAAGAAGAAGAAGGAGGAGGAGGAATGCAGTCACAAGCATCGCCACAACCATCAGAAACACGGTGGTGGAGACCCTGAGGAAGAAGCATACAAAAACCAAATTAAAAATGATGTGTAATCATTAGTAACATATGAAAAAAAGAGTTGAAACAGAGTTTTAGTTTCTTACATGGAAGACGAGAGTATGTAGATTGGGGGAGTTGATGAGCAAGAGAGGCAAGGCTTGCCATCCTCGTTCATCGTCACTTTCAATTGATAGATGATTAAGGTTGTTGAATACAGGTACGGTCTTACAGAAGTCTTCAATCGCCTGAAAAACACACATATGAATACAACTTGTTGGATCATCATGAGGGTAAAAGTAAGAAAGAAAGAAAGAAATAAAAACCTCAATTGTAGCAGAAGTTAAGTGAAGGGTTTGAACATTTTGTATCCCCACGATAAGATTGGTGGCATCCCAACGAACTCTAAGTTCGACCGAATCTCGTGCATGCATCTGCCTTCTATTCGATCCAACATCTAGCCTAGCTTCGACAAGGGAATCCAATTTGACAAGCGGATAGTTGCTGGCAACAAAATCTGAGTAGTTTAAGTAGAGGAGGTTTGGAGTATCAAAGGAAATATCGTGAGGGCTCCGAGTGCCGAAATCAGAGCGTGCATCCGGAGGGTCAACAAACACGTCGTTACCGGATGCCCTGCCAGAGATTAAAAAATTTGTGCCAAAAAATTACCACAAAAATTGACGTTAAAAAATGTAAGGCTCTCAAACGATGACTTCACTTACAGCTTCACTCGACGTTTCTTTAATACAAAACTATTCATGGATGGTAGGTAATGTTCACAATCAATAGTTAGTCTCTTGAGGGTAAGGGAACACACTGATGCAGAGTTCCAGTGGTGCCATTTATACAATTCACGATCAACTCCTCAAGCATAGGGCATCTGGATATAAGCTGAGCAAAACTCTCACAGCTTCGACCAAGGTCAATAGAATCAAGATGCAGAGTTCTAAGATTGGTAAAGATAAAGTCTCCCCAAAATAGAGTGTGGTGGATGATACCAAGTCTCCCACATCCTAGTTTTAGCTTAATCAAGTTACGGCTATAGAAGAAGATACTAGAAGGCAGTGAATATATTCGTGAAACAGGGAAGAGCACTATTAAAGTAAGATCTGTTGCTCCCGTGTCAGAGCTATGCGTGTCCAATCCGCAACAAGATCTTTGTCAACACCCTGGTGGCATGTGAGAGAGAATTTGGTAATGGGGGAATTGGGTTGACGAGCAAGAACTCTGTCCACAAACTCTCTGAAACTAGTCCTTGGGCATTCTTCGGGACTTAGACAGGGCATAAAGACGGAGTCATCAAAATCATAACTAGGTTGTATCAGTGTAAACAAATCTCGCCATCTCTTGGACAGAACAGATGTCAAAGCTGCCTCTCTTGTCGGAAGGAGAGACAAGATGTGAAGAAGTAGATCCTCTGGTAGTCTGCTGATTGCATCTCCTTCTTCCTCATCACTTTTCTTCCTCCTTTGACATTTATCTCTGTTCATCTCTCTATCTCTCTAAATTCTAATGATCTCTTTGTTGAATGAGCGGACTTTTTTATAACCGAATTATGCTGTTATTTTAATTTGGGGTATGGAGGATTTATCTCTTTTATAATAAAACGGAAGTACACAACATTGTTTTGTAAACTATATAATTTTAATAAGTTGGTTACAAATACGTTATACATTAATGATAAATTAATTCGTTACAAATAGGTTATACCGAAAATCTTAAAGAGAATATTCTAAAGAATCATATCATCTAATTTACCATATTAATTTTCTTTATTAAATTATCCATCAAATAAAAATTTTTGATATCTAACTTAACATATTAATTTGTTAATTATCATTATACTTTACCTTTCATTTTTATATATGAGTCTATTTTGTGAAACAAATGAATTATCATATTATTTATTATAATTAAGAAAAATATTTTTATTTTCGGATATACCATAAGTTAAATTTTTAAAAAAATATAAATTGTTCAGTCTATAAAATATTCAAGCTTTAGTAATATTATTTTTTACAAATAATACCTATTGAATTAAAAAACAATTACTGGTTAACGGGTTTAAATTTGAATATATAAATTTTAATTTACAAAATTATGTCTTATAATGACATTCAAGTCATGATGTAGAATATACATTGTTGAAATAACTTCACATAGATAATCTAATACAACATATTAAAATTTTGTTTTAAAATAGAAAATATACAAAATTTTGTATAAAATAAAATTTAACCAATATTCTAGCACGGATACTTATCTAGAATCATTAACAATATAAAACTTATAAAATAAGTGTATTTTTTCAAGCATCAGATTTAGCATATGATTTTATTGCATAATGTTTTATCCAAATATATTTTTTTAAAACAATCACATAAATGATATTTTATATAAAAATTACAATAGAAATAAAATAAATTTCAACCCGTGCTCTAGCACGGGTCTTTAATCTAGTCCTGTTCTAAAACAAAAGACAATTAAACCATTTTTTTCTTTACACTAAAATATAGTCTAGATGCTGCCTTAATTAATGGAAAAATCTCTTAGTTATTTAAGTAAAAACAAAAATCTTAGAAATTAGTTGAATTCTAAAACTCAAAAAGAGTGAGAAAAAAACAATTAAAAAGAGAAACTTCAGGAGTTTGATAAAATCAAAAGTTAAGACTATTATAGTTAATTAGTTATACTATCAGATATTATCCGAATTACAACTTTAATTGCTGATTTAATAAATTCTTTCCCATATTATAAAGGAAAAGGCTTTTCCGGAAAGCCCACGACGGTTTATTTAAACAACACATAAAAGCCCACCATTTTCACTAATCCAAGCGATGCGTATTCATCAAAAGGAAAAAACGCAGCGTTTTTAGACACCTTGCTGATCAAGAAAGCTCGGATCAATTCAAGAAGTGAAGCAGTTTCATCTCTTCTTCACTCTCCTTCTCTGGATTCTCTTCTTCTTGATTGAGTTTCAAAATCGTGATTTTAGATCTCATCATCTTCGTTAAGTTTCTGGTTTGATTGGAACGGATTGGTTCGCTAGGGTTTAAGTGCGAGAAGAAGATGGATAGATTCAGCAATCTACCAGATGAACTTATTAGTCGAATCGTGAGTCTTCTTGCTGCAAAGGATGCTGCGTCTTTTTTGGTTACCTCAAGGAGGTTTGGGGATATCTACAGAATCATATCAGATCTTGAGTTCGATGACAAAGCTATGTTTCAGGGGACTTTCACGGATCTTGTGAGTGAAGCATTGGCTCGGCTGGAAACTACTACCTGCATAAGGAGATTCTCTTTGAAATCTGAAAGGGGTATTGATCCAGATCGTATCCACCACTGGCTACGTGATGTGTTAGCTCATCGTGGTGTCATGGTCATGGATCTTGAACTGCGCATAAAGGGTAATAATGGATATACGTTGCCTTCGGAGATTTTTACGTGCAAGACACTCATTAAGCTGAAACTAGGGATGGACATCGTTATCACTGTTCTACCTGAGAACGCTTTGCTACCAAGCCTTGAGACTCTCGTTTTTGACTCTGTTCGGTTCTGTAATCCTGTTGACTGTGCGTTCAAGGCGTTTCTTTCGGCTTGCCCTGTGCTTAAGGAACTAACCATTAATGATATGTGCTGGGAAACTTGGGAATGGTCAGGCATCGTGTCTAGTCAAAGTCTTCAAAGACTTACTATTGGTCGTGAACTGACAGGTTTTGATGGACCTGATCCACAGTACATTACTTTTGATACTCCAAGTCTTGCCTACTTAGACTACTGTGATTTTGTCCCGGATGGGTATACAATTGTTAATTTCGAGTCCCTTGTGGAAGCTAAGCTCAGTCTTCTTGTGGTGGTAAATCACGAATGGAATTGGGATTTTCCAGTTGACGGTGATATCTTGTCTAGCAATGCAACAAATCTGATTCAAGGGATAAGAAATGTTCAGATCCTGGAATTATCATCTCCGTATACTTTCGAGGTAAGTGTGTTATCTTTTTCTTTTGTCTATATTTTTTATTTTTTAGTAGGTGCTTTGAAAAGAAATTAACATGAATATTTGTTCCAAAATATTCCAGTTTAATGTATAGGTGAACCAATTAAGCGAGCATTTTAAGTTCCATAGGATGTTGACTGTTTCATTTTATTTGATTTCAGACGCTTTACATCTTCCGTGATGCAATTCCAATATTTGAAAACCTTCATCATTTAACTATCATAAATGAGGATACGGGAGTCTGTTGGAGATTTCTCCCCTTTTTGCTGAACAAGGCTCCAAATCTAAAGACCCTTGTTATTGAGGTAAGACAATAATGTATTTTTGCTAAACTTAAATTTCCAAAACCTCCTTGTGTATAATCTCAACCTCCTGCCGCAGGGTGACATGCATTGTCCTGACGATGGTGAAGAACATGACTATGTTGAAGAACCTGACTATGTTTGCGGGTGTTTGTCGGGATATTCTTGTCTGTTGACATGTCCTCTAGAGGTTTTGGAGATAAGCTTATGGTACGACGGTACTGTGGATGAGTTGCAGCAAGTAAAACACTTCTTAGGAAAGCTGCCATGTCTTGAGGTGCTGAAAGTTCATTCCCGGGAAAGTTTAAGCGACGAGGAAAAGTTAAGAATCACCAGGGATCTGCTAATGCTTCCAAGAACTTCTTCCAAGTGCAAGATCCAGATTAGTTTTACTTAAAAGAACTTCCAATTGAAGCGTCAAGAAACAGATTCTGGTCATCCTAGTTGCAATATTAATCTGTTGGAACAGAATGGGATTGTGCACATTCTTGGTTTCTTTTTTTTTAGCTCTAGTTACTCTCTCTGTTATCTTTTACTTTGATCCTCCTAGTAACTTTAGTCTGTTGTCTACTTTCTAGGCATGGTTTGATTACTCAATTTGCTTCCAAGTGTTCTTCGTTGATGCCTTAACTGATAATATGAACTTCACTTGAATCTCTCTGAAATGTTTTCATCTGGGGGTTGATTATGCCATGTCAACCGTTGTCTCTGTAATGTACTAAAGCGTGGTATCTTGGATCTTAGACTAGGCATATATGCTGAAGAAGGGATATTCATTGCCTGTTGAGGTCTTCTCTTTGAATCAAGTGGTCTGGACTTGTGTTTTACTCATAAACAATCTTCTTCTATTATTGAATGAAATATATAAGATAAAACAGAAGAGAGTAAGAAACAACTTTACCTTTGGTTGCTAAACGGAGCTGAAAACATAACACATGTCTAAGAGAGAACTACATAAAAAGGCTAAGCCAACCAACAGTGAAATCAAGTATAGAGTACTGGAAATCAAGTATCGCTCTCCTAGCTCAAGACTGTTCCGGTATTAATAGAACTTTCACACTCCTGCAAGTGAAAAAATAAAGCAAATACAGGTCAAAAATATTAAAATTCGATCCAGAAGATGCATTTTAAGAATACATTAAAATTCACTCCAGTGAGACGGATCTGATCATTAAGAATACAGAAAGATCAACCAACATGATGACACCTATCTGCAAACAGACAGATGTAAAAACGAAACCATTCACGAAAGCAAAAGATAATCTAAATGTGTAACGATCACACTAATCCTTAATGAAGAGAAGACTGGAAACTGAAACGCCACTTGGCAAGTGATAAATCCTTAAACAAGCATGATCCTGGCATCAAAAACCTAGACTTGGGTTGTAACCAGATTTTCAACTACTGCATTACCTTTCTATGTGAACAAAGACAAAACCTTTAGTATCCTATACTAAGCTTCCCAGATTCTACACTTCCATCTTAATGACTCCAAAGCTATCAACAACCCCTAAACACATACACTAGTTTTATTATCATAACAAAGAAGCTATAAGAATATACCTCAAGGAAACAATTCAGGCTACAACAGCAGCAGATGGAAACATGCCAGCTTTCCTGGCATAGTCGAAAATACCACCGGAGTCAATGACAGGTCCAGCATCACCAATGGCCTTGAGCACTCTTTCCCGGTCGTATGATTGATAAGCACACAATCACCTTCTTCTCTCAGCTCAACATCTCCAGTTTTACACTCCTCACAAACCCTAACCTCCGACTCCAACGGGTAAACCTCTCCGGTAGCTACAGAGTTCCGGAAGAAGATTCTAGCGTAAGATTGAGCAACCACAGCCTTAGCTCCCGCTGCGCCTAGACAAACAGGGGCGTGCTCACGAGACGATCCGCAACCGAAGTTTTCACCTCCGATGATGATTTTGAGTACTTGGATTTGATCTCGCCTTGCTCCACGAATCGCTCATTGTAGGAATCTGGAAGTCCGATCAGCGCGTAAGAGCCGAGCTTCTCGCAATCGGATGGATTCGAGGTGGAAAGGGTGAGATTGTTGGGTTGGTCAAAGCACGGTGTTAGTTGTTTAGTTGAATCGTGTTTTTTGTTTTTCATTTGTTTCCTTTATTTAAGTCTCCCATATAAGGAGCAAGTTGTAACTTCTCTTTTATGCAATCAGAAAAGCTTTGATCAAATATCTTTGTTGCTCAATCGATATTAAGATTTGGTATGAGAGCCTCATCACAAAAGAGTCCTGAGTAGTTGAGAGAAGTGTGAGGAGAACGGAAATTCAATGGGAGATAGCAGCAGTGCGAAAGATTTCATTGTTCCGGCTATTCCATGGTTCGATGGTCACTATGATCATTGGACACGTCTGATGGAGAATTTCATTCGTTCGAAGGAGTATTGGGATCTCATAGTAAATGGGATAAGTAGGACAGAAGGATCTGTTCCTACGGAGGCACAACAGAAGGTGATTGATAAACAACAACTGAAGGATTTGAAGCTCAAGAACTTTCTTTATCAAGCCATTGATAGAGAAATACTTGATACGATCCTCAACACTGACACGAGCAAGCAAATTTGGGAAAGTATGAAGCAAAAGTTTGAAGGATCCACCAAAGTAAGAGAGCTCAACTTCAAGCATTACGAAAGGAGTATGAAGCACTTCAGATGAGAGAGGGAGAGACTGTAAACAGTTTCTTTGCAAGGACACTCGCAATTGCAAAGAAGATGAGGACGTGTGGAGATATGCTACAGGAGAATACAATATCAGAGAAGATACTAAGATCGTTGACAATGAGGTTCAAATATGTGGTATGCTCGATTGAAGAATCAAACAATCTGGACAGACTTGCCTTAGATGAGCTCCAGAGCAGTCTTCTAGTCCATGAGCAACGAATGAAAGGAGGGCCTGGAGAAGAAGAGCAGGTTCTCAAAGTTCCGTTTGAAGGAAGAGGACGAGGGAGAGGAAATTTTAGAGGAAGAGGACGTGGTAGGGGTAGCAATAGAGCCACCATCGAATGTTTCAGGTGCCACAAGCTAGGGCATTACCAATCAGAATGTCCTACTTGGGGCAATGCTGCACACTATGCTGAGTTGAACAAGAAGGAAGAGTTACTGCTAATGGCGTTTGTTGAAGAAAATAAGCAGCAGAGAGATCGTGTATGGTTTTTGGATTCAGGTTTTCCAATCATATGACAGGAGATCGAAGCTGGTTCATCGATCTTGATGAAAAACTCATGCATACTGTAAGATTGGGAAACGATTCGAAGCTAAGTGTACAAGGGTATGGAAGCGTAAATGTGATCTTTGAGGGAAGGAGTCATATCATCCCAGATGTCTACTACGTTCCGGAGTTGACAACAAACCTGTTGAGTCTTGGTCAGTTACAAGAGAGGAAACTGACCATTCTCATCAAGGACAGAAGCTGCAAGGTGTTTCATGTTGAATGGGGGCTGATCATACATACCACTATGACAGCTAACCGGATGTTTGTCATCATGGCGGATACACCGGAGATAGCATGCTTGCAAGTATCACAAGAAGATTCAAATCTGTGGCACAAAAGATTTGGTCATCTCAATCAACAAAGTCTAGAAAACTTATCGAAGAAGCAGATGGTGATAGGGCTTCCAGATATCGAAAAGGTGGAGTTGGTGTGTGAAGTATGTGCTAAGGGAAAGCAACACAGAATGACGTTTCTGAAGCAAGCAAGCTGGAGAGCAACAGAAAAATTGCAGCTCATACACACAGACCTATGCGGACCCATTCAGCCTAACACTATTGGAGAAAAGAGGTACATTCTCAGCTTCATAGATGATTTCAGCAGGAAAACTTGGATATATCTTCTGTCTTTGAAGAGTGAAGCTTTTTCATTCTTTAATAGTTTCAAGTTGATGGTTGAAAATGAAGCTAGAATGAAAATAGGCTGTCTAAGAAGTGATCGGGGAGGAGTTTAATGATTTTTGTGCATCTCATGGAATCAAGAGACAAGTCACTGCTGCGTTTACACCCCAACAGAATGGAGTAGCTGAAAGGAAAAACAGAACCATCATGAATATGGTAGGTGTTTGCTTATAGAGAAGGGGATGCCTAAGAAGTTTTGGGGAGAAGCTGCAAATTGGACTAATCACATCCTGAATAGATGCCCCACCTCAGCTGTTCAAGACAAGACTCCTCAAAAGTGTTGGACCGGGCTCAAACCAAACGTCAATCATTTCAAGGTGTTCGGGTGTATCTGTTATGCCCATGTTCCAAGCCAGAAACGAGTGAAGCTCGATGATAGGGGGCAGAAGTGTGTCTTTCTTGGTGTAAGTGAGGGTTGCAAAGCGTACAAGATGTTTGATCCTGCTACAAAAACAGTTATTGTGAGTAGGGATGTGATGTTTGACGAAGAACAAAGGTGGAGTTGGGAGATGAGCCGTGATGAGGAAGAGCGAGATATTTTGGTGTTTGAGGAAGAAGAACAGAGTGCTGAGTTTTTTGAAAACAATATCACTCCCGAAACAGTAGAAAATCCTGAAACTGCAGCAGATCCGGAGATTGATGCAAACATTGAAGAGCAGAATACTACACCACAATCAAATGGCATCCCAAGTCTGCAAATTCAACCAAGAATCAGAGCTGCACCTAGATATCTACAAGACTATGTACGAGGAGATGTATCAGATGATGAGGAAGAAGAAACACAGTATGTGGCGTTGTATGTACCTCAAGAATATCCTTACACTTACGGCGAGGCAGCTGAAGAAAAGAAATGGAGAGAAGCAATGGACACCGAAATTGAGTCAATTGTGAAGAACAACACATGGGAGCTCGTTGAGTTACCGGTGGGAATGAAGAAGATTGGAGTTAAATGGGTATACAAGACCAAGGTGAATGAAAAAGGAGAGGTTGATAAGTTCAAAGCAAGACTCGTTGCAAAGGAATGCTGGTAGATGTCAAAAGTGCTTTCCTTCATGGGGTGTTAAAAGAAACTGTGTTTGTGGAGCAGCCAGAGGGATATGAGAAGATTGGTGAAGAGCATAAAGTGTACAAACTGCATAAGGCACTTTATGGGCTCAAACAAGCTCCACGAGCTTGGTATAGCAAGATCGAAGAGTATTTCATGAAGGAAGGATTCAACAAGTGTGAGTTTGAACACACATTGTTCATAAAGAGTGAGTCGGGAGGTAGAGTGCTCATCATAAGTCTGTATGTTGATGACTTAATTTTCATGGGCAATGATCTAGAAATGTGTGAAGAGTTCAAAGCTTCGATGAAGAGGGATTTTGAAATGAGAGATTTGGGGAAGATGTGTTACTTTCAGGGTGTGGAAGTTGATCAGAGTGAGAATGGAATATTTCTATGTCAAAAGAAATACGCTGCTGAAGTGTTATCGAGGTATGGAATGGAAGATTGTAATTCTGTTAACAATCTGATGGTTCCATGTACTAAGTTGTCAAAGGACATGGAAGGAGATGATGCAGATCCGTCACTTTACAAGCAACTGATCGGGAGCCTGATGTACTTAACAACTACAAGACCCAATATCATGTTCGTTGTTTGTTTTTGAGCAGATTCATGATGCAACCCAAAGCTGCTCATCTTTTGGCTGCCAAAGAGTGTTAAGATACATCAAAGGGACGTTGCAAATGGGGTTGATGTATACAAGTGCCGGGGACCATGAAAGCTTATACAGACAGCGATTTTGCGGGTGATATAGACAGTGGAAGAAGCACCTCTGGTTATGTATTTCTCATGAGCAATGCTTCAGTGGCTTGGAGTTCGAAGAAGCAGCCAATAGTAACTCTCTCTACAACGGAGGCAGAGTATGTTGCAGCTTCTTTCTGTGCTACTCAGTGTCTCTGGATGAAGAGAATTCTCAGCGAGCTAAGCCAAGTCGAAGAACAGTGTGTGACAATTCTATGTGACAACAGTTCCTCCATCAAGCTGTCAAAGAATCCTGTTCTACATGGGAGAACCAAGCATATCAAGGTCAGATTTCATTTCTTACGTGAGCTAGTGAAAGAAGAAGAGGTCGATTTAGTTCATTGTGGAACACAAGATCAAGTGGCCGACATCATGACAAAACCTCTGAAATTGGAAACGTTTGTCAAATTGAGGAAGATGCTTGTAGTTCAAGAGATTCAGAAGGAGCAAACTGCAATGCGTTAGCCGTATTCAGTTTGGGGGAAGGTATGTTGGGTTGGTCAAAGCATGAATAAGTCCTTGGTGTTATTTCCTTGGTGTTAGTTGTTTAGTTGAATCGTCTTTTTGTTTTTCATTTGCTTCCTCTGTTTAAGTCTCTTATATAAGGAACAAGTTGTAACTTCTCTTTTATGCAATCAGAAAAGCTTTGATGAAATAGTCATAAATTGTTATATTAATAAAAATTGTATATAGAAATTTGAGGTCGGCATTATATATCAACCTCTACTTACCCCATTCTCACCATTACAACCTGTACTTTTTAACTCTTTATAAACTAACACAAACTTATAATTTCTGTATGAAACAACATAAACTTTTTAAAAATTAATAATCATACACATTCAATCAAGACTGAGATTTACGATTACTAAACCATATTAAACCAGAAAAATCGCGATTACTGTTTCACGTTTGCCTTCACCATACGACGTTGATTAAATATTCCGTGACGGTAACACTGTAAACTTATTAAAAAAAAATTGATTTGGGGATTCTGGGTTCTCCAAAACTCGATATCTCAAAAAAAAAATCATGAGCTACTCTTCAGTGTCTCCGTTTAGCTAATCGAGAAGCTCCTCATGGTGTTCCGACGAGTTCTTCGTGTGGAGAACCCTTAGCCGAGATTCTGGAGATGCTTAAATGCAAGGAAGGTACATTCATTTTTTTCATTTAAATTCTTGATTGAACTGATATATTGAATGGATTGTATGTGTATTAGAAGAAGAAAGAGGAACATGTGTTCATTTTGGTGGATGATGCTTTGTTAGACGAAATAAAGGTGGTTGATGAGAAGTGTAAGAAAGTAGCAGAGGATGTCAGTGAGTGGTAGACAAATTTGGAGCTTCAGAAAGAAATCCTTGAGAAGAATTTTGACAAAAAAATCATGATTGCAAATGAGAAATTGGGTGATAGTTATGATAGCTTTGAAGACAATAGGTGTTGCCATTGTAATTGTGAGCTCTATTGTATGGCTATGGGGAAGATTGTAGGTGTTACTAGTATGGCTCTCTTGTATGGCTATGTGTAAGAGTCTGTATGTGTTGATCAATTTGGATTGAATGTGGTTTAAAAGACAAGTGGTTTAAAGATAATAGCATAACAAAAGGCAAAACAAAAACCTGCAACATTCTGAAGAAAAATATAGCCTACAACACATTCTGAAAAAAAACCCGCAACATATTCTAAAACAAAAAATAAACCTGCAACACATTCGGAAAAAACAGAGTCTGCAACATATTCTAAAACAAAAAAAAAACCTGCAACACATTATGAAAAAAACAGAGACTGCAACATATTCTAAAAAAAAAAAAAAAAAATTCTGCAACACATTCTGAAGAAATAAAAGTCTACAACATATTCTGAAATAAATAAAACTTGCAACACCTTCTGAGAAACAAAAAACCTGCAACAGGTCTGAAAATTAAAAAAAAAACTGAAACACATTCTGAAAACAAAACCAAAAACCTGCAACTACTTCCAATAAAACTCCTTTACTCCTTTTCTTCCTTCCTAGACCTGACTTGAGTACCTAGATATTGCTTCCTTGTGTGAGTGTTTCTGTTCCCTTTGAGAGTGTGACTACCTCTGCGGCTTGCAATGTAGAAGAACCAGCCTCATCAAGTTCTTTCTTCTTACACTTCTTACTTGTCACACTCTTCTTACATGTTTCAGTTTTGTCACTCTTCTTACATGTTCAGTCTTCTTACTCTTTTTTTCTTTTGGAAATTTAGGACATCCAGCTGAATTGTGTCCAGCTTCACTACACTTACGACAATGCATGATTCTTCCTTGTCTTCCGAGTTAAACTGTCCCATGTTCATCTTCATCGTCCTTTCCTTGATGATTCTTTGGTGGCTTTTTCTTCTTCTTCTTAGGTGACTCATTCTTTCCTTTGATCCGATCAAAACTATTTTTCTGCCCTTTCTTTCTCCCTGGAAGATTTGGTTATGGAGGTTTGGTTATCAAAACGTAGTTATTGGTCATCCAATATCTTGGACCTCTAACTGGACTAGGACCTGTGGCATACACTTCTTTCCATATCTCAGTACTAAAGAATGGAGACACAAAATCATTAACATCCTTATCAATATCTAAGATTGCCCCATAAGCATGTTCAAATTAAGAGGTCAATTGTAGTACTTAGGGATCAAATCCACAGAGACTCTAGTTCACACAATAGATTTAATAATCTTTTAATTATGCTAAACAGAAATATTGTAATTTAAATAGCAAAATAAAACAGAAATAAAAGAGATGTAAATTCAGGTGGAATAAACGCTAGGCCTAGGGAAATTCTCAGGAAATCATGGTAAATCAGATCAATTAATTAAATAAACAGGATTCAACAATTAAGCACCGTTCTTGAACTCTAAACACAATTATAAAATAAATCAGTTCTCACTGCAAATATTATCTAAATTTAAAACCAGAAAATCCAAATCTCTTTGCAAAATTCTAGGTAATAAATCAGCTTTAAAATCAGGTTAGATAAGTTCACAAAATCACTAATTCAAATCTCTTTGCAAGAAGTAATTTTGCTCACCACAGGTTTTATCAGGAAAATCAATTATATTCTCATATCAATCAATATCCTAAGATCTAAATCCAGATGACTAATCAAAGATCTAGCATTAATAACAACATATGGTGAAGAACAAGAAAGATAATGAATCCTAAATAATAACAGATCTAATAATTCATGAAATCCCTAATGAGAAACCCTAAACCTAACTAGCAGATCTACTCAGACATAATTGCAAGAACACAAATCATGAATAAAATAGATTGCATTAAGAAATTAAAAGAAGAAGAAAAGGAGTTCTGAATCTTCTCTGAAGGAGTCTTGATTCTTCTCTCCAAAAGCTCTCTAAAAATCTCACAGGGTTTTGCTCTCAAAAGTTGCAAGGAAAAATAAAGCTTAGGTCTAAACAATGACCCTAAAAATCCTATTTATACTCCTAAAAACGTCCAGGGACTAATGATGCAAATATGGAAGACTTTGGGGCAGATTTGTAAATCTTCAAAACTTGTGGGAAAACTTCCAATTTCGTATTTGTCTCTGCATCGATCGACACTATCAATGCATCGATCGATGCATCATCTAAATTCGTCTCCCAACTGCTTCAATGCTTGATTATGCTCCAAATCCTTCTATTTAGCTCCATTAAGCTCCCATTCATGCTAAATCCTATAAAAGACTCAAAAGACTCTAAAAATACCAAAAAGACTCTATAATTAAGACTTATATCATAGCTAAAAACACCTAAAAACCATGATATATCAACTCCCCCAGACTTAGCCTTTTCTTGCCCTCAAGCAAATCATAAACTTAGCCATGTGAAAGAGGTTTGAAAACACAGGAACTCATTTTCTTTTTAAAATAATGCCATGATCATCCAAACCTTAATCCACATGCTTAGCAGATAAATCCAAATCGAACCACCATGTACTTCTCCGTTGACTTTCATAGCATCCCAAATTCAAACCAAATTCCACTACTTCCTCCATTAAGCCTTCATTGGTGGGTCTCATCAATTTGATCAATATCAAGAACCTTCTAGACTCATTCCCGTACAATACCATAACAAGCAAGACATATCTTTTAAACACATGTGGTACTCTTTCTCTCCCCCAGACTTATTCTTTTTTAATTTCCTTAGAGCCTTGCTTTGTTTTTTTTTTTTTTTTTTTTTCTCTTCTCAAAGTTGTAGGCGAATAATGGGGTCATCGGTAATTTACCTACCCCTCGCTCCCAAGCTTTGTGTGATCATTTGACTTAAGAGTAGAATAACGAGGTCACAGGTAATTTACCTACCTCTCTAAACTGATCAAAATCACCTCATCTTTTATTCTCTTTTTTTGTTTTAACAAAGCTCTCAGGATTTTTCTTAACATGAATAAGGGAGAGGAGTACCAAAATTTTTTCTGAAGTCTTACTTGTCAGGTATGAACAAGGAGTCAAGCTCTATGAAAATCAATCTCCTTGATGAGGTAAAAAGAAAAGTACAGATATTACCTCAAGCTTTTATGGATTCTGTTGGAAATTCGGATGTCTCTGGTTCACTGGTCAGCCATTGGATTTTTCATTAGTCGGATTTGTGGATTCAATCTGCAGCATTAATCAACCAAGGCAGTACACTAAAAATAAAAATCATAGTTCCCAACAAAATTTTGACTCAATAAAATCTTTTTTTTTTTTTTTTTTCTGAAACCAAAACATAGTTAGTAACTGCCTCCCCCAGACTTAAACAACACTGTCCCCAGTGCTATCAAGTAAGAGATTGGCGAATAAAATAAAAATAAATGAAAATCAAAAGAAAAATGAAAAAGAAAAACCTACCAGTGGGTTGCCTCCCACTAAGCGCTTGTTTTCAGTCATTAGCTTGACTGTGTCGGATCTCAGGCATCCGGTGGATTGGAACATGGCAGTGAATGCTTCTGAGAGGATGTCCTCTTCCTCCAAGGTGGTGTGTATGCAGCAGATGAATAAGGTCTACAAGGGACATGAGGAACAGGACCAGGGCGGGACTGAGGTATGGGTGGCTTTCTTTTAAGTCCTGCAAAATCATCAACAGAAGAAACAAGCGCTCTACGATAATCTCGTGGCTTGGTTAACTGCACAACAGTTTTTGTACCTTTCAAATTCTTATTGATGGTAGGAGAAGGTTTGGGAGAAGGAGATGCATACCTTGGCCTTACCGCTGGGTTCTGGACTGTGGAATGGTGAGATTTGAGCTTTACAACTGGTCTAGGACTTGCAGGTAAGGATTCAACGCGAGAATCTTTGATTTTGGACAAGTTCGAGCTGACTCTGGAAGGTGTGTCGATCGATGCAACAACTGCATCGATCGATGCTTGGCCGGCAACTCGTGTTTCTTGAACTTTTCTGCAGCTTTCCTCAGCAATCCGTGTTTCCATCACAAAAACATCATCTACCAGCGACTTGTCATGCATCAGAACCTCATCATGATCTCTAGTACTGATTAGATGATTTCCACTCCAATCTTCAAGCTTAACAGCTTGCTTGCTCACTTTCTCAACAGTCTCCAACTCTTTGACATACCCAGCAGAAATGTCTTCAGGAAACTTTATGAGTGGATCATCATCAGAAACAACCTCCACAGAAAATGTCTGACCATCAATGGTGGGAACCCTTCTCAGCTTGTCCATCTCAAAGTTCATAACCAAATCTTCTACATTCAGAGCTATGTGTCCCTTCTTCACATCTATGATAGCACCGGCTGTAACCAAGAAAGAGCGTCCTAAGATGAGAGGATCACTTGGCTCCTTGTCATATTTCAGCACCACAAAGTCAGTGGGAATCATGCAATCTCCAATCTTGATTGGAATATCTTCTAAGACACCTTCAGGAATCCTTCTGGAATGATCAGCTAGGATAAGAGATATCTTAGTCGGCTTGAAATCCGTCATCCCAAGTCTCACAGCAACAGAATGTGGTATCAGGTTAATACTAGAACCAAGATCACATAGAGAGTGAGGAAACCTTCCTGTGGAGATAGAGCAATCTAACACAAAACTTCCAGGATCTGGTAACTTCTCTGCAATCCTACTCTGAATCACTGCACTTACTTCTTTAGAGACAACCACACCCTTCTTCTTATCCTTCTTGCTCTTTGGAGGCTGGTTCAACAAAATTGAGCTGACATCCTTTGTAAGCAGTGCTCCTTCCTCAGGACTCAAACCATTGGTGACCATCCTCTTCACATATCTCTTAATACTAGGAGAAAACTTGACAGCATCAATCAAAGGCATCTCTATCATCACCTTATCCATCATAGCTTTGCATCTAGCTTCCTCAAGCTCCTGCTTAAACCTCCTAGGCTTAGGAAAAGGAACCTTAGGCTTGTATGCTTTTTCTGAATCAGATGGTTGAACTGGAACAGAAACCGTAGCTGTCTGTGGGGTGTGTCGATCGATGCTGACATTGTGTCGATCGACGCTTGATGATGATTGCATCGATCGATGCTTAGCAGCTGCATCGGTCGATGCTGGATCAACTGACGGATCTTCGTCTCCTTCCTTCACCAAAATCGCATTGCAAGCATGCCTTGGATCCATCTCTGTTCTTCTAGAAAGAAGTTCCTCTTGTCTTTTAACAGACCCAGCAGTCTGAATCACTTGATTCTCTAGCTTCTTGACATGAGTGTTTAGAGCTTCAAATTTCCCAGTCAGCTCAGTGTAAACAGAATCAATCTTTCCATTGAATGTCACTGTCAACTGCTCTTGTCCTTGAAGAATTTGATCAAGCATGGCCTCCATTCGACTCTCAGAAGTTTGTGGAGGTGGAGACTGATAAGACGAATTACCATATGTCCTTGTAAAGCCGGTGTTCTGTTGTTGCTTCTGGTAGTCTGGCTTAGGCATGTAGCCTGTAGAGTTCCCACTGTAAGGCCTATTGCTTTGTTGATTTCCAAACTTCTGACCCTGATATCCGGCTCCATACACATAGTTGACATCTTCTTCTGTAGTCTCTGGCTTTGGCTCAAATGTCTCAACATCTTCAGCAAAATGGACAGACTTCTTTCCCACAAGAAGATTATGCACTGTATCCAACTTAGCATTCACCGTAGCAAACTGATTTGAATCATGCCCTTCATGTGCCCTTCTCCGCTCTAAGTCTGCATTCTTGGTACTGTTGCTTGATGCTAGCCTTTCTATCAACTTTTCAGCGTCATCTGGGTACCTTGTCTTGAAGTTCCCATAACTAGCAGCATCCAAAACCATCTGATACCTCCAATTAATACCACTGAAGAAGATACTAATCAGCTGCACCTCTGAGAACCCATGATGTGGACAGTCCCTCTGGTATGCTTTGAACCTCACCCAAGCAGCTTTGTAAGATTCAGATGGTCCTTGTCTAAAGGTGGAAAGCTTGATTCTCAACTCATCAGACTTCGCATCATCATAGAAGTAATTCAAAAACGCCACCTTGATGTCATGCCATGTTGTCAGAGATCCTGGTTTCAGCTGCTTTAGCCAATGAGAAGCTTCCCCAGCTAGAGAGTAGGGGAAAAGCTTGCAGTAGAGGTAGTCTTCTGTGACTCCATTAGCCTTGATGCTAGTAACAATGTCCTCAAAGTGCTCTATGTGATCTAGAGGCTTCTCATTTGGCAGATTCTGGAATGGCCTTTGTCCAACAAGAGCGAAGTAGGCAGGCTTCAGCTCAAAGTCATTCCTTGGGAATGGAGGAGGGACAATTGCGGAATGGTTTTCATAGAATAAATCTGGTCTGTTGAAGTCCGCAAGAGTCTTGACAAGCTCTCCATTGTTGTCCCGTCTTGGCTGAAGGTTCTGCTGGTTGTTACCATCCAAATTGGCTCCGTTCGCACCAGCCCCGACATTGCGTCGATCGACGCCATCTGCATTCTCATCAACGATAGCAGGTTCTTCCTGAATAACCTGTCCTTCAGCATCAAGTTTCTGGCCTTGCTCGTTGCGCACATTACCCTCTTGATCCTTCAAAACCCCAGCCTCATCAGGTCTCAATATGATTATGTTGGCCATCTTTGCTGATTTGGCTGCTTTTGTGTTGTCACGCTCTAGTTGTTCTAACTCTTGGTTTGTAAGCTTAATAACCGGACCAGTAGGATTTTTCCTGGTGCTAGGCTTAGGCATGTACCTGAAACACACAAGAGAAAAGAAACAAAAGCGTGTGAGTAAAACAAAAAAAGAAAAATTTAGACAAAATCAAAGACTTTAATCTAATGGTGAATCAAAAGAGTTCCCCGGCAACGGCGCCAAAATTTGATATGCTCAAATTTAACCCTGAGCTACTCTCTCAAATTAAGAGGTCAATTGTAGTACTTAGGGATCGAATCCACAGAGACTCTAGTTCACACAATAGATTTAATAATCTTTTAATTATGCTAAACAGAAATATTGTAATTTAAATAGCAAAATAAAACAGAAATAAAAGAGATGTAAATTCAGGTGGAATAAACGCTAGGCCTAGGGAAATTCTCAGGAAATCATGGTAAATCAGATCAATTAATTAAATAAACAGGATTCAACAATTAAGCACCGTTCTTGAACTCTAAACACAATTATAAAATAAATCAGTTCTCACTGCAAATATTATCTAAATTTAAAACCAGAAAATCCAAATCTCTTTGCAAAATTCTAGGTAATAAATCAGCTTTAAAATCAGGTTAGATAAGTTCACAAAATCACTAATTCAAATCTCTTTACAAGAAGTAATTTTGCTCACCACAGGTTTTATCAGGAAAATCAATTATATTCTCATATCAATCAATATCCTAAGATCTAAATCTAGATGACTAATCAAAGATCTAGCATTAATAACAACATATGGTGAAGAACAAGAAAGATAATGAATCCTAAATAATAACAGATCTAATAATTCATGAAATCCCTAATGAGAAACCCTAAACCTAACTAGCAGATCTACTCAGACATAATTGCAAGAACACAAATCATGAATAAAATAGATTGCATTAAGAAATTAAAAGAAGAAGAAAAGGAGTTCTGAATCTTCTCTGAAGGAGTCTTGATTCTTCTCTCCAAAAGCTCTCTAAAAATCTCACAGGATTTTGCTCTCAAAAGTTTGCAGGGAAAATAAAGCTTAGGTCTAAACAATGACCCTAAAAATCCTATTTATACTCCTAAAAACGTCCAGGGACTAATGATGCAAATATGGAAGACTTTGGGGCAGATTTGTAAATCTTCAAAACTTGTGGGAAAACTTCCAATTTCGTATTTGTCTCTGCATCGATCGACACTATCAATGCATCGATCGATGCATCATCTAAATTCGTCTCCCAACTGCTTCAATGCTTGATTATGCTCCAAATCCTCCTATTTAGCTCCATTAAGCTCCCATTCATGCTAAATCCTATAAAAGACTCAAAAGACTCTAAAATTACCAAAAAGACTCTATAATTAAGACTTATATCATAGCTAAAAACACCTAAAAACCATGATATATCAACATGGAATCCCTGTAATTTGCCACTTGCAGCAAGAACACTCCCTTTTACCGGTTGTCAAGTTCACAAAGTGTGAGTTCCCATCCAAAAAAACATCAAATCGCCCATGTGTTCCTTTTGTGATTTCACAGATTATAGCATGTTCTTTCTCTTCTTCCAGAATCTTTGTTGCATATTCAGACAACCTCTTTTTCCATTTGGTTATTTTCAGATTTCTCTTAGTAATCCTTTTCATTGCCTGCCTTCTTATAGTTTCCAACATTGGAACCAATGCCTTTGCCCTTGCTTTGACAATTGTGGAGTTAAAAGACTCTGTTGCATTGTTGTCCACATCCTCACAACTGCTTCCTACCCTATAGTAGGCTCTTGACCAGCTCTTTGGATCCTCCTTCATCACATCATCATACAAAGATAAATCATATGCTCTAAGCTTATTCAAATTTGCTTGAAATTGTGCATGGCTGTAACTCCAAGCTAATTGCCACACACGTTCTTTAAGCAAGTCTTTCTTACCATGCTTAGTCTTCAGGTTATCCATAATGTGGTTCACACACATTCTGTGTTCAACATTTGGTAACTCACTCTTCACAGAACTTATGATTCCCTACATAATTACAGAAAATAAGCATTAGCAAAGAACAATGATACAAGACAAATTAAAGAATCAGGGGAACTAACATGAAAACTTACTTTAGAACGATCTGATATAATGACATAATCCTTCCCATCCTTTAGATTCAAATCATCTTTTAGTAGTTTCAGAAACCACATCCAGTTGTCAGCATTTTCAGTTTGTACAACTGCCCACGCAATTGGGTATATCTGATTGTTAGCATCATGAGCAATAGCAGTCAATAGACAACCTTTGACTGCTTGTTTAAGAAAAGTTCCATCAATCCCAATGATAGGCCGACAATAGTAGAAACCTTTTTTCATTTCTCCAAGACACACATAAAACCGGTTAAAAACATCTTTAACATTTTCACCATCAGCAACTGGAATTGTATCAACTATGGCTGTGGATCCTGGATTTGAATCAATGATTTCAGCCGCATAACCTCTAAGGTGAGCAAAATGTTGGGCATATTCATCTTGCAGCCACTTCAAAACTAGAAGTCTTCCTCTCTGCACTTGTCCTATAGAACTCAGTATGTTCCATTGCTCTTTAATGTGTCTTTGAATATTAAGAGGCATGTAGTTAGGTTGCATCCTTAGTTTATCCATGAAAAGCTTTCCAATCACAGGACTCTTCAATAACTTGCATTTCCCATTAGGGGTGCATCTATGATAGCCACATTTAGTTCTCAAAACCCACAATTGCCGATTCTTGTCGAATGTGCAGTAGACTTTCCAAGCACATGTCTTATCCTGAGCACATCTAAAACCGATTTTGTCCTTCCTCCATCTATCTTGTCTAATGTTTTCTCTCGACCTTAAAGCATGATGTAATACAACCTCTTTGAACTCAAACCCTGTGAAGAATGTTCTTCCAATGGCTAATTTATCATTAGTTCCCATCCTAATTTTCCTATCTCTAATCACAACAGGATCTTCCTCTTCATCTGAACTCTCTGGGATGGTGTTCCGATTAATCCTAAACTCATCAAACCAGTGTGCTACAGAATCCTCTATTTCAAACTCAAACATGTCCACTATGTCGTCTTTATCTTCAACCTTCTCTTTCTTCTGCTTCACCTTCCTCTGCCTTTTTTCCTCATTGTCTTTTTCATTTTTAGACTCATCTCTCTTTCATTTTGCCTTGCTTCGCCTTGCCTCATTCCTGGCTTCACGATCATCGTCGTCTTCACCAGCCTCATTCATGGCTTCAACATCTCTATCGTCATCACCAGCCTCATTGATGGCTTTAACATCTCCGTCGTCATCACCAACCTCATCGCTACCACTATCTCTTTTGTCTCCACCATCACCACTTCTATCTCCATCATCTCCTCTATCATCTCCTCTATCATCTCCATTTTCCCCGCTATTATCCTCATCGAGACCATCGGGATCTTCATTGTAATCAGGATCATCTGGATCACTATGATATAAACCCAACGTTGTGACCGTCATCTCTTCTCTCTGACTTCCTGCGAAGAACCCTAATTTTTACTCAAAATTGTGATCACTCTGAACAAATGTTGTGACCGTCACGGAATATTTAATCAACGTCGTATGGTGAAGGCAAACGTGAAACAGTAATCGCAATTTTTCTGGTTTAATATGGTTTAGTAATCGTAAATCTCAGTCTTGATTGAATGTGTATGATTATTAATTTTTTAAAAGTTTATGTTGTTTCGTACAGAAATTATAAGTTTGTGTTAGTTTATAAAGAGTTAAAAAGTACAGGTTGTAATGGTGAGAATGGGGTAAGTAGAGGTTGATATATAATGCCGACCTCAAATTTCTATATACAATTTTTATTAATATAACAATTTATGACTATTTGAACTATGCAGTATATCTTCCTATTGGTTCAAGTTTTATAAATGACATAATATTTATTGTTTATTAATATCTTTGCTTTTTCCCAAAAACTCTTATAAGACAGGGAGTATCATTTAATTATTTATACCATCATAAATATAAGGAAAAATCCAAACTCGTCTCTCGGTCACCCTACAGCGCGCCTCCGGACCGTCATACGAAGTCGATATACCAACCATACTCCCAAGCCACAAAGTATCCGAATATGGCAGTACTAGGAGAACCTAAATCCTCCAAGAGCCGCGAGCAAACAATTCTAAACACGTCTGAATCCTATCCCTATCCAGGTTTCCTTCCCGTGGCTCGCGTAAAACATCTCAATGTCCTACCAACCTCATATCCCCTCACTGGAATACCTCATGACCACACAAGGATCATATACATGCCACCAGGGCCACCACTAAGGCCACACACAAGCCCCTCCAAGGCTCTCCACTACTAAAATGGAAAAATTCAAACTCCCGTAAAAATTTCCACTTTTGGAAACTCCTATTTCAGGAAACTTTCCTCCAAAAACTCCGCCTCACAGAAACTTTGTACCATGAACACCACCTCATCTTGTTACTGAGTCGCACAACCAACCACCCCAAGCGACCGAGTAAACAAGAGAGATGGGCTGGAATACTCTATTCCCGCTCGAGCCACGGATTACAGATGAAACCAGGCTAAACAAGCTTAAGTCGCGGCTTGCTCCTCATACCACTTCTTGAACCTTGCTTTCATCTTCGCCTCAGGCTCCCAAGTCTGCTCCTCAACACCATCACAATCCAACAAGACTCTCATTAAAGGAATCTTCTTCTTCCGAAGTTCCTTGATCTTCCTCTCGAGAACCCTCACTGGTCTCGCCTCCAATGTCATGTTAGGCTGAAGATCCTTAGGAATCTTAGCCAACACCTGCTCATCCTCACTTACGCAACATAGACACATTGAAAACCTTATGGAATGCACGCATCACCTCAGGTAACTCCAGTCTATATGCCATTGGTCCAACCCGCTCAATCACTCGAATGGACCCATATACCTCAGATTCAACTTAGTCTCTGACAATGACCTGTTCGGACCCTGCAACATGGCCATCTTGAGGTACACTCTGTCTCCTACCTGAAACTCAAGATCTCTCCTCCTCCTATTCGCATAACTCCTCTGTCTATCCTGAGCCTCCTTCATATTCAGCTTGAGAACCCGAATCTTCTCTGAGGTCTCCTGAACAAAACTAGCACCAAACATGCTCCTCTCCCCCCCACCTGAGTCCAGCATAATGGTGTAAGACATGGTCTCCCATACAAAGCCTCATAAGGAGCCATCTTAATACTCGCCTGATAGATGTTGTTGTAAGCAAACTCTACTGTGTTCAGGTGATCTGCCCAGTGGCCACCCCAATCAACCACACACATCCTCAGCAAATCCTCGAGCGTTTGGATCGTCTTCTCTGACTGTCCATCTGTCTGGGGATGATAAGCTGTACTCATATGCACCTTAGTGCCCATCTCTGCCTGAAATGCCTTCCAGAACACCGAAGTGAACTTAGAGTCTCTGTCAGACACAATGCTCGCTGGCACCCCATGCAATCTGACTATCTCTCTCACATACTTCTTAGCCAAGACCGCTGCTCCATCAGTCTTCTTAATGGCCAGAAAATGTGCTGACTTAGTCAACCGGTCCACAATGACTCAAATAGCATCAAAGGTCCGTGAGCCTGGCAATCCTACCACAAAATCCATGGTGATCATATCCCACTTCCACTCAGGAATGGGTAAACTCTTCAGTAACCTGCCAGGAACCTGATGCTCAGCCTTCACTAGCTGACACACATCGCACCTCGAAACCCAACTAGCCACATCCTTCTTCATCCCGACCCAGTGATAGTACCTCTTGAGATCACGGTACATCTTAGTCGCTCCTGGATGAA
This sequence comes from Camelina hispida, assembly GCA_023657505.1. Taxonomy (NCBI): domain Eukaryota; kingdom Viridiplantae; phylum Streptophyta; class Magnoliopsida; order Brassicales; family Brassicaceae; genus Camelina; species Camelina hispida. Next base: position 40,028,897 of record CP094634.1, on the reverse strand, counting down.
TAGAAAACCTGCTCGCATGAGCCTCTCTTAGAATTTCCTATCTCAAGTCCTCATCCTTGGGCACACAAACCCGATCGTGCACCAAGATAGTACCATTACCTGAGACCTGATACTCTGAATCCATATCCTTAGAGGCATCCACTAGCCCCAAATCCTTCTCCTGAGCCAACCGTACCCTACTCAGAAGATCTGCTCTATCTACTGCTTTCAAACCCAACGGTTCTTGTGAAACAGCACACAAGCTCAAAGCACTGATCTCCCCTACTAGAGACTTCATCTCCTGCTCCTGAGCCGAAGCTACCCTCTTCCGACTCAGAGAATCTGCAACCGTGTTAGCCTTACCAGGGTGATAGGCTATCTCCAAATCATAGTCTGCCATAAGTTCCATCCACCGCCTCTGCCTCAAATTCAACTCAGGCTGAGTGAATATATACTTCAGACTCTTATGATCTGTAAACACTTGTACATTTGCACCATAAAGATAAGATCTCCAAATCTTCAGGGCAAAAACTACAGCACCCATCTCCAAATCATGAGTAGGATAGTTGTCTTCACGCACCCGCAACTGCCGTGAAGCATAGGCATCAGAACATAACCCAAACCAACTCTAGATGCATCTATATAAACCACATAGGGTTCCCCTGCTCACGCAAAGCCAACACTGGCGCAATAGTCAACATCTCCTTCAGGCTTGCAAAGCCTTCCACACACTCTTCTGACAAAACGAAAGGAACATCCTTCCCTGTCAACTTAGTCATAGGACGTGCTCTGCTCGCAAACCCATGCACAAATCTCCTGTAGTATCCTGCCAATCCAAGAAAACTCCTGATCTTTGTGGCATTCTGCAGTCAAGGCCAATCCCTGATAGCGTGAATCTTCTCTAGATCTACAGAAACCCCGTCTGCAGACACAATATAACCCAGAAAGTCCATCTCACGCTGCCAAAATATGCACTTGCTCAACTTAGCAAACAACTTCTGCTCCCGCAGCTTCTCCATAACTGCCCTCAAATGCACTGCATGCTCCTCAGGACTCTTAGAATAAACCCGGAAATCGTCGATGAAAATGATGATAGACACATCCAGAAACTCCTGAAACAAGCTGTTGATCAATCTCATAAACGCTGCTGGCGCGTTAGTCAACCCGAAAGGCATCACCACAAACTCATAATGCCCATACCTCGTCCGGAAAGCAGTCTTCCTCACATCTGCCTCATCTATCGGTATCTGATGATAACCCGACGCCAGATCTACCTTAGAGAACCAAGTAGCACCCCTCAACTGATCCAATAACTCATCGATCCTAGGAAGAGGATAGTTGTTCTTCACAGTGACTCGGTTGAAACCCTGATAATCAATGCACAACCTGAAACTTCCATCCTTCTTATTCATAAACAACACCGGCGCTCCCCAAGGTGATACACTAGGACGGATGAATCCCTTACTCAATAAATCCTCTAGCTGCTTCTTCAGCTCTGCCATCTCCTCTAGAGCCATTCTGTAAGGAGCCTTGGATAACGGCATCGTCCCTGGTTCTAGTTCAATGGTAAAAGGATCCGACCGAGATGGTGGTAATCCTTGCAAAGACTGAAACACATCCTCAAACTCCTCCACTACCAGAATACCGCTAACCGTAGACTTCACCACTGACTCTGGCATAGATATAGTAACCAAATAAGCCTCACAGCCCTGCTCGATCATCTTCCCAGCCTTAATGGCCGAGATCACGAGGCTCCCCGAAGTCGGTCTAATACCCTTAAACACCAAATTCCCTCCTGGACGCTCAAACTCCACTCTACCCCGATGGCAATCCAAATGCACCCTATGCCGATGCAACCAATCCATCCCGAGAATAACATAATATAACTCCACTGGACTGATAAGCAAATCCGCTGGCCACGACTCTCCTGCGATCTGAATATCAATTCCTCTAGCTCGTCCAATCACTCTCAGGAACTCGCCTCCCGCAACTCTGACAACTCCTGAACACTCTCTAGGATCCCCGCTAATCCCCGCACACTCTGCACACTGCGGAGTAATGAAGCTATGAAAAGCTCTAGAATCAAACATAACATGGGACTTAAATCCGCCCACCAAGAGGGTCCCTGTGATTGCCCCGGAACTGGTTCCACCAGTCTCTGCTGTCGTGTAAACCCATGGCGCCTGCTCAATCTGTGCCACCTGCTGACCTCCAGGCTGCACCTGCTGCAATGCTGCCACTGCTGCCGGCTGCAACTTGGGACAAAAAGGCCTGATGTCCCCTGTCTCCCTACAATGATAACATACCCGAGGCCATGCCATCGGACCACTCCTCTTGGGACAACTAGCAACCCTGTGATCCTTGCTCCCACAACCGAAGCAACTCGCACCACTCGGCTTCTGCGTAGCCTCCCACCTCCTCTTGGTTCCCTGTGCAGGCCTACCGCCCCGGCTAGAACCACCCTGCTGATGAGCCTTACTAGGCTGAACTGCTGGAGCTACCACCACTGACTGTGCCCGGATATCCTCCTCAATCTCTGGTGCAGTCTAAACCAGCTCTGCACGCGTAGCATAACTCCGCCCTCTACAGTGAACTCTCAAATCATCACGTAGAACCCTCAAAAACCTCCTGATCTAAGCCTCCTCAGACTCCAAAGCCCGACCCCCATAACAAAGAAGTCGACTGAACTCCAAGTCCAGCTCCCGCACTAACCGTGTACCCTGAGACAACTGAAGGAACTGCACCTCCAACCAATCCAATGCCTCCGTAGGAAAATACTTGCGGTTGAACTCCAAGACGAAGTCAGCCCAAGTCATCTCCCGCTGCCCTCTCTAGCAGACACTGATCTCCACCACAACTCAGCATCACCACTCAAATAGTAGACCCCTATGTCCACCCAAAACTCCTCAGGACATCTCAGAGTATGGAAGTTACGTTCCACACTCGACCTCCATGCATCCGCAACAGTAGGATCTGTACCACCCAAAAAACTCTCAGAGAAAAGACCCTTCATCTCCTTGAGCATAGACAAATAACGTCCATGTGCTCCCACATCCACAACCACTGGCTGCCGCTCCTCCGCCACCACTGGTGGCACTACCTGAGCCTGAGCCGGTACCACTGGTGGTAACCGTGCTAACACCTGTGCTAGCATAGCCGCAACGTCGGTACCAGGGACTCCACCCGCAGGGACTCCCACACCCGGGATCCTTACATCACCGGCCACTGGAGCATCAACACCGCCCCCTCCTGCCACACTCACAGAATTTCCCGGAACACCCTGCGACTCGCCAACACCCTCAGCTGTCACACTCTGGTCCTCGGTCTCACTAACCACTGGGACTCTGCCCCTACCACGACCACGTCCGCGTCCACGACCACGTCCGCGTCCTCGACCACGACCAGCCACAGCATCACCTCTAACCATCTGCACGACCATGAACAGAAGGCTAAGCAAACAATTTCTAATAAAACACAGAAACATAAACTTACCATGGAATCACGCAGTCGGCTCGAAGAGGATGTTCTAGGACTCCATTCCACACACAATTGACTAACTCACATAATCAATCAAGACATGCAATCCCAAATATCACAACAGAAACCTAGTGAACCCAAACCTAGAACCGTAAGGGCTCTGATACCAAAATAAAAGGACCAACCCTTTTTTTTTTTAAATAATAAATAATAAATATAATATAATAAATAAACTACAACTAGTGGCCCCATACCCACTAGCCACCTAACCACAATCACAACCAACAGCGGAATAACAATACCAACAAATATCTAGTAATAACCAATAAATATAAATTACCAATATTCATAACATCAGCAATATCCAATAACCAAATAACAGATCACATAGAACCAGCAACCTAGCAATGTTCTAGTGACTCAACTCTAGCAACCTAGCAATGCCAGATAACATCAAACCGAGTCCCTAGAACATCCTCCTCTTCATTGCCTTGATTCCACGATCACACTTTGCCTTTACCTGCACCACAAACACATATTGCAATGCATGAATATTTTATAAACACTCAGTAAGACAATCCTCCCATCTACTGGGCTATACACACAAGCTAAAGAGTCATCTCTAACCATCAAACAACAATCAACAATAACAAACCAGGACTCTGCATCGACCAACACCAACATGCATCGACCGACACCAAATGGAGGTTGCGTCGACCGATGCAAGATCTGCGTCGACCGATGCAAGGTTAACTTGCATCGACCGATGCTCCCAATGCATCGACCTACGCATGCTTGACATAACACGAAAACCCTAAAGTTTACGCGCCGTCCTCGCATCTGCATCGACCGACGCACAAAGTGCATCGACCGATGCAATGCCGAGCATCGTTTTCCTCCGAAGCTTCTCGCCGGATCTTTGTTCCTACAACCACAAAACTCGATCCCAAGCCACAAGAAAGCTTCCTAACGTCCATAGCAACAATCTAAGAAGTCTAACATCACACAACAAGCAGATTAAAGAGTTCTCTAGCTTAGATAAGCCATGGTCCTGCACTTACCTTTGCCAAGACGAATATGAACCTAAACACAAGAAGGAACGCCTCTAGGAAGCTCCTACAACGTTCTAAGCCTCAGATCTCACCAAAAAATGCCACAAATCACCCAAAATCTCCAAAACTTCTCAAGAACTTTTTCTCTCTTTCGTTCTCTCTCAAAAACGGCCACAACCAAACGAATGAGACAAAAATCGTGTTAAGGGTTTTTCCTTTACCAAAAATGCAGCATTTGATTTAAGTCATAACGCAGCGTTTGACTTAAGTCAAAACGCAGGAACTTGACCTTGCATCGACCGATGCAACATCTGCATCGACCGATGCAACTCCCAAACTGGGATTTCGGTTCACAGATGTTACAGTCGTCAAACATATCATAGGAAGTTCACATGATACACACCCTTAGTTTTGAATTTGATTATAAATATTAGAGATCATTTTTGTCTCTTCTTCTTTGATCTTAGTTAGGGGTTGATTGGTGCTCCCGCTACCTCCCGCGAACACTGCGTTTACGGGTGGTAGCGGTTGCTAGCATTGGTGCCAATCATACAAACCGCTTCTAACCGCTTCCAACCATTCTGAACCACTGAATACCAAAGCTACTTTCATAAGTTTGCGGTTGAATTTTTTTCAAACAAAAAATAAATCAAAAATACTAAAATATTTTTTTCTATATCTTCAACCTAACATTTGTACCCATTAAAGATAAGAGAAAATGAAGTACAAATATGATTGAGGAAATTAGAAAATAAACAATTACAAGAAAATAAGATTCCAATTAACAAAAGAAACCAGAAAACATGATGTAAAACTATTGGCACATCGCACATACGTTCAAAAAATCTAAATAAATATAACATTTCATCAAAAAATTTAGAAAATAAGATTATTTGTAAAAATATTAAAACAAATCACCAATGATTCTTCTCTACCTCTTTTATAATTAATTTACTTTGGCCATGTAATTCAATATGAGGAATTTATTGTGTGTGAGAGATTTAGCAGAGAATATCTATAATCTAAAGTATATGTTTTGTCATTTATCACATTGTTTGATTAAATTTTGGATGAAAAGCGAAATGCATTTATTTGTTTTTAAATAATTATTTTAGTATTTTTTATGATTTTTAATTATATATCAAATTTAATAAAGTTTTTGGTTTTTTAAACATTTATATAATTATATATTACATTTATTATGTTTTAACTGCTAATGCAACTGTTGGTCAACCAGTCGTAAAACTCCCGCAAACGCATCTATTTTAAAACGCTAAACCAGTCATTCAAAACGTTTAATAACACTTTCAACCACAATGCAACCGCAAACGCTGCGTTTGAACTAATCTATGAATTAACAATTTCAAAACACAAGAAGCCGCAAGAGTTTAACATATACCAGCGGTATTGGCCTGACTGGTTCAAACGCTGTGGTTGCGGGAGATTGCGGAAGCGGGCGATTGCGGTTTCAAGCATTATTAAGTGTTTTGTACGACTGGTTTAGCGGTTTAAAATTGGTGCGTTTATGGGAGGTTTACGACTGGTTGATCAGCGGGTGCAATAGCAGTTGGAACATAATAAATATGATATATAATTATATCAATGTTTTAAAATATCAAAAACTTTTTTAAACTTGATTAATAATTAAAAATCATAAAAAACAACTACAATAATTATTTAGAAAAACAAATAAATTTCATAGTAAAATGTTTATTCCTTTATGCATTTGGTTTATCACCAAAAATTGCGTCAAGTAATGTGACAAATGGCAAAACAAGTGCTTGATACCGTGGATCTTCTAGATTATTTTTCTAACTATGATAATATTTCTTCAATAAATCCAAACAATTTTTGACTTGGCTCCAAGTCAAATCAATTCCAAATTGCTCGTTAATATTCTCAAGAATATTTATCTTTTAAATACCACTTAGATATATTTTTGTGGGATTTTCTTCTTCATCTTTTTGTTTCTCCACGATTACCCGTTGAAATATTTTTGTGAGATACAATACTTACGTTTCCTTCTTGATTTTCATCAACTTGGATTGAGGCCATAACTTGGAGGTTTGTGAGACTAGGGTTACAACTAGGGCTGAGAAGGTGATAAGTATATGTAGAAGATCTTTTTTTTTTGGTAGAAAATATATATAAAAGATTGAAAAAATATATTGTTGGTTTTTTTTTTTTTTTTTTTTTTTTTTTTTTTTATCCCAACTGCAAACGCTTGCGGGAACCAGCTTTCGAAATTCAACGGTTGGAAGCAATTGGAAGCGATTGGAAGCGATACAGAGCGATTTGTGTGATTGGCCCCAACCGCTAGCAAACGCAAACACAACATTTGCGGGAACTAGCGGGAGAACCAGTCAACACCAAGACTAGATTTATTTCCTTTCTTCTCTTTTTAAATCACTTGTTTGCAAAATAACATTCACTTTAAAAACTAGATTATTAGTTCTACATTTATGATCACAGTTTTGCAAATATAAGGAACTTAGGTTCAAAAGTTTCTCTCCCAGGCACTTTTTTCGAGAAATACGAAAGAAGAATGAGAGACTCTTTTAACCGGATCTCACCTACTAGAGTTTACTAAAAACGGAAATACATGCTGGTCCATAGCAACAAACGTCAACTCCGACGAGATCTGAATATGCTTCCGACGACTAGAATGCTTACCGATATCACATCTGACGCTCCATCGCCATACCTGCCTGTGATGCAAGCCCCCCAACTCTGGTAAACCCTCCCCCCCCTCTCAATCATCACAATAATCCTGGAACCAGGCTAACGCGATCAAGAGTTTCTGTTTTTGAAACTGTGTTACTCTCGGTTACCACTCTTTATTGTGCTTGTACTGGCTGTCTTAGCTTGAACACTCTCACCTTAGTGTGAAGAACTCTCTTGAATCATCTAGAAACTCTCTGTCCTAAAAGTCTATAACCCTCTCACCTTAGTGTGAAGAACTTTTCCCACTCTCATACTCGACACAACTTGGCAAATGGATGCTCGAATACCCTACCACTTGAAGGGCAAAGGCAAAGAAGATGATTTTGCTCCACCCCCACGGAAACGGATAAGAGCCCCGGAGATGGACAACTCAGATCTGATCCAAGAAAACTCATTAACACTCATAGGACGCCTCACAAACCCTTCTCAGAGACTCTGGTCCTTCATTCCATTCATCTCCAACAAGTGGAACCTGAAAGGAAAAGCCATAGGGTCAGATCTGGGAAACGGCTGCTTCCAGTTTAGGTTCGACTATGAAGAAGACTTACAAAAAGTTCTCGATAATAGACCATATCATTTCGACCAATGGATGGTCATTCTCCAACGGTGGGAACCAATCATCTCTGCTTCCTTCCCATCAAAAATACCTTTCTGGATCGATGTACAAGGGCTCCCCAAACACTACTGGAAACCGGAAATGATCACAAGTATCGCGGGAGAAGTGGGAGAGATCCTAGAGCTTGACATCACACCCTCACAAGCAAAGGCCAAAGTGTTACTTGACGGACTCAAGCCAATACTGAAAGAAACGGTAGTTGAATTCCCTGATGGAAGTGACATAATCGTATCTCTGGATTATAAGCTGCTGAAAAACCATTGCAACCACTGCCTCCGTCTGACACATGAGAGGAAAAACTGCCCTGGCCTGCAACACACTACCGAGGAACAGGATCAATACCCTTTAAGAGGACCTGTTTCAGAAAATGGCACTGGACATGGTAGTCAGAGAGCCTCTCAAGGAAGAACCGAATCAGTAACTCACGCTAACAAAAGAAATCGATCCCTTTACGAGAATAACTCACCTCCCAGGAGCTTACACCATAGTCGAGACTCGGGCTACAGGAGACAATCACACTCAAGAGGATATAGAGAAATCACTCCAATCCCGAGAAGAACTGTAGACAGACACTACTCGCACTCACGAAGCCTCTCCTCCAGAGACCAAAGAGGAGATCCTTTATACAGAGGACGGCATCACAGGGAGAGTACCCCATCAACTCTACAATGGAGGGAAAAACCCACTGCAAACACTTCCAATGCTGCAGACACCTCTGAAACCTCAAGAACACGACGACCTCCGCTGGAGAGGAATGTTGAAAATTCCCCCAGTACTGTACTAGAACATCAACCGAGGACCCTATCAGTTCCCACACTCGAAGAAACTATGGGAGAACTAAGAGAGGTGACAGTCCAATATATATCTTGCGCGGATCCTACTGAAAGTGCTGCTAGAAGGAGAAGAGTGATCCAAGGAGAAGAAAAGGACTTAATGGCTGAGACGGCTGCGAATATTATTGCAGCTGCAACTGAAAACGCAACAACTCATAGCCGAAGAGGGGAACTACTAGTAGAGGACAACCTGCTAATCACTCAAGCCCCCTCCCCCATTGAGATACCAGAACAGACGACTCAACCAGAGTTAACGGGGAAGAAGCGCAAGGGCAGACCTACACAAAAAAAGTTGGTGAGTAAAAGCCCACTGAAGATCTCAGGAGTGAAATCTCAGAAAAGGAACTTATATTCTGCTTCGGGCTCACCCAGAAGAAGATCAAATGCGGAAAGAGGCTCTACAACAAGAGGTGAATCCCCTAGAGCAAGCCAACAAGCAGGTCCTTCGGGTAGTAGAGAAACCCAAGGCAATCCAGAAGCGACTGTGACAAGGCAAGGAGACCCAAAAATAAGGCTCATACCTGCAGCAAAGAAAAGACTGGTGGATTTTCAGAATCCACCAAAACCTCTTCCTTAAGAATTGTGAGCTGGAACTGTTGTGGGCTGGGGAATCCCATAACAGTTCGCAGGATTCGAGATATTTGTAAAAAGATATCTCCAGATTTTCTATTCCTCATGGAGACAAAAAATAACACTGACCTTGTTCTCCAAAAACTCCAAGGGTTGCCTTACCCTTCGAAACTGATTGTACCACCAAGCTCACCAGGTGCGGGGGGCCTTGCACTGTTTTGGAAGGATTCGACTGAAGTGGAAGTTCTGTCCTCCTGCAAGAATTACATAGACATAAAAGTCAAAGCTAAAGGTAGAACCTTCTATGTAACCTTCCTGTATGGTGAACCCATCAGAGCAAATAGAATCCAACTGTGGAACCAGCTACGCACCTTTGGCGAAGGGAGAAGTGACCCATGGATCCTCACTGGTGATTTTAATGACATTATCAACAATGCAGAGAAGAGAGGAGGACCCCCTAGAGCTGAGGGATCATTTGTGGACCTAAGAACCTTTATGTCAGTATGTGATTTGTATGATCTAAACTACTCTGGCAATTTCTTATCGTGGAGAGGAAGAAGGCATACCCATTTGGTCAAATGCAGACTCGATAGAGCTATGGCTAACAGCTCATGGGCAGAGGCGTACCCATCAGGCAGAAGTGAATATCTCCGCTTTGAAGGGTCGGACCATAGACCAATAGTAATCTCTTTCAACCCTGAAAAGAAAAAACAAAAAGGTTTGTTCAGATTTGACCGTCGCCTCCGAGAAAATGCAGAAGTCAAAAAGTTGGTCGAGATTGCCTGGAACCTTGACCCTGAAGACTCGGTCGATGAAAGAATCAGTAAGTGCAGAAGAGTTATCATTCAATGGAACAAAGAACAACAAATCAACAGTCAAAAGAAAATTGAGGAGCTCAGAACTAACCTTGAAGAGGCTATGAGTAGTGACTTTCTGAACTCAGAACAAATCTCGAAGATAAATCACGAACTTATGCTAGCCTACCAGGCAGAGGAGGAGTTCTGGAGGCAAAGAAGCCGACAACTTTGGCTTGCTCTGGGAGACAAAAACACTGGCTACTTCCATGCGGCAACAAAAGGAAGAAAAGCAGTCAATAATATAGCTGTACTGGAAGAAGAGGAAGGGAACCCTACTTATGAAGAAGAAGGGATAGTGAAACTTATCTCTGATTACTATAATAACCTCTTCCTTTCCGAAAGGGGAAACAGAAGCCAAGTTGTAAATGATGCTATCACCCCATCCATCACCCCAGAGATGAACTCAAAGCTAATCCTTGAACCTTCTCCAAAAGAAATCAAAGATGCTTGCTTTGCGATTCATGCAGATAAAGCCCCAGGTCCGGATGGGTTCTCGGCGAGCTTCTTCCAATCAAACTGGCACACTGTGGGAGAGGTGATAGTGCAAGAGATATCAAATTTCTTCTCCACTGGAATGCTACCTGAAAAGATCAACCACACACATGTCAGATTGATTCCAAAGATAACAAGCCCAAAGAAAGTAATGGACTATAGACCGATTGCCCTGTGCTCAGTATATTACAAAATCATTGCAAAGATCCTCTCGAAGCGTCTCCAACCTTTCCTCCAAGAGGTTATATCTGAAAACCAATCAGCTTTCGTCCCACAAAGAGCTATCAGTGATAATGTTCTTATAACCCACGAAACTCTACACTATCTGAAGACATCAGAGGCAAAGAAACGTTGCTACATGGCTGTTAAAACAGACATGAGCAAGGCATATGATAGACTCGAATGGGATTTCATAGAGCAAGTAATGGCTAAGATGGGGTTCCACCAAACATGGATAAGATGGATTATGCAATGTATCACCACCGTATCCTACTCTTACCTCATCAATGGGAGTGCAAAAGGACTTGTCAAACCTGAGCGTGGAATACGACAAGGTGACCCCCTGTCCCCATACATCTTCATTCTCTGTAGTGAAGTCTTGTCAGGCCTTTGCTCAAAAGCTCAAAGTGAGGGAACCCTAGAAGGCATCAAAGTGGCGAAGAACTGCCCCCGCGTCAACCACCTCCTATTTGCGGATGACACCATGTTCTTTTGCCGGTAAGATAAGCGGAGCTGCAAGACCCTCCTGTCCATCCTGCAAAACTATGAAATGGCATCAGGTCAGAAAATCAACTTCCAAAAGTCTGCAATCACTTTCTCAAAAAAGACAGCAGAATCTGTAAAAATCAGGGTGAAACAAGATCTTAAAATAGATCACGAAGGAGGACAAGGAAAGTACCTTGGATTACCAGAGCTCTTTGGCCGCAAGAAGAGAGACGTGTTCACCTCTATCGTTGATAGAATCAAACAAAGAGTTCTGAGCTGGTCAACCAAATTCCTCTCCACTGCAGGCAAACTCACCCTCCTCAAATCCGTACTGACAGCTATGCCCTCTTATGCTATGACATGCTTCAAGCTACCGACCTCCCTGTGCAAAAGAATCCAAGCTGCGCTAACTAGATTCTGGTGGGATGGACCTGCAAACAAAAGAAAGATGTCATGGATCTCGTGGAAGAAGATGACAAAATCAATCAGTGAGGGGGGATTAGGTTTCAGAGATATACAAAAGTTTAATGATGCCTTATTAGCAAAAGTTGGCTGGCGACTGCTTTCCAAGCCGTCATGCCTACTCGCGAAAGTTCTCCTGAATAAATACTGTCAAAACTCACACTTCCTGGACAGCACTGTTCCAAACAACGCATCTCATGGGTGGAGAAGCATCTGCGTAGGAAGGGATCTCCTTAAACCACATATGGGAAAGTTAATTGGTGATGGACGGTACACCCTCCTATGGAAGGACCCCTGGTTATCAATAGAAAAACCATAAACCCCCATGGGACCAGTTAGTGAGCAAGCTCAAATGCAAAAAGTAGCAGACCTACTAATAGAAGGAACACAAGAATGGGACCTGGAGAAGATTGCTGACACCGTTCCGGGCTATAAACATAGAATTACTAGCCTGAGACCAAGTAAACTGGGAGGCAAAGACAAATGGGCATGGTTACCTTCGAGCTCTGGGGTCTACATGGTGAAGTCTGGATACTATATGGCTCTACACGAGGAACCCAAGGATAACCCAGAGTCACAGACTACAACAGCATACGATTGGAAAGCAAAACTCTGGAGAATCAAATGCTCTCCAAAAATTAAAATCCTCCTATGGAAAGCCCTCCATGATGCCTTACCAGTGGGAGAGAACCTGAAACACCGACAGATCAATATGGAAGCAAAATGTATTCATTGTGGGGAAGAGGAAACGACTCTACATCTCTTTTTCAAATGTCACTTTGCAAGAGAAATCTGGAACGCTAGTCCCTGTGAGGGATCGATGAATGTAGATCGACTGACTACTTTCCAGCAGGGGTTTGAAGCAGCTAAGACTCTAAAATGCTTACCTCCGGTAGGACTTGGGGAAGGAAATCTAACTCCATGGATAATCTGGGCTATTTGGCATAATCGAAACAAAAGGATATTTGAGGATAAAGAGCTACAGCCCATGGAGATCATTACACAAGCTACCGTAAGAGCAAAAGAGTGGACATATAATCAGATCAGGTCGAATCAGCCAACGAAGGTACAGGAACCGCCAGATCTGATCACGGTAGATGGGAACACTATAAGATGCAACTCGGATGCGGCATGGAATACAAGCAAACAAGCAGGACTAGGCTGGATCTCCAAGAACCATCGCGGAATCACTGTGGACCAAGGATCCACACCGGTGGCTAATGTTCACACTCCGCTTGTAGCCGAAGGACTGGCTATGCTGCAAGCTGTAACCTCGGCCTCAAATCTGGGACTCACCCACTTAATCTTTGCTTCTGACTCGATAAATCTGGTCAAAGCCATTAAATCGGAGAACCAACCAAAGGAACTCCACGGGATTCTTTGCGATATCCTGAAGATCTCCCAATCTTTCTCTCATGTTTCTTTTCGTTTCATTCCCCGTTCAAACAATGTCGAAGCCGATTGTTTGGCCAAAAACGCTTTAGCTTCCTCTGTAATGGGCCTAGCCCACTAATTAGCTAATGGATCATTTGGTTGCACAAAAAAAAAAAAAAAAAAATAGTTCTACAAAGTATATCGATTCTCACATAAGATATATTACGTCATTCCGTAACCTGGTGGATCATATAGTACAAAGTATTAACAAGAGAACCGAAATATTGCTCAGAGTTTGGATCTTTAAGATGAGTACAGTTTAAATTTGAAAAGTGATTTTTATTTCAGTTTTTTTTTTCTGTAACCATGTCAATTGTATAAGAAGGTTTGTTTGTTCGATTTTTCAAAATTTGAAAGTGATTTCTATTTCAGTTTTGTGGTGGTGGTGTTGCCTCTGAGCTACTTGGGTTTCTTTCCCCTATCTGGTTCTTACCAGACATGTCTTGCTTCTTACTCAAATGGGTGTTCCAGTAATTCTTTATGTCATTAGCAGTTCGACCAGGTATTCGACCAGCAATCAAGGACCACCTGCACTCATACAAATATATACATGAGTTACTAATTATTAACCACGCTTTTATATAGTTTAAGAGGTAATAATGATAAACCTGTTTATATATGGCCTCAAGTAGTTCAACCACCTTAGCCTGCAACTCTTCCTACATCGATTTAGCCCTACAAAACAAATAATTGGCATCAACTCTATTATATGTATTCAGAGACTGCTTTTGTCTCCCCTATATGTTAACACGTAAAACCTAACCGCAGGCAACGTTCACAATTAGTTAGGTCTTTAGTAAAAGTCAAAACAATGAGAGTTTTTGACTACTTCCAAATACATCTACGATGTTCTTAAGCAACGTAAATATAAATAAAACTAGTAATAAAGAAGAATATTAGTGGTTGATTAGTTGTCCAAAAGAAGAAGAGAAAAACATGAATTGATTATCTGTGTGAGTAACATATACCAATTCTAAAAGGAACTTGGTGCCATTTGCCTTCTCCATACTTATCAATGCATTGCCTCAAGAGACTATCTTCTTCAGCAGTCCATGCACCTCTTCTCACCCCATTATTGGACGACGGAGCCTCCATGGAGAAAATATAGATTTTCAAATTAAGTAACTAAGAAGAATTTAAGATTGATGAATGGTGTATATTGTAAGTGTCTGTGCGGGGATATATATACACACTCTAGGTTATATAGAAATGACGTGCATGTTTGATATCCACATTTGTTGTTATAGCTTTCGTATTAAAGTTTTTTGGTTAATGGTTATTCTGTATTACAAAAAACATATTAATTTTTTTGTAATAGGGTCATCTTAATTTGCTTTTAACTAATAGGACAAAAGGTGGGTAAGCTTTTTTAAGAGAGCACTAGGTTGCAGGACGCCGCGGGTTGTTTTTATGTTGTTTTTATGTTGTTTGGATTCAAATATTATAATGGGAAAGTAGATTATGACCCGCGGTATACCGCGGGGCAAATTATTTATAATTAAAACATTTAAATTATAAGTTGTATTTATTGGTTAAATAATTATATATTAATTGTTAATTTTATAGTTTAAATCATATAATACCGTAATATAATTTATTTTTTACATAATATTTATTTAATCAATTTAATTAGATATATATATTCTCTGATACTAATAGTGTTAACAAAATAATAAAATGATATTTTACCCGTGTGATACCGAATTAATGATATTGTCAATTTATATAAATATCGACAAAACCCGTCCCGCTATATAGCCCTGTCCCGAGATATTTTAATTCGCACTATATATTTTAACTTTGAATATTTATTATTTTGTATTATAAATATTAGATTCAATTGATATGTTATTTATTAAGATTTTAACCATTTACATTTTATAAGATTGGCTCTTCTCATAAAGTTTAAATATTTATAATACTTATAATTCTTAAAACGGTTGAGTATTTATCATATTTAAAGTTTCGTAAAAGTTTAAATATATTATTAATATTTTAAAGGTCTTCCACTTTTTTAAAAGTTGAAATATTTATAATATTTAAACTTCTTATAAAGTTTAAATATTTGAAACTTCATAAACTTTTAAATATTATTAATATAGTATAAAGTTTAACTTTCTGAAAATATAATTATTTATAATATTTATACATTTTATCAAATATATACCTTTATAATATTTAAAAATTTAAAATATTTAAAATAAAGAACCGGAATAAACCAAATAAAAAAATTGAAGTTTGAATGCCTGATGAATTAAGCTTTCTACTCATTTGTATTCTGAATCATTTTGGTCTCTTTTATAGTATGACTCTGAACTATTGCCTAATTTTTTAGGCGATGTGGGATATTGTACCCGTATTTTTTTATTCATCTATTGAGTAATATATGTCCGTTTAAGAAAAAAAAATTACGTCATATGCAAGAAAAAATCACAATTTTTATTAACTAAATGTATTATAGAATAATTCAAGATAATCAAAATATAAATTCAAATAAAAATAAAGAGAATCATATATTTATGTTTAAATGAGGTACACAGATTTCTTTATGTTTTTAAATCTTTCCTATAATTAATTTTGAAATTTTTGGTAACTAATATTAAAGTCAATGCATTAAATGCAAAACCTTTCCAAAAAGTATTTTTGAGCAAAAACTACTGCAAAAATACTAGTATAGATTCCTCAAAATACCACATCTTAATTTTTTTTCCAAAAATACCAAAATTTAAGTTTTTTCTTCCAAAATACCACAAACACACAAAAAACTGAAAATCTAGTATGTAGAATTTATTTTTCTATGATTGGATTGACAAAAATAGATTTGGGTATAGTTTTTAGGGGGTAGGATTTAGGGTTTAGTTTTGAATATAAAAATTTTAGTATAAGTTTGTGGTATTTTTCGAAAAAACTCATTTTAATGAAATTTTTGGAAAATAAATCTAAAGTGATATTTTTGGAAAAACCTATTTTAATGGTATTTATGAGAATTACAATATTATAATTAACAAAGTTTTTTATCATGGTCAATGGTAATTTTTTGTTTTTGTATTTTAGTTATTATTTGTTGCATCATTTTTTTGTTATTCTAATCAAACAATTTTTCTTTTCCTCTAACCAACTTGGGGCTTGGGAGTATCCTTTTTTTTTTTTTGATCAAAGAGATGTTATCATTCCATTCAAGCAGAAAGTAACATACATGATAAGGATAGTTTAAAGTAAAACACAGGGTAAGTTAAATCAAAGCATAGAGCGATAAAAGTACAGAGATAGATAGAGGCATTCGATGTGATTAAATTAGTGAGTTCGCCCTAGCCCCTTTTTCTCTCTGGCACAACCTCCGATATCTGCTCCTCCGGCGGCGCCGAACCAGATCGGCGTCGCTGGGACTTGGTTTCTTCATCTCTGTGGCCTCTTCTTCCTCTGTAGTCTGCTCAATTCCGTTTTCAATCTTCCCGGAGATATGTTGAGATTCCAGATCTCGTCTCCACCTTTGCATCAGCTTCAACCACCTTGTCCGCCTCCACTCTTGGTTACTTCCCTCGGTGAATCCTTTACATCGAGTCCTCATCGCTTTGGTATTGACCGAGATCCATCAATGTCCCTCTAGGCTCGGCCTCCGTCTATTTCACCACCCCCTTAAGCCGTCAATTATCACATCTTACCGCTCCTCAGATCCAAATCCTCTCACCAAGTACTTTGCTTGGCTGCAGCTGGACGAAAGCTCTGTATTGACGCCGGCACCGGTGAACCGCCTGACGAAGAAACTGAAAAACCCTTCCCGTTTTTTTTTTTTTTTACCTTAATTTACTAGTGGTCCCATACCCACTAACATCCTAGCAACAATCAATAACCGCGGATAAACAAATAAAACAATTTCCATTAATCCAATAATATTCCAACATAAATGAACCAATAACATCATAATCCAAATAAGCAATATCCAAAAGCTAAAATCCTACAATATTTTAATGACTTAATCTAGCAACCTAACAATAGCTAGACCACAATCAATCAAGCCTCTAGAACATCCCTTCCTCATCGCCTTGATTTCACGATCACACTTTGCCTTTACCTGCACCACAAACACATATTGCAATGCATGAGTATTTTACAAACACTCAATAAGGCAATCATCCCATCTACTGGGCTATACACACAAGCAATAGAGTATCCAATAACCACACACAACAATCAACACACAACGGTCAACGAACCAGGACTCAGCATCGACCGATGCCAACATGCATCGACCGATGCCAACTGAGGAAGCATCGACCGATGCAGAAGCTGCATCGACCGATGCAAGTGCAACTTGCATCGACCAATACCCAGTCTGCATCGACCGACGCATGCTCGACGCAACACGAAAACCCTAAAGTTTATCATGCCGTCCTTGCACTTGCATTGACCGACGCAAGCAATGCATCGATCGACGCAACGTCGAGCACCGTGATTTCCCCGAAGCTTCTCGCCGGATCTCGTTCCTACAACCACATAAACTCATTCCCAAGCCACAAGAAAGCTTCCTAACGTCCTTAACTACGATCTAACACATCTAACAACACCAAACAAGCAAGTTAAAGGTTCCTCTAGCTTAGATCAGCCATGGTCATGCACTTACCTGTGCCAAGACGAATCTGAACAATAAACAAGAAAGAACAAGCCTCTAGGAAGCTCCTACAACGATCCCAGCTACAGATCTCTATTGGAACGCACCAAATCTCCAAGAAAACTCCAGAATCTCTCAAGTACTCTTTTCTCTCTCACGTTCGCTCTCAAAAACGGCCAAACCCTCGAATGAAACCAAAACACGACTTAAGGGTTTCCTTTTCCCTTTGTCCAAAACGCAGCGTTTGACTTAAGTCAAAACGCACAAAATTGAACCTGCATCGACCGATGCATCGACCGATGCAATCCCCAAACCGGGATTTCGGTTCACGGATGTTACAATTCTCCCCCACCAATAAGGATTCGTCCCCGAATCCCGCAATACCGTCCATCCTCCAAGGACCTCCGTGCCACTGTCAACACGGCCCGCACACCTCCGACTGACCCTCGAGGTCTCCCTCTAGCCAATATACTCGCATCATAAACACTATTTGCTCACAACTCATTGCTTCCCCCGTCCGTGGTCGCAACCAACGAATCATGCCGGCTCGCTATCAGGCCAACCGCCTTAAGCTACGGCATCCAGGAAGTCACTCACACACACTCCCCCCGCTCTCGGGTCGCAACCCTCGAGACATACCGGCTCACTGCCGAGCCTCGGCTCACAGCTAAGGTATCCAGGGAGTCTCACATATCCCGCTCTTGGGTCGTCACCCTCAAGCGCGCTCTCGGATCGTCATCCGAAGCAACATACCACTCCCACTCTATGGCCACAAAGTCCATCGAGCTATCGGTATCACATGAGTTGGGCCCACATGGCCTTGAGCAAAAACAAATACTGATGCCAACGAGTATCTCCCGGCTAGATCTACCTCAACATTTCCACCAATTTCCCTTTTTAGAAACTTTCTAATTCTGAAAACCTTCCTTTTGTCGAAACTTTCTATTTATGGAAACTTCCAAAAATAGAAACCCGAACTATTTCTCTTTTCCCATGACATTAACAGTCAAACATAAAGAAATACTCATCTTATAAATCTCAAAAAAATGTCATAATCGTTACAACCTCAACGAAAATACATCAGAAAAAGCAAAAAATACAACAATTGGAGCCATCAACCCGCATCCCAAGCACCACCTCATCTTGATACTTAGTCGCACAACCAACCACCCCTAAGCGACCAAATATCAAGAGAGATGGGCTGGAATACTCCGTACCCGCTCCAGCCACGGACTACAACTCGGACCCGGCTAGACAAGCTCAAGTCGCGGTCTGCTTCTCGAACCACTTCTTAAACCTTACCTTCATCCTCGCCTCGGGCTCCCAAGTCTGCTCCTCTACTCCGTCACAGTCCCACAGGACTCTCATCAAAGGAATCTTCTTCTTCCGAAGTTCCTTGACTCTCCTCTCGAGCACCCTCAACGGCCTCGCCTCTAAAGTCATGTTAGGCTAAAGATCCTCAGGAATCTTAGCCAACGACTGATCACCCTCGTGAAGACACTTCCTCAGCATCGACACATGAAATACCTTGTGGAACGCACGCATAACCTCAGGCAACTCCAGCCTATATGCTACTGGTCCCACCCGCTCAACCACTCTGAACGGACCCATGTACCTCGGACTCAACTTAGTCTCGACAATGACCTGTTCGGACCCCGCAACATGGCCATCTTGAGGTACACTCTATCACCAACCTGAAACTCAAGATCCTTTCTCCTCTTATCAGCATAGCTCTTCTGCCGATCCTGAGCCTCCTTCATGTTCAGCCTCAAAACCCAAATCTTCTCCGAGGTCTCCTGAACAAAATCTGCACCAAATATGCTCCTCTCCCCCACCTGAGTCCAACATAAAGGTGTACGACACGGCCTCCCATACAAGGCCTCATAAGGAGCCATCCGAATACTAGCCTGGTAGCTGTTGTTATAAGCAAACTCCACCAAACTCAAATGATCTGCCCAATGACCACCCCAATCCAGTACACACATCCTCAATAAATCCTCCAGAATCTGGATCGTCCTCTCAGACTGACCGTCCGTCTGAGGATGATAGGTTGTACTCATATGCACCTTCATGCCCATCTCCGCCTGAAACGCCCTCCAGAACACCGAAGTGAACTTGGAATCTCTATCAGACACAATACTAGCAGGCACACCATGCAATCTGACTATCTCCCTCACATACTTCTTGGCCAAAACTGCTGCTCCATCGGTTTTCTTGATGGCCAGAAAATGTGCAGACTTAGTCAAATGGTCCACAATGACCCAAATAGCATAAAACGTCCTCGACACAGGCAAACCCCACCACGAAGTCCATCGTGATCAAATCCCACTTCCACTCAGGAATGGGCAAACTCTGAAGTAATCCTCCAGGAACCTGATGCTCCGCCATCACAAGCTGGCAAGTATCACACTTCGCCACCCAGTCAGCTACGTCCTTCTTCATCCCGACCCAGTGATAATACCGCTTGAGGTCACGGTACATCTTGGTCGCCCCTGGATGAATAGAGAACTTGCTCGAATGAGCCTCTCTCAGTATCTCCTGCCTCAAATCCTCACCCTTGGGCACACAGATCCGACCATGCACAAGGATAGTACCATTAGCAGAAACTTGATACTCTGCACCCGCAGCCTTAGAGGCATTCACCAGCCCCTCATCACTCTCCTGAGCTAACCTCACTCTGCTCAACAAATCCGCTCTATCAGCTGCCTCCAAACCCAAAGGTTCCTGTGAGATAGCACACAAACTCAATGCACTAATCTCACCTACCAATGCCTCCATATCCTGCTCCTGAGCCGAAGCCACCCGCTTCCGACTCAAGGCATCTGCAACCAGGTTAGCTTTACCAGGATGGTAAGCTATGTCCAAATCATAATCTGCCACTAACTCCATCCAACGCCTCTACCTCAAATTCAACTCAGGCTGAGTAAAAATGTACTTCAGACTCTTGTGATCTGTAAACACCTGCACCTTCCCACCATACAGATAGGATCTCCAAATCTTAAAAGCAAAGATCACTGCTGCCATCTCTAAATCATGAGTAGGGTAATTAGCTTCATGCTTCCGCAACTGCCGCGAAGCATAGGCTATAACCTTCCCCTGCTGCATAAGTACACAACCCAACCCCACTCTAGAAGCATCTGTATACACAACATAAGGCTCGTCCTGCTCAGGCAGTGCTAACACCGGCGTGGTAGTCAACATCTGCTTGAGACTTGCAAAACTCGCCTAACACTCCGGTGACCATACAAATGGGACATCCTTCCCTGTAAGCTTAGTCATCGGCTGTGCCATACTCGCAAAACCCCGAACAAACCTCCTGTAGTAACCTGCTAACCCTAGGAAACTCCGAATCTCAGTGGCACTCTGCGGCCTCGGCCACTCCCTGATGGACTGAATCTTCTCTGGATCCACTGAAACTCCCTCTGCAGAAACAATGTGACCCAAGAACCCCATCTCACGCTGCCAGAAACTACACTTACTCAGCTTAGCAAACAACTTCTGCTCCCGCAGCTTCTCCAACACTGCTCTCAAATGTACTGCATGCTCCTCAGGACTCTTAGAATATACCAGGATGTCGTCGATGAAAATGATGACTGACACGTCCAGAAACTCCTGGAACACGCTGTTCATCAATCTCATAAACGCAGCTGGCGCATTTGTCAACCCAAACGGCATCACCACAAACTCGAAGTGCCCGTACCTTGTCCTGAAGGCTGTCTTCCTCACATCTGCCTCATGTATAGGAATCTGATGATATCCTGATGCCAAATCGATCTTGGAGAACCAAGTAGCACCCCTCAACTGATCCAACAACTCATCAATCCTCGGGAGAGGGTACTTGTTCTTCACAGTAACTCGGTTCAAACCCCGATAGTCAATACACAACCGAAAACTCCCATCCTTCTTCTTAACAAACAACACCGGAGCTCCCCACGGTGAACAACTAGGACGGATAAAACCCTTACTCAACAAATCCTCCAGCTGCTTCTTCAGCTCTGCCATCTCTGCTGGAGCCATCCTGTAAGGAGCCTTAGATAACGGCATCGTCCCGGTTCCAGCTCAATAGTAAAAGGATCCGACCGAGATGGTGGTAATCCCTGTAATGACTGGAACACATCCTCAAAGTCCTCCACAACCGAATACCCTAACCGTAGACTTCCCCACTGACTCTGGCATAGATATAGTAACCAGATAAGCCTCACGACCCTTCTCGATCATCTTCCCAGCCTGAACGGCTGAGATCACGAGACTCCCCGAAGTCGGTCTAATACCCTGAAAAACCAACTTCCCTCCTGAACGCTCAAACTCCACTCTACCCCGATAGCAGTCCAAATGCACCTTATACCGATGCAACCAATCCATCCCAAGGATAAATCATACAACTCCACTGGACTGATAAGCAAATCCGCTGGCCACGACTCTCCCGCGATCTGAATATCAACTCCTCCAGCTCGTCCAATAACCCTCAGGAACTTGCCTCCCGCAACTCTGACAACTCCTGAACGCTCTCCAGAATCCCCTCTGATCCCCGCACTCTCGGCACACTCTGGAGTAATGAAGCTATGAGAAGCTCCAGAATCAAACATAACGTGGGACTTAAACCCGCCCACCAACAAGGTCCCTACACAAACCTTATGTGTTGAGAACCTAACACTTGACCACAAGCAAAAACAAATTATAATCTGAACTATTGAATTAACCAAGTTTGAATCTCAGAAGTTATACCTGTGATCGCTCCTGCACTAGTGCCACCGGGCTCCTGGGTCGAGTACACCTGAGACGTCGGCTCGATCCAATCCACCGGCTGCACACCGTGCTGCACAACCTGCTGCATCCCTGGCTGAGCCCCAGCCTGCAACACTGCTACTGCCCTCTGCTGCAACTTGGGACAATGAGGCTTGATATGGCCCGTCTCTCTGTAGTAGTAACACACCCGAGTATCTGTCCGCGGCTCCGTCACCGCCCGCTGCTCTGTCACTTCCCGATGCTCACCTCTCTGTGGACAGCTAGTCACCTTGTGGTCCCTGCTACCACACCTAAAGCATCTCGCACCCCCGTGCCTCGATCTCTGCATGACATCAAACTTCCGTTTCTGCCCTTGCGCAGGCTTGCCGCCCTTGCTAGGAACAGAAAGCGGCTGAGACTGCTGTGGCTGCACCGGAGAACTGACCACGACCACCTGTGACCTCAAGTCATCCTCTAACCCAGCTGCAACCTCAACCAACTCTGCTCTCGTAGCATAGCTCCTCACTCTGCACCGAGTCCTCAAATCATCCCGCAGAGCCAACAAAAACCTCCGCACCTGAGCCGACTCTGGCTCCCATGCCCTGCCTGCATACCCCACAAGCCAACTAAACTCTGCATCCAGCTCCCGCACTGTACGGTCTCCCTGAGTCAACCCCAAGAACCGTGCCTCCATGCGATCAAGAGCCTCCTGAGGAAAATACTTGGAGTTAAACTCCCTCACAAAATCTCCCCAAGACATACCCTGCTGCACCCTCCGTGCTGTCACCGACCTCCACCACACACGTGCATCTCCCGACAAGTAGAACACTGCCAGATCCACCCTGTACCGGTCGGGACACCTAAGCGAAAGGAAAATATCCTCCATCCGCTCTCTCCACTCATCCGCTACACTCGGATCGGTACTTCTGAGAAATACCCTGCTCCCTCATGCCGCAGCTGCTCCATCATCCGCACATACTGAGCATCCACTACCTCAGTCCCCGGCTGCACACCTGCCTGCAAACCCGCTGCAGGCTGCACCACTGGAACCTGTCCACCACCCACTGGCGGCACTACTGGATCCTGCCCACCAACCACCGGCGGCACTACTGGATCCTGCCCACCAACCACTGGCGGCTCAACTGGACCCTGCCCACCAACCACTGGCGGCACTACTGCTGGAAGTCGCAGCAAAACCTGAGCTAGCATGTCCAACAAGACATCCTCCATGCCTGGAACACCTCCTGCTGCAACCCCCACACCCGGGGCAACACCGTGACCGACACCGGGCCCATCCACCCTGCCGTCACCCAAACCAGCCTGGTCTCCAGACACACTAGGATGAACCTGTGACTCTGCCACCTCCTCACTCGCCATGCTCTGGGCTACACTCACACTGGCCTCAGGAACTTGACCTCGTCCCCGACCACGCCCACGACCACGACCACGACCGCGACCAACAGCATCCTCACCTCTAACCATCTGTGCCATCCAAGAATAGAAGGCTAAGCAAACAATAATTCTAATACACAAAAACACAACTTACCGTGGAATCACAAACAGGCTCGAAGGGGATGTTCTAGGACTTCATGCCACACACAATTGACCAACTCACACAATCAATCTTAGCATGGAATCCTAAACATCAACAGCAAAAGCACAATGAACCCTAGACCTAGAACCGTAAGGGCTCGATACCAAAATGAAACAACCCTTCCCGTTTTTTTTTTTTTTTTTTTTTTTACCTTAATTTACTAGTGGTCACATACCCACTAACATCCTAGCAACAATCAATAACCGCGGATAAACAAATAAAACAATTTCCATTAATCCAATAATATTCCAACATAAATGAACCAATAACATCATAATCCAAATAAGCAATATCCAAAAGCTAACATCCTACAATGTTCCAATGACTTAATCTAGCAACCTAACAATAGCTAGACCACAATCAATCAAGCCTCTAGAACATCCCTTCCTCATTGCCTTGATTCCACGATCACACTTTGCCTTTATCTGCACCACAAACACATATTGGAATGCATGAGTATTTTACAAACACTCAGTAAGGCATCCTCCCATCTACTGGGCTATACACACAAGCAATAGAGTATCCAATAACCACACACAACAATCAACACACAACGGTCAACGAACCAGGACTCAGCATCGACCGATGCCAACATGCATCGACCGATGCAGAAGCAGCATCGACCGATGCAAGTGCAACTTGCATCGACCAATACCCAGTCTATATCGACCGATGCATGCTCGACGCAACACGAAAACCCTAAAGTTTATCGCGCCGTCCTCGCACTTGCATCAACCGACGCAGGCAATGCATCGATCGATGCAACGTCAAGCACCGTGATTTCCCCGAAGCTTCTCGCCGGATCTCGTTCCTACAACCACAGAAACTCATTCCCAAGCCACAAGAAAGCTTCCTAACGTCCTTAACTACGATCTAACACATCTAACAACACCAAACAAGCAAGTTAAAGGTTCCTCTAGCTTAGATCAGCCATGGTCATGCACTTACCTGTGCCAAGACGAATCTGAACAATAAACAAGCAAGAACAAGCCTCTAGGAAGCTCCTACAACGATCCCAGCTACAGATCTCTACAGGAACGCACCAAATCTCCAAGAAAACTCCAGAATCTCTCAAGAACTCTTTTCTCTCTCACGTTCGCTCTCAAAAACGGCCAAACCCTCGAATGAAACCAAAACATGACTTAAGGGTTTCCTTTTCCCTTTGTCCAAAATGCAGCGTTTGACTTAAGTCAAAACGCACAGAATTAAACCTGCATCGACCAATGCACCAACTGCATCGACCGATGCAATCCCCAAACCGGGATTTCGGTTCACGGATGTTACAGAAACCCTTCCTCTTGGTGACCTCTGCTTCTCTCTTGGTAATCCTCTGTCCCAGGGCTATTCCCCAATCTTATTTTCAAACCCTGGAAGATAGTTTAGCTTGGTTAAACTATAAGTGTAAGTCATCCTTAAGCTGGAATTGCCTTAGAACCCACGACCTTCATTGCATAGTTAGACCAAATCGATTAGTAACTTTGTATCCTGCTTGGTCAAGTCGAGTTACACTCGGTAGCAGATCCATAGATATTTCGATTGTGGTTGAATCCTCTTTGTGTCGAGGCCAGTTATTTAGCTTGGTTTGGAAGCCTTCATTGCAGTTCTTTGATAACGATGTTGTTCTGCCACTCGGTTTATCTCTATTGCTGGCTCTCCCTGATCCTTTATTCTACATATTACCATTAGCCCAACTGTTTCAGTATCAACTTGTAACTAGGTCTAGTCTGAATTCCACTCTTCCCCTTTATAGACAATGGTTGTTTAGCTTAAGGAAACCGCTAGTCCGAAGACTGCTAGTGAACCTTAATCAGCATCTGTTGCTTTACTGGCCCAAGAGTCTGTTAAGAACCCTATTACTAGAATCAATTGAGGATGACCCTCTAGAAGGAGATAGTTTGGGGAAGCTTGGCATTATGATCCCACCTCTAAGGAGTGGGGGTTACCAATGCTTCACTAACTCTCTACCTATATCTTGCCTAACCTCAAAGTTCTTTAAATCGGTATTCAAATACTTCTTGAAGTCCCCTCATATTAACTTAAAGACTAGTGGCATTATGACCCTCACTCCAAGGAGGAGTGGTTACCACAACCTCTTAAAGTCTTTTTCTTGCAACCTTGGACCAACAACTACCTGTGTAGTAACCGGTTATCAGAGCCATAGCACCCCTGCTCGACCCATTGGCAACTCAGCTGTGCCAGTTTCATTTCCGCCCAGTCTTAGAAGTCTCAAGACAGTGACTCCCTACTCCTTTGACTTGCTCATGGAGTCTGCTTCGATTTGTCTTGATCTCACAAGTTCCATATTGCTCCCAAGCAGGTGGTCCACAGCTCTCAAGCTTTTCACATCGGGCTTGGGAGTATCCAAATTTTGTTTTTATAAAGTTAAACAAAAGAAAAGACCTGGAAATACCATAAAAAATAACAAACTGAGTCGGTAGATAACTGTATTACTGTAAACTCTTATCCTCTGGTTTGGAAAACCAACACTAAAGTCATTTTTTAGTTATATGTTTTGTTGACAAAAAAAAAAAAAAAAAAAAAAAACTGTATTACAAAATTGAATTGTTTTGTTGAATTGAGAAGCTTTTTTTTCTCTTAAACCTCTTGGATATTTTGGAGTGAGAGAAAACTCTGTTTCTTTTCTTTTATTATCCAATTAACATCAGGGATCTTGTGAAAGTATGTGTGTTTAGATTCTTTTCATAATATTTGTTCAAAAGAAAAGATAGAACAAATTATATTAAAAAGAAAAAAAGAACATGAATAAAATTCTTGAGTATACAAATCAAACAATTATAATAATATTGAATTCAATAACCTATGCCATATTACAGTAAAAAAATTATCATATTACCAATAGGCTATAGGTTAAAGGATGTGTAAGTGTGATAGATTTTTTTTTTTTTTTTTTTTTTTTTTTGCTGTTTGTATTTCATTGTTAGTGTGATAAACAATTAATAGATGTAACTACGTATTCCTTTTATTAATTAACAGTATGAGTTACACTTTGAGTGCAAAACTACTTCGGGTGTTCCTTCTCTCTCTGCCAAGTGCAAATTGTGAGTTTGTGATATATCTTCGATAAGATGAAATATTGCTGCAGGAGTCAGGAATACAATGGTGTATTGGTGTGTTAAGAACATTCTTCTTTCATATTAATATAATTTCAAGTCTTTTTGGTGTTTGTTTGTTTGTCAGTTTGCTACTATCATGCTCATGTTCATATCATCATGTCCACTCAAAGCATTAATTAACTTACTTTGTATGCCTTAGCTTTGCTAGTTTCTCAAACAGATTTTATCTTATGATACTTAATTAAACCTATTACTTATTCTTATTTCTTTATATTTTCCCATATATTTAACTTGTAGAGATTTATCTTGTACTTGGTCTTATGGCCCTGCACTGCACTATGATCATTGTGGAGATCGCTCCTCTCTTTCTTGCACAGTTTCTAGAAGATCCGGCCAATAACCTCTGTAACTGGACTAAATCATTTTTCTCAAATTCTTGCTCCATCTTTGCCTCTTCCCTCCACGGAGTCGCTCGCAACAACTGGAAGGTTTATAAACTCTCATTAATTAACCTCTCTCTCCATGGCTCAATCTCTCCGTACCTCTCTAATTGCACAAAACCAAACGATAAATAAAGAAAATAAATCACAATACATATTAGAAGATAACGACCAATATGGTAATCCAAAGCCTCTAGCATTAATGTTACCATATAAAACGAGCACCATACCACCAAAGACAAAATTCCCAAGGTCATCGACCAATCTCATGAATACTAAAGAGAGTACTCAATTCTCCTATCATCTGAAATCTCAACACCACCAATAACTCTCATTATTTGATGCTTTTGCATTTTACAACACCAAATAAAAAACCTTTAAAACCAGAAACAAACGGGTTACAAGACAAAGCTCAATCTACTAATTCCATCCAGTTGCTAAAAAGACAAAGGAATTAGCAAATTGGGTAAAAGAAATTAGAAAAATGAGTAGTCTACACAAGCCGTATTCAATTGAATCTCTTAATTTTACGAAACAGAAGAGGAAAATTAGCTGGTGGATCCAAGCATAACCACATAACATCGCCAAAAAACACACCAGAGTCTCAAGCAGAACCTCATCGGCAAAGCAAATCAAGGCAGATGAAATTAGATCATGCAAAGAGCAAACCCTCCCAGTCTAATAATCACGCATGCTTGAAATCTTCAACATGAGTATTTGAAATAACAGTTTGTTCAAACAAAAAAAAAAAGAGTATTTGAAACAACAAAAGAAACATGGCCACAAAAACCATGTTAACAGCAAGAACACGGCAACGGAAAAGCTGTGTTGACGGCAAGCACATGACAACGGAAAAGTCGTGTTATTAGTGATACCGGACCTCGTCCGAACCACTTTCTCTTTGGAGAAATTGAACACAATCCACCTAGACAAAAAAAAAGCTGACATGTATTAAATGTTATAATTCTATTGGTTGTTGGTTTTAACTGATGTGTCAACACCAGGTTTAATGTTGAAGTTGAGGTGTCAAGCTCCGGAGAGAAACACCTTCATTTTTTATTGTACTAAGTTTTGAACCCACGCTACGTGTGGGTTTATTTGATATATTTTGATAAAAATTATATATGATTGATGACGGTAATGAAATATTATCTTATAGAAAACTTTAAATTACTATTAAGGAAAAAATAAATTTCAGATACACAATTTTTAAAAATATAAAAATTAGTTGTGTTTTAAAATCAAATCTGATAAAAACTCGAAGTCCAGGTGAGGCGGATCAAACTGGTGACCTCACATATCATAACCATTTCTTTGACCACCAGAAAAACAAAACAATTTTATAATCATGAATTTATCTCATTTTTCATATTTAATTGATCGCTATCACCTATGTTTTCGTGTTTTTAATTTAATGTTTTTTTATTATTCATATTTTTCTTGTCATTTTCATTGTCAAATTTTATGGTAATTGTCATCGTTACTTTTACCGTCCGGTTCTTCGTTATACTCTTCTTCTTGTTATTCCTCGTTAACTTCTTCACATTTTTTCACTGAAAACCTTTTTTTAAGACTACCACACAACTTGTTAACCTATCAAACTCCAAGACCAAAATCATTTATTTTCTCATAAAAATTGTGCAATTTATGAAGACCAGTATAGTCAACACATGCACCCAATTACTGATAATTTCATCCATATACTTATTCGATTTTAGATTCACACGTATTGAAAATTTTCAAACCAAAATCCTTATTTCCAGAGAAAGTAATATGAACACATCAATACAATAAAAGATGAGTATTTCTCTCCAGAGCTTACACCTCAGCTTCTGTATTGAAGCAGGTGTTGACACCTCAGTAAAAATCAACAACCTATCAAATTATAACAATTAATACATATCAGCTCTTTTTTTCTTACGTGGACAAAGCAAAAGTGAAACAAAAGAGAGAGTTTTAGCAATTTCTCGACTCCGACTCCGACATGCTCGATTTCTTTTTCTTCTTCTTTCTAGCAGCTACTTCTTTCTATCGATCAAATTCAATTCTCGATGGAAGCTTCACGCCGGATCTTTGTATTGTTTTAATACACTCTCTGTCTCTACGACGTCATGCTATCTCTAGAACTTTCAATTGATTCCTCGCCGAGATAAGGTACAACTTCTTCTATTCACTCTTAGCGCCACAGACTCTTCTGTGGTTTCGTTTACAAAAAGATTGTTCTGTTGTGCCAATTTGAAAACCTAATTTGTATTCGCTCGATTAAAAGCCTACCTTGGATGTCACAAAACCTAATTTGTCAAAATGAGTCTATAGACTAAGAACTTGGGAGTTCAATTTTAGAGAGTATGTCATAAAAATAAAAGCCTACCTTGGATGTTAGATGTTTGATGTTGTACTCCTATGAGCTTTTAGTTATGACTCGACCAATTGTTTGTTCCGTTCTAACATTGCTTTGTTTTTGATATTTGTATTGCATATATATATATATATATATATATATATATTTATATGTGTGAGCTTATGTCGTTCGACATCATGCGTCAATGAGAATTATGTTTCTGATGATAGTTGGTTTATGATGATAGTCGTTACTGTTGTTGGGTGTGACTTATTTTTCTTTTTAATCGTGTGGCCAATACAGGGAATTGAGATGCTCTCTCTTGAATCATTCAAGACTGGTGTCATCCTTTTGGTAAGAACCGCATCTTTAAATGTTATTATTAAAATTTGTTTGGAATGATTAGATAATAAGACCATTCAAGTTATCGAAGATGTCTTATTCATTTCGGTGTTTGTTTAACTTGACTTCCAGGCAGGACTATTTTTCTATGATATGTTCTGGGTTTTCTTTACTCCGGTTATGGTTAGTGTTGCCAAATCCTTTGATGCTCCAATAAAGGTTAGTAAAATTGCCTCAGAAGTATACACCAAATAAAATTAATTTGATTTTTGTTGTTGTTGTTGTGATCTTGTCAGTAATCTCATTGTTGCATATTTGTTTCAGCTTTTATTCCCTACGGGCGATGCTCTAAGACCCTATTCTATGCTTCGCCTTGGTGACATTGTCATTCCCGGTATGTTCTCTTATGCGTAACTCAATAACTATATACAACTTTTTGTTATACACTCTTGTATTTTGGATATTATATGAATATGAGACATTATCTTTTGTTTTCATTTAGGTAGTTTTGTTGCACTTGCCCTAAGATTTGATGTGTCAAGACGTAGACAACCACAATACTTCACAAGTGCATAATGCTACAAAGATGCTAAAGATATAGAATTTGAGGGTCTTGGCCTACGAAGAGAGGAGTGAAGGTTGCTGCCAAGAAGACGACGGTATGACCTTGATACTAGGGTTTTTGTGCGTCCTAGCAGGTCTCAATTAACCTTATGTAGTTGTAGTACTTAAGGTGTCAATCCAAATGAGAAACTTTACTAGCAATCAAAATGCAATCAAGAAATCACAAGTCAAGCCAATTCAAAGAGAGCGTTTGTCTAACAGTCCTAGAATGATGACAATACAAAACACGGAAATGAGTCACAGAATCATAAACAAAAATGTATGACAAGAACCGAACAAGAATAAGTGAAACCGAAAACGATTATAAGCATGAACAAATGAAACAGTTCCAGGAATGTAATAAAAATCAGAAAGAAAGAGGTCCTAAGGATGAGAGTAATTGATGTCGGTGGAGTATCCTAGTGTATAGTTAAAACAATATTTGTGCTTTTTGTCGATACTTCTTCTTTAAACTCAAACAGGAATAACATCAAATCAAGGTCTTGCGCGTCAATCCTTCTTTCTTAGACTTTAAAAAAAGAAATTACTGCAAAAGTATCAAATCATCTGTAAAGTCATACACAAAAACATGTCTTACAGCTCATAAGAGATGTAAAGCACAAACAGAGATAAGTAAGATATTAAAAATTTGATATATAATATTTAGTAATTCTTAAACTTTTAAATTTTTAATAGAGATTAAATATTAAAAATATTTCAAACTTTAGATGTAGTTTAAATATTTGTAACATTTTATTTTTTTAGAGTAAAATATTAATGACACTTTAATTTTTTATAGAGTTTAAATAGTTATAATATCTTAACATTTTTATGGAGGTATTTATAATAGTTCTAAACATTCTATAATAGATATTTAAACCTTTAAAATTTTTAATTTGCTAAAATAAATCAAAAAAAAATTATTTGGAAACCTGATAAATAAGCATAAATCAAGCAAACCTGGTATATTTATAGTTAGAAACATATTAGTTTTATTTATAATGATTCTCAGCCATTGTCTAAAATTTTCTTGCCGATGTACATATTTCTTTTATTTCTTGCCATGTACATATTGTTTTAAAATATGGACGTTGTACATATTTCTTTTATTTCTATAAATTTTACTTTTTTCTAAAAAATCATAATAATATAGATTACTACTATATTTCCAAAAATGTTATTGTGAAATATCTAATTCTTATTGGCCTTTTTAAATCCTATATGAACACCTTCAGGAGGTTAATTGTAACATCCGTGAACCAAAATCCCGGTTTGGGAGTTGCATCGGTCGATGCAGATGTTGCGTCGGTCGACGCAAGGTCGAATTCCTGTGTTTTGACTTAAGTCAAACGCTGCGTTTTGGGTTAAGGGAAAAACCCTTAGATGCGAGTTTTGGTCTCATTCGTGTGGTTGGCCGTTTTTGGAGAGAAAACGAAAGAGAGAAAGAGTTCTTGGGTGTTCTTGGTGATTCTGGGAGATTTGAGGCGTTTCTTGGTGAGATCTGTAGCTGGGATCGTTGTAGGAGCTTCCTAGAAGCGTTTTCTTCCTTGTGATAGGTTCAGTTTTGTCTTGGCAAAGGTAAGTGCATGACCATGGCTTATCTAAGCTAGAGATCTCTCTGATTTGCTTGTTATGTGTTGCTAGGCTGGTTAGATTGTTATTGGGGACGTTTGGAAGCTTTCTTGTGGCTCGGGATCGAGTTTCGTGGTTGCAGGAACGAAGATCCGGCGAGAAGCTTCGGAGGAAAACGATGCTCGGCATTGCATCGGTCGATGCACTTTGTGCATCGGTCGATGCAGATGCGAGGACGGCGCGTAAACTCTAGGGTTTTCGTGTTATGTCGAGTATGCGTCGATCGATGCATATCTTGCATCGGTCGATGCAAGTTAACCTTGCATCGGTCGATGCAAGTTAACCTTGCATCGGTCGACGCAGATCTTGCATCGGTCGACGCAGATCTTGCGTCGGTCGACGCAACCTCCAATCTGGCGTCGGTCGATGCATGCTGGTATCGGTAGATGCAGAGTCCTTGTTTGTTATTGTTGATTGTTGAATGTTGTTTGATGGTTAGAGATGTCTCTATTGCTTGTGTGTATAGCCCAGTAGATGGGAGGATTGCCTTACTGAGTGTTTGTAAAATACTCATGCATTGCAATATGTGTTTGTGATGCAGGTAAAGGCAAAGTGTGATCGTGGTATCAAGGCAATGAAGAGGAGGATGTTCTAGGGACTCGGTTTTATGTTGTCTGGCATTGCTAGGTTGCTAGAGTTGGGTCATTAGAACATTGCTAGGTTGGTTCTGTGATTCCTGTTGTCTTGGATATTGATTATGTTGGGATATTGGTGATATTTTATTATTGGATTATTATTAGATATTAGTTGGTTATTTCCGCTGTTGAATGTGTTTGTGGTTAGGTGGCTAGTGGGTATGGGACCACTAGTTGTAGTTTATTTTCTTATTTTATTATATTATATATTTATTATTTATTATTTTTAAAAAAAAAGGTCGGTCGTTTCATTAAGTAATTGTAATATTTTAAAACATTCTATGAAGTTTAAATATTTCTAATATTTGAACCATTAAAAAGTTTCAATATTTATATCTTATTTTAAATTTTCAAAATATATTTATATCTTATTTTAAACTTTTAAAATTTATAAATTATAATTTTTTAAAACCTTACAAATGTTACGGAATTTTTAAAATTTTAAAATTATAATATTTTGAAACCTTTTAAAAGCTAAGACTTTTAGAAGTTTCAATATTTATAATATTTTAAATTTTTAATAGTTTAAAATATTATAAATATTGAAACTTTTATACTATTTAAACTTTTAAAATTTAAAAATATTATATATTTTTTTTTACTTTTTAAAGTTTTAGTTTGATCAAATAAAAAATTGGATCAAACTGAATAAAAATTTTAAACTTGGATGCCTGATAAATAAAGCTTGCCTGCTTATTCGTTGTTGGAAGCATATTAATCTTATTTATACTGGTTCTGAACCATTGTCTAAAAATATTCTAGCCGATGTGGGATATTGTGCATAGTTCTTTTATTCCCATAAATTTAAAATTTTCCTTTTTCTAAAAATTTCTGGAAATTTAAAAAATGTTAATGAATAACATGTCAAATCATGATAGGTTGTTTAAAATAATTTTTAATATACAAAACTGCTGAAATTTTAAATAATGTTAATGAATGACATGTCGAATCCCTGTTGGATGTTTAAAATACTATGTGGACAGTTTTAGGAGCTTATAGCTCCTACTTTTATTTAGTATAATTTAAAAGTTTTTCTTTTTCTAAAAATTCTGGATATTTAAAAAATGTTAATGAATGACATGTCAAATCTTTATAGGTTGTTTAAAATAATTTTTAATATTGAAAATTCTGGAAATTTTAAAAAATGTTAATGAGTAATATGTCTTATCCTTATTGGTGGTTTAAAATTCTATGGTGGTTTAAAATCTTATGTGGACGCTTTTAGGAGCTTATAACTCCTATTTTTTATTAGTATAGATTGATAATGATAATGAACATAACGTGAATGAGTCAGTGGTCATATCTCATATGCAGAAGCAGAGGCAATGTGATTTTGTTATACCATGAGCCAGGTAAAAAGGGTATCTCCGTGAGATGTGCCATTGTCTGTTCAGGACCAGTCCGATAAATTTTGTGGGGTTTTAATATTATGTGGCCCATTTTATGAATTCTTAAAGTATTGTTTGCAAAAATCTGATTGCTAGCCTACTGTTGATATATATTTTATCTATTAGTATTTCAATATTTTTTAAAAAATTAGTATTAGTTGTTGGATTTTTTTAGATTTAGGGTTCATTCCAAAGTCATCCCAAAGCTTAAGGGGTTTACTCAACTTGACATGTTAACTGATTTATGTAAAACTTACAAATTCTATGTTATTCAATCATATATTTCAAAAATTCTATTAAAATTCACTGTTATTGA
This sequence comes from Camelina hispida, assembly GCA_023657505.1. Lineage (NCBI taxonomy): Eukaryota > Viridiplantae > Streptophyta > Magnoliopsida > Brassicales > Brassicaceae > Camelina > Camelina hispida. The sequence continues at coordinate 39,993,997 of CP094634.1, read as the reverse complement.
ACTGATAATTTAAAAATATACTTTAAAATCTACTGTTATTCAAAACAGTTTGTGGATTTTGATTTTAATGACTTTTAGGGATTCTCGATGATTTGAATTGATATTTTAATTAAAAATACATAAATCCAAATCTCATGGTTTTATGTGAGATTTAGAAAAATTTTACCATAAATCATATCAAGTTCCCTAAATTTCCTAAACCCCATCAAATACTCCAAAATCATGACTTCACTAAAATCGAGGAATAATTGTTAAATCCCATCAAATCCTCTAAAATTCCATCAATTCCAAATTTCATTGTAGTTATTCATTTACTTGTTTTTTTAGTGGTTTATATAAGAGAGAAAGGCGGCTGGGTTTCAAGGGTAATGCAAGAAATCAAGCAACAAAGAACTTGTCAAACAAATGGGATTAATATATTAATGTGGTATCAAACTTAAAACACAAGAAAAGGCTTCTCCTCTTAGGTGTTGATTGGTTCTCCCGCTACCTATCGCAAACGTTGTTGCTAGCGAATTGGGGCCAATCACACAAACCGCTCTCAATCGCTTCCAACCGCTCGAAATCACTAAATTCCAAAAGCTAGTTTCCGCAAGCGTTTGCGGTTGCGGCCGATTGCGGTTGAGTTTTCTTTAAACAATAAATAAATTAATGATAATTAAATATTTTTTTTCTTATATCTTCTACATAACCATTTTACCCATGAAAGAAGAGAAAACATGAAATACAAATACGACTGAGAAGATTATAAAATAAACGATTACGAGAAAATAAGATTACAGCCAAAATCTATACTTCAAAAGAAAACCAAGATCTATACTTAAAAAAGAAGAGACAATTACAAGCATTGTCCAAATATATTTTTCAACCAAATCTTGGCCAACTTTGCATACAAAAGCATGAAAAATTTGGTGTAAAGTTAATGACAAATCGCACATAGGTTCCAAAAAGTATGAATAAATATAACATTTTATCATAAGTTTAAGAAAATAAGATTATTTGTGAAAATATTAAAACAAATTACCAATGAATCTTCTCACCTCTTGCTTGATCATTCCTACTGATGCAACTGCAGCCCCACAGAACTGCATTACAAAAACGGTTATGTGAGTCAAGAAATCTAAAAATATGTATCTTCCAAACATCAAGTACATTGGTCTTTCATAATTAATTTTCCTTGGCCTTGAGATTCAATGTAAGAAATTTATTGAGCGTGTGAGATCTAACAGAGTAGTTGTACAATATAAAACAAATGTTTTGCCATTTATCACATTGCTTGATGAATTTTCTGGTGAAAATCTAAATACATAAAGTAATAAGTATTTTAATATGAAATTATTTATTTTTTGAATAATTATTTTAGTATTTTTATGATTTTTAATTATGAACCGAGTTTAATAAAGTTTTTAATGTTTTTAAACATTTATATAATTACATATTACATTTTATTATGTTTTAACTGTTATTGCATCCGCTTGTCAGTCAGTCTTAAAACTCCTGCAAATGCACCTATTTTAAAACGCTAAAATAGTCATTTAAAATACTTAATAAAGCTTAAACCCGCTACCTCCAGCAACCTTTCACAGCTACAACCGCAAACGCTGCATTTGTACTAGTCAGGCCCTTAATCCCTTGTAAATAAAGTGGCACAATTCTGAAACCCCTAACGGGCCGAAAATGGTTTAAGTCATCATCAGTCACCTCTAGGATTCTCTTTCTTTTTGTTCTTGTGAAGTTACTTCTGTTGTAATCTTCTTTAGGTTTGAGTACTTACTTCATCTTGTTGAGAGAGAGAGTTGGCAGTGACGACTCGGAAATTTCAAGCTCAACAGAGCGGAATGAGGCGTTTCTTCCATTATTGGATGATTCGTTTCTGTGTGGATACTCCCGCTGAACTGAGCCTTCCTCTCTCTCTCTCTCTACCCCTTTGTTTTGTTTTCAATATTATTAATAGGACGCGAAACTCACCAAATATTAGTTTATGAAACCTACCAATACTTTGGATACACTAATCCTTAAGAATAAGCATAGATGAAGATCTTTTTGAGGAATCTTTAAACTATCCAAAAAATTGTCAAAAAGTGGTGTTGAGGGTCGATCACCATATCTCTATTAACTTTCAGATGACTTTTACCACTACACTAACAAACATTTTATAGAAAACTTAACCGAAAAACTACATATTATTTTACAGCCGCAAGCACATGCTTTATCAGCCTGTGCTTGAAGAACAGGCTCTGATTATCATAAGTAATTATAAGACGGAAGAACTATTCATTGATATAAACATCCCTTGACTGAATATGCAATTCAAAATCCAAGAGAAATTATGAACACCATTATTGTTTTCTGATATTCTTCAAAAACTTAAGTATTAATTAAATCTAACATGAAGAGTTATGTGTGTCCAAAAACGAGAAAGGTCTTCTTAGTGCTTCAAATCCCGTAAATGACCGATTCTTTCTCCACTTTTTTCATCTTTTTTTTGCTTGAATAATCCGAAATGCCTGTTGAGTGTAAAACAATGGTAAGGATGGGTATAGTGTTACCGTTAAGAGTTCTTCAGATCCAGACTAAATTTCTTAGGAGGTAGAGATGGAATCACCACGCAGGACTAGTTACATTTTTCCTTGCACCATGTAAATTTTTTTTTTTTTTGTTCTGAACTCATGTTGGTAGGTTCCCAACTCTATTTCCTAGTTTAAATGTCACATGGTAGGCTTGGTACGCAGACAATAAATATCACATAGTAATTTATAGGATTTCAGTAAAACAAAATTATTCTTCTTTTTGAGAAAATGGTCCAATTAACCATGCCTGTCGGGACGTTACATGTTTCGTCACATCTCTCCCTAAGAAATTCTAGTCCAAGTCTCACCGTCTCTTGCGCAAAGAGATCTGAGACTTGCATATATTTCACTATGGATCATACATCTAGGAGATCAAGACCAATTGTGTATGTTTTATTTTCATGATTTTAAAACCTGTGAGACTATGAGCAAAACGAGTATTTCCTTATTTTGAACATCTTGTAATGTAATGCTCCAGTAAGATAAAATTTGAGGATTAGAAAATATTTTTTTTGTTACTGAAGAGGCCTGGATGAGGGCCGTCATAAGTTTATTATAAATATAATTGTTGAATACTTTAGAGTATGCGGTTGAAAAAATATATAAGTTCTGTAGAACTATAACGAACAGGAAATAAGAAAGTTATGCAAAGAGTGAAAGTGAAGCTCTATTATTGCTTACTTCATCTTGTTATTTCACCATCACATATTTATTGGGGTTAAGATCCAAATAAGACAAATAAGTTGCATTTTCGTCTGAACAACATAAACCTGTTTCCAAGAAGTTTATGAAGGCGAAGGACAAGATCAACTTCGTCAAGGCTAAATTTTCCTCTATTGATACCTGGCTTCAAGTAGTTCAACCATCTTAGTCTACAACTCTTCATGCATCGGTTTAACAATACATAACCATTAATGGGAGTAAGCTCTACATATATACATATATATAAAAGTATATATATATATATATATATATACTTACGTAACATGAAGAAACTATGGACATCACATATACATGTACATCAACAGATTTTCAGTTTTTAGTTCATATAGTAAAAGAGAAACCAATGTTAGAGGGGTGTATAAGTGATTTATCTCAAAATAACAAATTCTATGTTATTCATCAATTATGTATGTATGTTAAAAAGTGTTTAAAAATCCAGTGTGACTTATATCTATATATATATATATATTTCAAGCATTATGTTTTTAATGATTTTCAGGGATTTTGGAGAATTTCCTTATGTTGCTCAGACCTTCGTACCCATCATTTCTCCCTAACCAAGATCCCGCGTGAGTCTAACTCTAGGGCAAACTGCCTTGTATATTCTTCACGTACTTTATCTTTGGCAACTTCTTTTGTTATTTCTTTTCCACCGGTTTGGCAACCAATCTTAATGTTCTTTTTTAATTTAATGTTTGGTTGAAAAAAATACACATAATCTAAAAACTTTGTAAACTTTGTATAAAGTGATATTTGGTAGAATTTTACAGCAAATTATAACATGTTACTCATTAAATTTTAAATCATTTAAAATGTAAAGTTTTTTTTTTTGGTAGGAATATAAAATTTTGAATGCTTTTATTATTTTCCGTATAAATAGACCATTTAATTATGTGAACAGTAAATAAGATATTTCACCTGTGTCATACCTTAAGACATGATCAGCGATTATGCAGCAACTTGTTAGTAATCATTTCCATTCGAAACAAATAAGAATATAAACAACGTGTGTGTGTATATATATATATACCGGTTCTCAAAGGAAGTAGGTGCCATTTTCCTTCTCCATAGTTATCAATGCACTCCTTCAAGAGGTTATCTTCTTCAGGAGCCCATGCACCTCTTTTCAACCCTTTGAACGAACCCTCCTCCATGGACCAAAGTAAAATAACTAATTGTATCTAACTAAATTAATTTACAAAGAGTGTGGTGGCTTACTAAATCGTTGAGAGGCATATATAAAGAGAGTGCGATCGAGTATGTGTGCGCGTTATGTAAGCGTATGTGACGTGCATGTTTCATATCCACATATAGCATTCCCTATCCGCAGATCAGTTTTGTTTGGGTGACTAAGACTAGAGAATATCTTAAAAAATTATATGTATTGGCAACTACGTACATAAAACAAAACTACCAAAAGAAGTTAAAAAAAAGGGACAACATCATTATTGAGTAAAAAAACTTGGGAATGACTGTACAAATTTCTGGTCGTCGAGATGAGATCGTTGGAGAACAAGTTCAACAAGCAATTTCCTCAATACATGATCATGGTGAAGTCCAAAACTATATTGTTCACCATTTGATGGTATCTAACTGATTTGGAGGCACAAATGGAAGTGAAACGTACACCGAGAAGAAGAAACAGGTTCTGGATGAAAGGAAACAATTCTCTGTTGGCTTAAGCTTGAGGGACAAGTAAATACAAGAAGGTTCTAGAATAATCTTACCAAGGTATGGAATAGGATTAGTCTAAGGTTATTTAGGAGTTATCTAAATAAGTAATCCTAATCAGATTAGGACTTGGTTTTAAGACTTCTCTATCGATATATAAAGAGGTGTCAATGTGTGACACAACTTGTGAGAGATAAGAGAGTTTGAGATAAGCTTTAGTTTTTGACTTAGTTTTCTAAAGCAATATAAGGTTTTCTTCAAGAAAGTTTATTCATAAGATTCTTTATTGTTTAATTGAATATTCTACAAACTATTATCAACATTGTAAGTTCGTCAATACAAGACAGAGAAACAAGACAAATGCGAACAGAGAGAATCATGTAGAATAGCAAACTTAAACACAACTGTCAAGTCTCTACATACAGTCTAATGTGTTTGTATAGGTTGAAATTTACATACTAAAGTACAGTTTTCGGCATCTTCACCACAGGTTCCAGAAGATTCTGGCAGGATTCGAACCTACGTAGAAAAACTTCAACAGATTTACAGTCTGCCGCTTTTGACTCTTCGCCTCTCTCATTTCTTCATAGCTCTTAAGAAACCGCCTTTTCCTAAAAGCATCACGAACCAAATGATCAGTATTCATTTCCACAGGCTTATCAATCTTTTCCATTTCATAAAAACTCCAGTACCATCTAAACCAGATTCGCTCAAGTCGAAGACAATTCCCACAGTTACAAGATCAAGCTTCACACGTTTTGTCCGTAACTCATCGAGGAGCAGCTTAATGCTCTTGAAATCCCCTTTTGAGAAAGATAAAAGTACGATATTGGCAAAAGTTGTATTCTAAGTAACTTGATAAACTTCATATTTACCGCTTTATCAAGGTTATTATTATCCTTGTCATGCTTCATTGTTTGTTTTTCATTGTATTTTGATGCATTTAGTGTCCAAATGAGTCTATTTGCATTTTAGAAGTCCTAGAGTGTCTTTGTGTGTTTTGTGTGTCTTTTGATCCATTCCAGGTTAAGATGATGGATGACACAGATAGCAGTGACCCTGTGAGACAATTCATCCAGCGGTTTATTTCCTTATCGGGACACAAAACGTCGAAGGCGGTTGGGGAGAGAGTTATCTGTCTTGCCGCAACAAGAAATATACTCCTTTGGATGGAAAAAATACCAATGTAGTGAATACAGGACAAGCTTTGATGGTTCTAGTTATAAGTGATCAAATGGAGAGAGACACATCGTGCTACCAAAGTTTTGATCGACTATCAGTTGGACAAGCACAATTTTCCACAACAAGTGTGATACTAGGATTTTACTATCAATTATCCTAGAGTACTATCATGTCATTGCAGTACAATAGGTATCAAACCAAATGGGATGATGCTAATCACTCAATATGCAACCAAGATACCACAAGTTAAACCAAATTTCAGAATGAGATTTTGTCTATCAACCTAGAATGATTAGGATGCAAAACGAAAATGAATTACAGAATGAAACGAGCTTGAACATAAACTAAAGAGAACAAGAGCAGAACAATCTCAAACAGCAAAAAAACAATCAGAAAGGTAAAGGTCCTAAGGATGGGAGTAATTGATGTAGGCGGAGTCTCCTAGTCTACAGAGTGTTCAACATGCCGCAAGCAAGCTATCCCTAGACAATGAACACCACAACTTATCTAATCCAATCTCTTGACAGAAGCTACTCTGACTCAATCACTTCCAAACCTAACTCTCGCTAGAGAAACATGATCAAACATGCACTACAAACGAGTTCATTCATGTCAATAAACATCTTAGACATCTAATCTCTTAGGTTAGGAATGCAAATCTTTGGTATTAGTTGGTCAGACAATTCATTAAGCACCTTGTGGGTGTGAAAATGCCTAAGTTATTATTCCAGATGATCAGTAAGCAATTAGCATTAAGAATCCTAATCCAAAAGGGAAATATTCAGATCTAAGACTCTGCCCTAATCTATCCCATCCTAAAAAAACACTAACACTACTCAAACCCAGAAATCATGATCACCAAGAACACAAACCCATAAAATGTTGAAACAAGCATGATTAGGAAGATGATGATCTAAGAAGCAAGATTGATCAAAGAAACAAACACAAATTCTAAATAGATTAAGAGAAATATATATTACAAACTCATAAAATGTTTTGGTGGCTACTCATAAACCATAGGGTAATAACAATATCCTTTGGTAAAGTCTTAAGCGAGTATTTATAGAAAAAGTAGAAAACCCTAAAACACAAAACGACAAGATAGAAAAAGGTTTGAGAATCTTCTAAGACGTGCGAGTCGGGTCACTCAAGTCGGATGTCTGACGTGGTCGATCAAGTCCAATGTCATCTCCTCCAGGCGTGTCGGTCGAGTCTGAGTCGTGGCGCTAGAGTCCGATGTCGTCTCCCAGAGGTGCGCTCGAGTCTGATGTCATCTCCTCGAGGCGTGGCGGTCGAGTGGGAGCCGTGGCGCTCGAGTCTGATGTCATCTCCCAGAGGTGCACTCGAGTGTGATGTCGTCTCCTGGAGGTGCGCTCGAGTCTGATGTCGTTGAATCCTGAGGTTGTGTTGCTCGAGTGGGATGGCTTGAGTCCTTGAGTGGTACTCGAGTCCAAGGCTTCAAGTCCACGAGATGTTGTTCGAGTTGGATACATATTTCTGGTTTTATTCGGCTCCAATGGTCTGATCATCTCCTAAGCGTCTGAAATACTCCAATATGAAAGATGTCTGCAAAGATAACGCAAGAACTACCTAAACATGCAAAATATAAAAAAGAGACTAAATATGATGCAAAACAATGAGTTATTGTAGCTAAATGCATGATAAATACATGCTAAGGAGACACAAAATATAGACATATCAACTCTTCCAAACTTATTCTCTGCTTGAGGGCAAGCAAACAATAAAGAACAAAGTATGGAAGAGAGGTTTGAAGATGGGGTCTAAGAACCTAAAACATGCTGAATAGAGTAGTTAGAATCAATGTCCTTGTTTTTAGTTCTACGATTCGTAGTGAAAGAACTTTATTTAAAAACTTTAGACAAGTTCATTACAACCTGAAATGATTCCAATCTTTAATCTACACATGCAATCATATCAATCATTACTTTAAACATTCATTAACAGAGAACCATGAATCAATTCATGCAATGTCATCAAACTCATTCGGCTAGGGTAAAAGGTTAGAGACAAAGATGGTCTCATTTTCAAGTGGTTTTAACAATACAGAACAAGGTTCTCTCCAAGAAAAGAGTTGAGTTCAAGAGAAGGCTAAAGGTTGAAACCAAGTAATACATACCAGAGCAGTACCCCGTCTACCAAAAGTCCTCCAGGTTACTCAGCTTAAACATTCTAACCCATAAATTGGTCCTATCTCTAACCTTCAACAATATCTCTTCTCAACTCCATTCTCTTATTCTTTGCACTTAGTCTTACGAGGAGGTTACTTCTTATCATTCTAGCGGATTGAGAATTCTTCTTTATAACTATGGTACTCTTTCTTTTCTTCTCAGAACTCTAGACATCTTAAGCCTTTTGCTTTCTCTTTTCTTGTCTAATCTTTTCATTATATGCCCAGAACCAATAACTCTTTTTACTTTGCTCATCTCAAATCCTTTACTAGACTTGTAAACCTTAAACACACATTCCCCCTCCTAAAGACTCTTCACCCTTTTATTTTCTCTTTTACACTTCACTTTTCTGTACAAATCCAATTCCAATACCCAAAATCGAGTTCTCACCTAGTTCTACTAGTCCGGATAGTGCGAACTAGAACTACATAGGATCCTACTCTTGTCGGCTAGAACCTAACACTTTCTAACAAGCTCAACTCGGAAAAGACCTCACAGTCAAGAATACAATTGGCTTGAAAGAACGGTCGGTTAAGGGTGAAATAAATTGTTCCAAAGATGAGAATCAGCTACTTGGATTAACAAATGTGGTAAAAAGGAGAAAGATAATCCATGTATATATATGATATCCACGAGTTCGACTTCAATGCATTACAGGATAATTGCAAGTTATGATTAGGTTCAGGTAGATAGGAAATGATGTCAATCCAAAACATCATTCAATAAAGACTAGAATGCAATTTCGAGAATTCAAAACCTGGTTCAGTCTTACATTTCAAGTTTAATCAACATGCATCAATGAACTAATAACTAGGGCCTTGATCCTATATTATTGAATTCAACAAGCTACCAAGGTTATAATCATCATCAACCCCTATGCTAAATGCAACAGCTTATATGAATAACACTAGACTCAATCCTCATATGCAAATGCAAAACTACATGAATACTTTATTTTTTTGGCAATTTTTGAAATTTTTTCAAATTTTTATGGCTTTTCTATGCAAATAGATGAATGCAGACTCAAACATGCTATGATGCAAACATTTGAAATAAGAATCACAAAAACATCATCTCAAACCCTCCCCCAAACTTAAATTACACAGTCCCTTGTGTAAGAAAAATTTGAAGAATGATTTGAGAATCACAACAAAATAAACAATGCAAGGATAAAATAGTATATACAAAAGTAAGGTACGAGTACCTCAATAGTAGAAGAAGGAATCGGTGCTCGCCCAAGGAAGAGCATGGCACTTACTTTGTCCTTCACCTTGTGCTGGGTTCGCAGGTGTGACTTAGATTGGCGCGACGACCTGCTGCTCAACATCTTGTACATTCTGATAAACCATATGCTCCTCACCACACTGCATGCCGTCAATCTGAGACTCACCTTACTGCTCAAAATCCTGCATATCCTAATAATCACCTTAAGGCTCATTCTTCTGCTCAACCTCCTATTCGGATAAGTGCCTTGGAAGGGATTAAGAATTATGCTCTACCCGATGGCTTGAGGAAGTTCTCTCCCTAGAATTTCTTGGCCCTCTTCTCCTTCTCTCCCTAGACTCGTGAGACAAATGCCTGGAAGGAGTGGGTGAAGGCTGATGCTCTCTCGGCACATAGGAAGACTAACGCGCTGGAGAAGGAGTCCTCTGATGAGTTGGCTCAAAGCTCGTGGAAGTGCGACCATGCATTGGTCTGACATGCTAGGGAACAGACATAGGAATGGAGCTGGTGGATGTCGAACAACTGAATTTACTCATGAAGTTTGTGAAAGACTTCTTGAAAGAATTGAACGCTTTGTCCCTTGCCTTGCCCCATTACTGAAGCTTGTTGAGTCGATCATGAGCTGCCTTGGATCCTTTTGGCATTCTCGGCACAGAGTACTCTTCGAAGTAGAACTATTATGGGAGGTACTCATTTGTGTCTTCTTCCATCGGGTCGTTTCTCTCCTCTGCGGCTTCGGCATGTTGCTTCTCAATTTCTGATTTGTAAAGAGTGGTGAGTATGACTCGGAGGATAGTCGAACACCAGCAGCCTCAAGAATCCAAGTAACCACGCTGCCCATGCATATCACTCATAGAGTTCGGTTGATGTTAAATCTCGACACCCAATTCTTTTAGGTCATCATGTAATTCAGAAAGTTGAACAAGATGGAAGTGTTGGTCATGTCACCTTGTAGTTTAGTTCCATCCACTGCATTAAACAAAGCCTCCTTAACCACTATGCCAATCATGTCAAGCTCACCATTTTTTATATAACCCTTGACCTCCTTTGCATAGAATGCATTAGCAACGGCCTTCTGGAAGTATCTCAACACTGGGCATCTCAAGTGTGATGCCTTTTTTTCGACGAGATGAACGTGCTGCCACTTCAATCATCTCAACATAAAGTGCAGTCTCAGTTCCGCTGGGGAATCCAAGTACTTTCTAGATGTGCCTGATGGTGAACGTGTAAGATTGTCCGTAAATGCGGAATGTGATGTAACCCAAGCCTCCATTAGACATTGTCCCCAGCTCATCCGCAAACAAGTGGATACTCAGAGTAGAGAGGAATTGGATGGTTTCCTCTCTGTATCCATGCTTGGAAGTGTTCATGAGCCTATTCAGGTGGCACTGTCCAAACAAATACTACACATCTTCATCTATCACGAGTTGCTCTATTGTCTCAGCATGGGGATACCTCGTACCCATGAACTCAAGCTGCTGAAACAGATCATAGTACTCCTTGGGAGTCAACCTTGCCTCAACCGCCCTTCTTCTCACTGATTTCCCGGGCAATTGCTCTAAACGCAGCTGAGGCTCCTCCATCTCGTAATCACCGTCCTTACCTATCAATTCAGGAACTTATATAGGTCTCTTCCCATGAATCGTTTTCTTTCTTGACTGATGGCCTGCTCTGCTTTACCTTGCATTCTTATGATGTAACTGTCCTGAATTCTCAAAAACTCCTTCTGCTACCATGTCTTTCATCTCCAAAAAATGTTTTGCCATGGACTTAGGTGAAGAGCGATCTCCCGCCCTACAACCATATCTCTTATCTCATTCAAGAACTCGCTACTCTTTTTATTTTTCTGAGACATGTTTAATTGAATAGATTAGTGAGCAATAACAAGATCAATTATCAAGTTTGAAATTTAGAGTGTTATGAGATAATGTAAGTCAAACCGCGGAGACTGTGTGGAGCTAAACCAGTCAAGTGGAACGACGGTGACAGATACGTGACGGTGGCCAAGTCGGACTGGTGACGAAATTGGCCGTTCAAGTCGGAGACGCGGGTCGTATCGGCTAAGTCGAGACAGGACAGAGCTGATCGATGGATCGTTCCAAGAAGGAGGTCTAGTCAAACCAGACGGCGCTCGAGTCGAACGGAGGTGAGGTTTCGCACCAACGAGATTTCACGCCAGTCCAGTGGAACCTTTGTTGGTCTAGTTAAGGGGTCCTGACTCGAGAGAGACGTGTTGGTCTGGTCGAGTCGCACGGTTTTGGTTGAAGCCGGTCGAGTTGGAGTAAGAGCAGAGTGGACAGCTCCGACGAGTTGGAGTACACGCCGATCGAGTGAGAAGTCAAGTGGGTCAAGTTTCATCCTAATCGAGTCGGTAAGTGGTGACATACTGTAAGAGAGACAACGGCGGTCGAGTCGCAGCTCCGTGACTCGAGTGAAATGGCAACTCTGATGGTCGATAGCACGAGTTGAGCGGTTTCAGCAGGTGATGATAAGAGAACAGATTTCAAGGCTTGAGTCGGCAACTGCAAAGCTCCACGGATCGAGTGAATAGAGATGAACCACAAGGTGATAGATTTTGGTGAGAGTGAAGAGTGAAAGAGTGAAATGGGAGATCGTTTAAAAAGAAGAGAGGGTAGTGAAGATAGTGATGGTGGCTAGATGATGGGTTAGAAAGAGGGGGTGTTGTGTTTGGTGAGAGAGAGCAAGAGAGGATAAGATATGAGTAGGTGAGAAGAGAGAGAGAGAGAATTTTATGGAGAAGAAGTAAAGAAAGAAAAGAGTGGTAAGTGATGAGGGGACATGCATAGTACTTTCTGGCTCCACTTTTCTTTTTACTCTGCTTTTCTTTCGTGAACCAAACCGTAACCAAAAATAAACAAATTGAACCAAACCGAAATATTGGTTTGGTTGACATTAAACCCGGTTTACGAACCTGTAATTGTTGTGTGGGAGACACATTCATCTTTAGGCAAAACACACGGCTAGGCGCCAGAGGCAGTTTACACCATCGGTGAGAAGAAATGGGGTTACTAACAGCGGCAGCTAGGGTTTCGACATTAGGCTCGCTGCTACTATGCCGTAAATCTCGCCAGCTAGGATTCTTAGCCTCCTCCTCCTTGCCGGTCTTTTCCAGCTTTGATTCCATGAATCGCCATATCAGGTACTACAGTGTCCTATCAAATATGATCTTTGGATTCTAGCAGCACTAACGAAATACCAAGACCTCATGGAAAAATGTATTGCAAGTGGAAATGTGCAAGCACACTACATCAATAGGATCCAAGAGTATTTTCACAAGAACAACACAGAAGAATGGTTAACACACTTGAAAAAGGCAGTAGAAGGTACTTACGACAATGGTATTTACCTTTACGAAATTATGAAGTTGTGCAGAGGTGACATAGCAGAAGGAAAATTTTGGTTCGACAAGCTAGGCTGGAAAGAAAACAAAGAAAATAATGATCAATGCTAGAAAGATATCAATATATAAAAATAAAATTTGTGTATCGATGAAAAGGGTGAATGAAGAAGGATTAGAAGCATCAAAGAAATAATTTCAAAACTCTTATTGTCCTGTAGATCGGAAAAATGACTTCTCTGTTATCCGTTCAAGAGACATTATATTTTCAAAGGGAATAAAGGCATTCCCACCTCAATGACATACCACTAAAAACTCAATGGACCAACACAATTTTAAGGTTTACAGAAAATAAGGTGCAATGGCATAAACACACACAAAAAAAAGAATGAAAACAGAATTGTAAGTAATTGAGATTTTTAAAGTTTAATCAAAAACCACTAACTAATCACTACAAACACAAAGCATTGACAAAAAACTACTCGAACAGGCTGTAATTAAATAATAAAATGATAAAAAAATTACCTACAACCACATATAATAAAACCAAATAACAATCCAACGACAAAATAAAAAATAATTTTAACTAAGCACAATTAACGACTAAAGCGAGACAACAACTATTACCATACAAACTCAGAGCCGGCCGAGAGGGGAAGCCACCCAAGCAGTGAATTCGGGTGCCAATTTTTTTTATTTTCTTTGAAGTTTTGTTGATGTAAAAGTGTAGAAAAGGCCTAATTTGGTAAGAAAAATATAGTTTTTGTCCCAATAATTAGATTTTAGTATGAATTTGAGTCAAAATGTTTTACTTTTTAGTGTAAATCAACTAAGAAAAGGCCTATAACTTTTTTATTCTAATGTAAAAAATAAATATTTTTGTTACTCTAAAGCCTCTAAGTCGGATTGTGCGTAGGGTACCCAATAATACTGGACCGGCACTGTACAAACTTAACTTATAATTCTATATTTTTTGAAAAGAGAGAAAGATCATGAAGATTTAATTTTATTAAAAATAAAAAATGACTACATTATATATACTAGCTGATAATACATACAGAAGAAAAAAATAAACCAACTAAAAAGCAAAAGAAAACATATGAACAACATAACCAGATAGAAATAAGAAAAATACATAACCAAAAAACAAATTAACAAAACAACCAAAAAAAATAATAACATCTAACTCACACGTACCATGGATCAAATGCTAGTACTGTATATACTTAATAATAAACGAGATCTATTAGAATGTTATTAATGATGTGTCTTTTTATATTAGAATCATTGACGCTAATATGAACGTGATCTTTATTTTTTAACCGTAAGACATAACTCACATAAAAATATAAAAGATTCTTACATACTTGACTTTGAAATACAACAAGCAGAACTACAGTTGAACGTCTTTGATCTTAACAAGTCACGGATCTTGGATTATGTAAATCAAAGGCTGAAAGGGTCGAATCGAACAACAGGAGTGCACTCAAGCGGATGAGCCATTTTCAAACTCACTCCTGAAACAGCCTCTTCCATGTATACTTTATCTCCTTTAATTATCCAGTCAAAACACTGCACCATCGCTCCAATCGCAGTTTCCATAAAAATATGAGCTAGTTTTACCGCAGGACATGTCCTCCTTCCACCTCCAAAAGTAACGTACTTCAAGGCTTGCTCTCTTATATTTTCTTCTTCTCCTGATCCAGAAGAAGCTAAAACCTCTCTGGCTTAAACAAATCAGGATCTTCCCAAGAATCAGGATCTCTATTCACAGCATAGAGATTAACAACAAGTGTTGTTTTCTCCGGTATGTAGAACTCTTTGATCTCACAACTTTGTCCGAATACCCTTAACAAGAGAGGAGCTGACGGATGCAATCTTAGCCCTTCTTTAACGACAGCTTGCAAATAAGGGAGGTTTGGAAGATCTGATTCTTGAATCAACCTTTTCTCCCCCACAACGGAATCAATTTCTTCTCTCAATTTCTCGAAAACGTTGGGGTTGTTAAGTATCTCCGCCATCGTCCATTGTATCGTCTGCGCCGAGCTGTCAGTGCCTCCAAGGAAAATTTCCTACAGTTTTTTTTTTAGTCAGGACTAAACTCCAAACATGGTGGTTTATGAACAAAACAACTAAAAAAACATCCAACTTTTTTATAAAAATGCTCTGGTCCAGAACCTCTTAGTTATTAAAAAACAAAAAAAAAAAATCTAACTTACCACAATTAAAGACTTGATCTGTTTTCTAGTGATCTTATACTCTGCTTCTTCGTTTCTATAAGCTTCCAACAAATAATCCATCATGTCCCTATCTTGAGTCCCCTCAAATTTCTCCTCGTGTTCCACTAGGATCCTCTCAAGAAACTCGTCGAATTCACGCGAAACTCCCATTATCTCTTTTCTGAAAATGTTTGAAAAGAAGAGCTTCACTGATAAGGCAAACGATTTGTTAACCAATTCCCTTGCTCTCTCTGCCACACCGTTATCCTCTGAACAACTCCTCCCCATGCTCATCCTACAGATGATGTTGTTAGTGAGCTTCAGTGCTTCTTTACCGATCTCAACGCTCTCCTTCTTCCTTGCCTTATCGAGCAGATCGAGGCAAAACCGTCGTACCTCCTCTGCACGAATACCTCTGGACAGCTCGATCGCATGTGACCGGAGCAGTTTCGTGGATATGAGCTTCTTCATGAACTTCCAGTAATCTCCATAAGGAGCGGTGACGAATCCCGAAGATCCAAACAGTAGAGAGTCTTTGTTGACTGGGACAAAGCGATACGAGACGTTCACGTCGTGCGTCCTGAAGATCTCGTAGGCCATTGAGGCAGATGAGACATGGACTATAGGGAAGTTGAAGACACGGAGATGGAGAAAAGCTCCATACTTGAAGGAGAGTTTCTGAAAGGACTTGTGTGGTAGAGATGAGAGAAGATGGTGAAGATGACCGATGATTGGTAGGGAAGGAGGGCTCGGTGGCAGGTGAAACCCTTTTGGTTTCTTGAAGAAGAGAGCGTAACAAAGGAGTGAGAAAAGACATAGGAAGATGAAGATGGAAATGTTTTGAAAGTCAAGGGTGATGATTTCTGCCATTGTTGCTCAAAACTTGAAGTGGAAGATGAAGCATAAATACGAATCTGTTAATTATATATATATATATATATATATATATATATATCGGATGTAGTTATTAATGCATTTAAATTTGATGCATTGTGATGAATTCATTTCAATAGACATGGGTTTTCACTTCTTTTTTTTTTTTTTTTGTTCTGTTGACCACATGTTATTTAAAATAATAGTAGGTAATTAGTCCACGCAATACGTGGTTGTATGCATAGTAGTTTTGATTATATTTTTTAAATTTTCTTAAACTAAAATATTGTTTTACTAATGTATGAATCTCAAAAATATTATACTAATATATGAATCTCAAAAAATTTATAGCAATTTTTCAAAATAACACTCCTGCCAACATTTTTTGGGTATGGTTATTTATTATACAAGTTTTAAAATATAGAAACTTTTCTATAAATCAAAAATTAACAAATACTACAAAACATTATTACAAATTGATAAGATATATTAATATAATTAATAATATAGAAATTTAAACATTTTCCAAATATGAGAGAATCTATGTTTATCATGTTTTATAGAGGTTAAACATTAATTTAAAAACTTTTTTTAATGACATTGTCAACATAAGACTGTAGTATAGTAAAACTGAATCAAATAAAATTATCAAAAAAATTAGTAACTACATATAAAATTATTGTATATAGAATATTCCTCATTTCAAAGTTTAAAGCAATCAAAATAATTAAAAAAATATTAAAATTTAACCAAAAACATTTTTTCTTGAAAGATAAATATATTAGTTGGAGGAATGAATGTAAAATTATTGGGTAGGAGTTACATTTGAGTTAAATGGAGTTACATGCCTTTAAAAGTGGGTTAATTATAAATAAATATTTTAATTTTCTTTTGACTTTAAAAGAAAATGAATACCAAGTGGCTCAATCAAAATTTAAACTTGCACTTTTTGATTGTTTTGTTGATATAAACTCAACACTCACACATAATATTCCAAATTGAATATATTACTTTTGAAGTGACAAACTAAATTAGTTTTCTTAAAAAAATATATGAACTTCAATCTAAAGATTTTTTAAAATCCCAAAAATAACTTCAATCCTTTTGTTTTGTTTGTTTTTTTTCACTCATCAAATAATTTATAGTGCTAGATTTCATACTAATGGTTTCATCTTTTGAGGATTTAGTTAAATGATATTTTAATAATTATATTATTTTCTATATTTCACTTCCAGTTAAACAAGATTTCTTTTTGGAATCATTTTTTCATTTTGCTTAAATCAAAAAACCAATTTGTTTTTAATTAAGTTTTTTGTTTGTTTTCAAAAACTCAAATCTTAAATAATATAAATATTATATTGATCTTTACATATTTATCTATTGGATCACAAAACAAAATAGACTTTACAAAATAAAATAGACTTTGTAAATGGATAATTATATTGATCATTCTAAATTATTAAAAATGATACATGAATATATGAGATAACCAGAGTACATAATAGAGAATTAGAGAGGGATCTTTTTAACTTCATGACCTTATTGTGTGGTGAATATTGTAAAAGTATGAAAATAATGATTTATAAGATGATAATCTAAAATAGACAATAAAGATAAACTTTTTAAAACAGATTCTCAAATAAACTTGATTTTTTGTTAAAACCAACATATGTGAATTTAAATTTAGCTATGGAAATGTTAAAAATAAATATGAATAGATTAGAAAGGCAAGAAACATAAAAGGAATATTTTATTTTATATAAATAAAATAAAAATTGAAAACAATGTTAATTATATATAATACTTTCTAAATTAAAATATATTATCAAACTCTTACAACACATATTAGATAACATTTGATATTGTTGAGAGAGGAGGAGAGAATGATTACTTATAAGATAATAATCCAAATTAGATAATGGAGATGAAACTTTAAAAATAAGAACAATGAAAAATATATATATCATGTAGTCTCTAAAATTAAATTTAGAATTAAAATTTTACAATATTTCATTTGTTTTTTTTTTTTGTAACCTATACAACAAAAATAAGAAATTGAAAACAAAAAATGATTTGAGATACTGTGGAAGAGAATGAGAGAAGTGGAAGAGAATGAGAGAATGTGAAAATGAGAAAGTAAAAAATGTCAATATGAGAGAATGAGGCAATGCTTATTTATATGATAAGAATTTATGGACGTTACATTTAAAATTATTGGAGTTACAAATATTATTTATTGTGTTTGAATAAAATTGAGTGGTGGAATATGATTAATGCATAATTTATTTTATTTTCAGTTATAATTTTATTTTAATGTATGAATTAAATGTATTGTGTTAATTGGGTATTAAATATTGTTTAAAGCAATTAATCAATTAGGAAGCAAATAAAAAAAATAAAAAAAATTAGAAAGTATTAAATGAAAATCAACCAATAAGGAGAGACCAAAACCTTACTTTTATATATATGATTATTCCATGATTGATAGCCCTACAGAAGGAATGTGTTTATTTTTGTTGAACTTTAATAGTAGCTTTGAATAGTACTTTTGAGTATATGAGGTTAAATAAACATCATTCATGAGAAAAATGAATTTTCACAATAATATTCAAACATTTAGTTTAACTTGTTCATATCAACTGACTCATAACCTAAAGTATTTTCCAAATTATTTTTAAGATATATAGAATATCAAATTGTTTTTCTACATTGAAAATGGTTAAACTATAAAAACTTAATTTAATAAGCATTTAATCTTATATAGTTGAATGTTAGATCACAAAAACAAACAAAATGTGAAGTGACATTAGTGCAGTGGCAAGAAGTAAATCCATTTGTAGAAGACACCATCACACCAGAGATTGAATCCCACCATGTACGAATGTAGGAATTTGGCTAATGGACCGGCCAGTTGTAACCCAATAGTTAATAAAGAAAACAAACTAAATATAGTAATGAGTATATTAAAAAAATGTAGTACATTTTTTCGAAGGTAAGAGAGATATAATAAGTAAAAGGAATATGATAATTGCATTACAAAAATTTAATTCGCAAAACATTCCATACTTCAAAAATAAATAAATAAATATACTAATAAGTTAGAAATAATCAAACCTTTGAAGTAAAAAATGGAAAAGGTTTAATTAACTTGACTCCGTTACCGTGCCATGGTCAAAGTTAAAAAAATCATGCTAATAAGTGTTAAGAAGAATCATTTCTTCATCAAATTTAAAAGTACTAAAAAGGTACTAAAAAAAATCCACCAAGACTAACAAACCCTTCAAATTTGAGCCTCATTGAAACATTTCGGCGACATATGTTTGGAAAAGTAATCTTCAGAGTGATCGTCAAAAAAAAAAAAGTAATCTTCAGAGTATCCATGTGGAAATAATCAGAATTGCATTTTTTCATGCCAAGAACTGAAGTGTTCCGTCGGAGACTCGAAAGTAAGTTGTTCGTTGGTTTGGTAGTACTGCAATGACGAAGGTATCCTCTACTGGACATATAAATCTATATAATAATAACAATCTGAAAAAATGCAACTAACAGTTGTGTTTTTTCAATTGTAACTTTTGGAAAATGCGACCAACAGTTGTGTTTTTTCAATCGTACCTTTTGGATATTTTCTGAAAAGTCATGATGGATCATTAAAACGGTTATTGATTATATCATAATGTGTTTTTTCAATCTTACCTTTTGGATAATTTTCTAGAAAAATCTGTAGAAAATTTAAATTGCATGTTTTACAAAAAGTTGCGATTGCTCATTGTAACAGTTTATTTTGTAAAGTTGCAACTATTCATTATAGAGTTGTGTCTATTCGAATATTCATATCTTTTGAAATCTATATATATTTGTCTGTTTGAACTGTTTTCATTTTTTTGCCATGACACAAAATAATATAAAATTTCAATTTCAATGGTTTTACAGCTCTCTAAATTATTCTATAGCATTCATTCTTTTAAAAGTAAAGAAATTCCTCCAATTGTTGATTTAACAAAATATTATTGGAATGATGAATCTAATTTACAACTTTTAATTAATTTTATACATAAAAATTTAATGAAAATATGTAGAGTTTTTTTCGAAGAGTTAGATGGATTATATAGTGAGCTTTTGGATTTGACTTTTGAATATGGTTATAAAGATGTCTTCTATTTAAAAGCAGTTTATATGAGTTTGTAGGTATAATCAAGTGCAAATACAACAGTTGCAACTTTTCATAAAAAAAAAAATTATTTGTTTTTTAAATTCAAACAGTTGTATCTTTTCCCTGTAGAGTTATGTCTTTTCACTATATTTTATTTATATTTTTTCTTTACAACTTTTCGTTCTAATAGGTATGTCTATTTAAATAGTCATGCCTTTTGAACTTTCTTTATATTCGTCTCTTCATCATTAACTAACAAGTTCGTTGAAACAAGTTTTCTATTTTATGTTAAATCTAAATAATTGAATATTAATATCTAATATTCAATGTTATTCTATAATCTAACTAAAATTTTAGAAATGATTATATGATTATATCAATAGAAAAATTTAATACAACTTAATATATAATTTACAGTTGCGTCTATTTATCGTAACTTTTCGATAAAAAAATATTTTAATATTTAAAAATAATAATAACAAACTGAATAAATACGAACAACAGTTGCGACTTTTTGTAAAAAATGATTTTTTTTTAAGTCAGACAGTTGTATTTGTTCATTGTAGAGTTGTGTCTTTCACTATATTTTATTCATATTTTTTTATCACAACTTATTGTTCTAATAGGTGTGTCTATTTAAATAGTCATATTTTTTGAACTTTCTATATATATGTCTCTTCATTAATAACTAACAAATCATCGTTCGTTGAAACAAATTTTTTGTTGAATCTTGAATATTAATATATAATATTCAATGTTATTCTATAATATAACTAAAATTTTATAAATGATTATAGTGATTTAGAAATTAAACAAAATTTAATATAGAATTTACAGTTGCGTCTATTTATCGTAAGTTTTTGTTAAAAACTATTTTAATATTTAAAATTTATTTTATTTTGTGTTAAGAGTTGTGTATTTTAATTTTAACTTTTTCGTTGATACAGTCTCACTTATTATTAAATATATTTTTAATTGTAATTATTTAATAGAAACATACATTTACTCATTACAACCATTAGTTCAATATTCTCAATTAGGATCACTTTGTCATAATAATTTTTTTAATTTTACTCTTTACCATAATTCTTCATAAAAATATCTTATATTTATAATACTTTAAACAATATGTTTTGCAAAGTTGCGTCTATTCTACATAATATTTTTTGTTATAAGTTTTTATTTTGATAGTTGTGTTTTTAATAACAGTTTATGTTTAATTTTTATGTATTCAAACTATTCTATTACATTCAAATAATTTCATAATGTATAATTTTAAATTTAATTTTTTTTTCTAAAGTACTTCCCCCGCGACATCGCGGGGGGTCTGAGTCCTAGTAAGTATAGAATTTAAGAATACAAAAGTTAAAAGAATTACTCTTTTATTGATCTTTAGGAAAATCCCTCAAAACCTAAAGCCCTCTTAATCTCTCTTAAACTCTTAAAGGTATACCACACCTAGGCAACTCTTTATATAGAGAAATCTCTAGACTAATTTCCTTTTTCATAATAGGCAAACTTACATTATTTAGATAACTCCTAAATAGAAATAATCTTATTCCATAAATTGGTAGGATTGGAATAGCTTGCTCTCCAAGCTATCTTCAAGCTTAACCAACATTCTTTCCCTTAAGCTTGAAATCACATTTTGACACATCTTGAACTCCTAGAAAATCTCTCATCTCCTTAAACTTAATCCTACCAAGAGCTTTGGTTAGAATGTCAGCTTTCTGTTCATCACCAGAAATGTGCTCCACCTCCACCTGCTCATTTTCTACACACTCACGTATTAAATGATATCTCTTGTGGATGTGCTTGCTGCGACCATCGAAAACAGGGTTCCTAGTGAGTGCTATCGCTGACTTGTTATCTAGCAGAATCGAGATCTTCTCACAAGGTTTTCCGGTAACTTCACCTAGGATCTCTTGTAACCAGATCACTTGCTTTGCCGCCTCCGTGGCGGCCATAAATTCAGCTACACATGACGAGAGAGCCACCGTATCAAGCTTCTGAGAACACCAAGTAATAGGACACTCATTTAGATAGAAGACATGACCACCCGTACTTGTACCATCATCTTCGTCCACATTGTGACTACTGTCACTGAAACCGACCAGTTGAATACTCTTCTCTCGCTTATAAACAAGACCATATGAACGAGTTCCCTGCAAATATCTAAGTATTTGTTTTAACGCGGCACCGTGAGACTCCTTGGGATCATGCATTTAACGACTTAGAACACCAACAGAGTACGCAAGATCAGGACGAGTCTGAATCAAGTAAAGAAGACATCCAATTGTCCTCTGATACTCCTTAATATCAATGCTCTTCTCAGCTTGAGCCTTAGAAAATTTAACACCAAAGTCCATGGGTATATGAGCTGCACTACACTCTCCCATACCAGTTTCACTCAGGATCTTGTCAGCATATCTTTCTTGTTTAAGAATAATACCAGAGTCAGATTGAACAACTTCAATGTCGAGATAGTACGTAAGCTTACCGAGGTCACTCATATCAAATTTCAATGCCATTTGCCGTTTAAAGTCTAAGATTACTTCAAGGCTTGAACTCGTGACAAGAAGATCATCAACATACACAGCCACAATAAGACGATGCTCCTTCTCTTGCTTGTGAAACATAGATGGTTCCTTAGAACATTTCTCGAAGTTAAGCTCCTTGAGAATCTGATTCAGTTTATAGTTCCAAGCTCTAAGTGCTTGTCGAAGTCCGTATAAAACCTTATTTAGCTTGTAGACTTTCTCCTCACTTCCTAGATATACAAATCCTTCTGGCTGATGAACATTAGCATCCTCTTTCAGCTCCCCATGAAGAAACACAGTTTTTACACCAAGGTGATGTATCTCTCATCCATTAGAGGCTGCTAGAGCGATGATAAAGCGAATTGTTTCAATGCGTGCTACAGGGGAAAACACCTCATCAAAATCAATCCCATGACGCTGCACATAGCCCTTTTCCACAAGCCATGCCTTGTACTTGTTTATGCTTCCGTCAGAATTGTGTTTAATCTTAAATACCCATTTTACACCGATAGGCTTAGCTCCAGGAGGAAGATCGACAAGATTCCATGTATTATTCTTGACAATGGAGGAAATTTCTTCTTGACAAGCTTGTAACCAGACTTTCTCACTCTTGGCTTCACTAAAATCCCATGGCTCTTGTGACAAGTGCTCTTGTTGACACTCTGTTTATTAGATATGTAATATGTCTAATAGCTTCTCCCCACAGATAATTAGGCATATTCATATGCTTTAAGAGGCTCCTGGTCATCTCCATCATTGTTCGATTTCGCCATTCTACTACACCGTTTTGCTGAGGTGTATAAGGTGCGATTAACTGCCTTTTGATCCCAGTTTCTTCACAAAACCGTTGAAACTCGTGTGATAGGAACTCACCACCTCGATCAGTCCGAAACGTCTTGATTGTCGTGCCTGTCTCCTGTTCAACTGCAGCCTTGAACGTTTTAAACTTGCTAAAAGCTTCGCTTTCCTCCTTCAAGAGAAGTCTCCACATGTAACGTGAGTAATCATCTATCGAACAAATACATACCGGTTTCTAGACAGTGTTGATGGAGTAATAGGATCACAAAGATCCCCATGGATAAGCTCTAGTACATGTGTTGCTCGAAACGATGTTGACTGTGGAAAAGCTCTTCTCACATGTTTTCAAAGTAAACAAGATGCACAAACCTCCATCTCGACCTCAAGGTTTGGCATTCCTAAGACAAGTTTATGCTTTATCATTGTCTTCATGCTTTCACTTCCAATATGTCCTAATCGTCAATGCCACTTGCTTGAAGTATCCGAAGATATAAGCTGTAGACACTTGGAGTTCTCTGTTTCCATAGGCACCTTGTACAACCGATTTCTAGACCTTGCAGCTTTTACCAACAGTCGACCATCCTGATCATGCAATGTTAACACATCACCACGCATCCGAACGTCACACCCAGACTCAGTGGTCTGTCCAAGGCTTATAATATTGCTTCTTAAGTCAGGTATGAAGTAGACATCAGCTCAAATCTTGCGATCGCCATTCTTAGTAACAAAAAGAATTGATCCTTTGCCTTTTATATCTATGCGTGAGTCGTCTCCAAACCTGACCTTACTTGTGACTGTCTCATCAAGCTTTGAGAAGTAAGAACGATTCCCAGTTATGTGGTTACTTGCCCCATTGTATAAGTACCAAACATTATCACCATCAGCATGAGTTTCAAACTCGTTTGGTTTCACATTACGCTCATTAAGGTAAACTACTTCGTGCATCATCAATGCGTCAACGGTTTGTGTGTCCTCCTCATCATTCTCGTGTGTCTCCTGCAACTTAAGTAACCTTTCCAGACAATTTGACGCATAGTGTCCTACTTTATCGCAACAATAGCAAGTTACTTTAGATGTATCCCTTTCTTGTCTATAACCCTCATTATAGCGACCACGTCCTCTTCCGCGACCATAAAATCTACCACCTTGACCTCTGCCTCTGCCTCTTCCCGCATTATAGCTGTCTTGATAGGGTTGATGATCCGTATTTGCATACATGAGTTTCCCTTGATCATCATGTAAAGCTTCTTCTTCACCACTAATTCTTTCTTCATAAGCCTTTAAGCGACCAACAATATCTTCGAAAGATGTGGTGTTTAGATCGAGCACCTGTTCCAGTGCAGCAACAATGTGAATGTATTTCCTCCTTGGAAAACTGTTAAGAAACTTCTTAACAAGCTTTGGTTCTTCGATATCTTCTCCTAAGGATACAAATTTTGTTGAAAGTTCAGAGAGTCTTCCAACAAAATCATCAATTGTGTCGGATTCTTTCATCTTGATCCTATCGAACTCAGCAATCAATGTTTGAAGTCTCGCTTCTTTAACCCTCTCAGCTCTGATGTCCCTGGTTTTTATTGCATCCCAAACTGCCTTGGAGGTTTTAAGATTACCAATTTGCAAGAGTGAGGCTTCTGGAATCGATTGGAAAAGAAGAGCTCTAGCCATATCGTTCTCCTCTATGTCATCTTCCCCTGGTTCGATGGTCTCCCAACTTTGTTAACCTTTAGTGCCACCGTCATACGCATCAACCACACCGTATAATTAGCAGAGTTCAGCATAGGACATTGTATTGAGGACAGACCGTTGTCCTTTGATTTGCTAGTTGCAGTTGTAGAGGTTGCAAGAATTAGATCACCCATGTTACACACAACGACTTCTCCTCCCTGGTTTCTTCTTCTTTACCACGCCGAGGATAAACAGAACAAAGATCTTTTGCTATGATACCAAATATAGAATTTAAGAACACAAAAGTTAGAAGAGTTACTCTCTTTTATTGATCTTTAGGAAAACCTCTCAAAACCTAAAGCCCTATTAATCTCTCTTAAACTCTTAAAGGTATACCACACCTTGGCAACTCTTAATATAGATAAATCTCTAGACTGATTTCCTTTTTCATAATAGGCAAACTTACATTATTTAGATAAATCCTAAATAGAAATAATCCTATTCCATAACTTGGTAGGATTGGAATAGCTTGCTCTCCAAGCTATCTTCAAGCTTAACCAACAATAAGATCTATTTATAATGTCCCGACCGTCTACTCACTTAGTAGACTTTATGTCCACTTCAGGCTCATGAGCTCTGCTTGTTTAATTAGTGGGTTCCATTTCCATTTCAGGTATGTGGGTTCATCCATATTTGATGATCGGATTGCTACGGAACTATTACATGATTTTTTTTGTGTTTTTCCTCACTCGCACAGTTCCGACAATCACTTCTTGGAAGTCACCCATCTTGAAACTACTCCAACTCAAGCAAGCTTAACATTGGAGTTCACTCATGAACCTTGACCGAAAAGATACGTACAAATTAGTGACAAGGTGGGCAAATCAATTCTTTTAAACATATCTGTATGTCCCTGAAACTGGGGTGTCATAATTAACCTCCACTAACAGATTGCAATGTCCTCGTTGCGCACCAAGACCGTCACTCCTGATGGTGTGAGCCCACTCGACTCCACACTCGGCTAGGTTTGATTCTGAAACCACTTGTCATGCTCCGACTGTCTACTCACTTGACGGGCCCATCTCCACTCTCGGCCCATGGGCCTACCTCGCTTAATGGGCCCACATCTACCCCTGGCCCGTGGCCTCACATCCACTCCTGGTCAGTGAGCCCTCCTATACCTGACGACCAGTTTGTTACGTCTATGAGCCTTTAAAGACTTTTTACCGCCCCTACAAATCACCACATAATTTTTCTTGTGTTTTGTCTTCACTCGCACAGTTCCGACAATCACTTTCCGGAAGGTCAGCCATCATGAATCTACTCCAACTCAAGCATGATTAACTCTGGATTTCTCTTGTGACTCTTGACCGTAAAGATAAGTGCACTTTGGTGTCATAGGTGGCTAAATCAATTCTTTTCAACCTCTCTGCATGTTCCTGAAATAGGGGCATCACACTATTCAACATGCGGTCATGTGTATTCGTACTCCTAGTTACTGTGAGTAGTGACATCCTGGTTTATGGAGAAGTTTAAAAGAATTTATATGAACACCTATGTCACCCAATTGTACTTATGAAACAACCCGACCCATTTTTTTATCCTAATAACTAGTGATCCCATATTCACTAGCAACGTAACCCCAATCAATAAACCAATAATTAACAAATGAATAACATATTACCAATTCCAACAAAAATCCAAAACATAAACAAAGTCATAGAGCCAGCAATCCTAACATTCATTATAGACAACTAAGTTCTATTCCAGCATTCTATCAAAGACACATAGCAATCAACCGAGCCTTGATTTCAGGACCAGACTTTGCCTTTACCTTAGCCAAACAGAGAGATCTCACCAACAATGACGAAAAACACACCACCACAAGCTTCTCCTACATTCTTAGCATTAGATCTCCAACCTCCACGCTAAAAACTCACAAGAACAATGACAAAAGCTTCAAGGAACCTTCATGAAACTCACAGGAACTTTTGGAAATCTTTTTCTCTCTTTTTCAAACAGAGGAGGCGACAAATAGGTTTTCTCAACCCAAATATGTCGATTCCACACCTTAAATACGACCCCCAAACCGAACCAACTTGAACCGAGAATCCTGAAATCGAACTAGACACCCGACTACACACTTTGTCGATCGATACCACTAACTGTGTCGATCAACACACCCACAAAAATTCCAATTTTTTGTTTGCGGGTGTTCCAATTCTCCCTCACCAGCATAGATTCATCCTCAAATCTAGCACCAACCAACAGTCAAGGATCTACCGTACAACCAACACTAAGTGAAACGACCGGCCCTTTTTTTTTTTTTTAAATAAATATATATATAATATAATAAATAAACTACAACTAGTGGTCCCATACCCACTAGTCACCTAACCTCAAACACAACCAATAGCGGAAAATAATAATAATAATAACCAATAAATATCAATCCAATAATATAAATATCCAATATAATTCCATCCTTAACTAATGATCCAAAACATCATGAAAACAAGTAACCAGCAACCTAAACCATGCTCTAAGACTCAACTCTAGCAACCTAACAATGCCAGATCAACAATCAACCGAGTCCCTAGAACATCCTCCTCTTCACTGCCCTGGATCCCACGGTCACACTTTGCCTCTACCTCGCACCACAAACACATATTGCAATGCATGAGTATTTTACAAACACTCAGTAAGGCAATCCTCCCATCTACTGGGCTATACACACAAGCAATAGAGTATCGTAATCTTCACACAACAATCAACAAACAATAACAAAACAGGACGTAGCATCAACCGATGCCACAACCGCATCGATCGATGCCAACAGGAGAAGCATCGATCGATACGAAGCTGCATCGATCGATGCAAGTGTAACTTGCATCGACCGATACCCAGTCTGCATCGACCGACGCATGCTCGACGCACACGAAAACCCTAAAGTTCTCGCGCCGTCCTCGCACTTGCATCGACCGATGCAAGCTATGCATCGATCGACGCAACGTCGAGCACCGTGATTTCTCCGAAGTTCGCCGGATCTCGCTCCTACAACCACAGAAACTCAATCCCAAGCCACAAGAAAGCTTCCTAACGTCCATAACAACACCCTAATACGTCTAACAACAAACAACAAGCAAATCACTGAATTCTCTAGCTTAGATAAGCCATGGTCCTGCACTTACCTGTGCCAAGACGAATCTAAACAATAAACCAGCAAGAACACGCTTCCAGGAAGCTCCTACAATAATCCCCGCCAGCATCTCCTCAAAGAAAGCCCCAAATCTCCAGAAAACTCAAGAACACTCAAGAACAGTTTCTTTCTCTTCGTTTCTCTCAAATGCGGCCAAACACGCGAATGAGACCAAACTCGAGTTAAGGGTTTTCCTTCAAAACGCAGCGTTTGACTTAAGTCAAAACGCACAGAATTGAGTCAGCATCGATCGATGCTCCTACTGCATCGATCGATGCACACCTAAACTGAATTCCGGTTCACGGATGTTACAATTCTCCCCACCAAACTGGATTCGTCCTCGAATCCCAAACCACCATCAGCCAAGGACTCCCGTGCAACCGTCTCCACGGCCCGCACTCCTCCGACCGATCTACGAAGGTCACCTCTAGCGATAGACTCACGCTCCAGCGTCATTTGCTCTCGACTTTTGACTTTCCTTCTTCTCATAGGCCTAAACCTTGAGTTTCATCGGCTCCTCATCGACCCAAGTCTGCATGCCAATGCTGGCTCCTCATCAGGCCTAAGCCCGCATGCCATAATATATAAGGAAAAATCCAACTCGTCTTC
Organism: Camelina hispida; assembly: GCA_023657505.1. NCBI lineage: Eukaryota > Viridiplantae > Streptophyta > Magnoliopsida > Brassicales > Brassicaceae > Camelina > Camelina hispida. Next base: position 39,965,027 of record CP094634.1, on the reverse strand, counting down.
GGGTCGTCACCTACAGCGCGCTCCGGACCGTCGTCCGAAGTCGATATACCAACCATACTCCAAAGTCACAAAGTCTCCGAATATGGCAGTACTAGAGAACCAAAGTCCTCCCAAGAGCCGCGAGCAAACGATTCAACACGTCGAGTCCTATCCCTATCCGGTTTCCTTCCCGTGACTCGCGTAAAACATCTCAACGTTCTACCAGCCACATATTCCCTCACTGGAATACCATATGACCACATAAGGATCATATACACGCCACAAAGGCCGCCACAAAGGCCAACAAAATGTCCTCACGAGACCGCCACCAAGGCCAAACAAATGTCCTAAAATGAACCGCCACCAAGGCCACTTGTCCCCGAAGGACCGTCACGAAGACCATTCGGTCCCGGGACGTCACGAAGACCATCTCTGTCCCGGGACCGTCACAAAGACCATCTGTCCCGGGACCGCCAAAGACCATCTGTCCCGGGACCGTCACAAAGACCATCTGTCCCGAAGGACCGTCACAAAGACCATCTGTCCCGAAGGACCGCACAAAGACCATCTGTCCCGGGGACCGTCACAAGGACACTGGGCTAAACAGCCCGCCACAAAGGCCAACAAACGGCTAAAAGCCCACCACAAAACCCACAATTGGCTAAACGCCCGCCACAAAGGCCACACAATGTCTAACAAGACCGCCACACACAGGCACTCTGACCCGAAGGTCCGCCACAAAGGCACAAAGCCTCTCCCGTGCTTCCACCGCAAAAATGGACAAATTCTCTTTCCCGAGAAACTTTCCATATTTAGCACTTTCCCTTTCCGGAAACTTTCCACTTAAGGAAACTTCTATTTCAGAAACTTTTCCCAAACCCCGCCTCACGGAAACTTTGTACCCCGAGCACCACCTCATCTTGTTACTGAGTCGCACAACCAACCACCCCAAGCGACCGAGTAACAAGAGAGATGGGCTGGAATACTCCATCCCGCTCCAGCCACGGATTACGACGGAACCAGACTAGGCAAGCTCAGGTTGTGGTTGCTTCTCATACTTTGAACCTTGCCTTCATCCTTGCCTCAGTTCCCAGTGTCTGCTCCTCCACACCATCACAGTCCCAAAGGACTCTCATCAAAGGAACCTTCTTCTTCCGGTTCCTTGATCCTCCTCTCGAGAACCCTCACCGGTCTCGCCTAAAGTCATGTTAGGCTGAAGATCTTCTGGAATCTTAGCCAACAACTGATCATCCTCACGGAGACACTTCCGCAACATAGACACATGGAATACCTTATGGAACGCACGCATAACCTCGTGTAACTCCAGCCTATATGCCACTGGTCCAACTCGCTCAATCACTCCGAACGGACCCATATACCTCGGACTCAACTTAGTCTCTGTCAATGACCTGTTCGGACCCCGCAACATGGCCATCTTGAGGTACACTCTGTCTCCTACCTGAAACTCCAGGTCTCTTCTCCTCTTATCAGCATAACTCCTCTCGCCTATCCCGAGCCTCTTTCATGTTCAGCTTGAGAACCCGAATCTTCTCTCGAGGTCTCCCGAACAAAATCCGCCCGTACATGCTCCTCTCCCCCACCCGAGTCCAGCATAACGGTGTACGACACGGCCTCCCATACAAAGCCTCATAAGGAGCCATACCAATACTCGCTGATAGCTGTTGTTGTAAGCAAACTCTACCAGGTTCGTGATCTGCCCAATGGCCACCCCAATCCAAAACACACATCCTCAGCAAATCCTCCAACGTCTCGGATCGTCCGCTCGACTGTCCATCTGTCTGGGGATGATAAGCTGTACTCATATGCACCTTAGTGCCCATCTCAGCCTCGGAATGCCCGCGTAACACCGAAGTGAACTTAGAATCTCTCGTCGCAGACCAATGCTCGCTGGCACCCCATGCAATCTGACTATCTCCGCACATACTCTTAGCCAAGACCGCTGCTCCATCAGTCTTCTTAATGGCCAGAAAATGTGCTGACTTAGTCAACCGGTCCACGATGACCCGATAGCATCAAAAGTCCGTGACACTGGCAATCCTACCACAAAATCCTGGTAATCATATCCCACTTCTCAGAATGGGTAAACTCTTCGCAACCCGCCAGGAACCCGATGCTCAGCCTTCACTAGCTGACACACATCACACCTCGAAACCCAACCCGCTACATCCTTCTTCATCCCGACCCAATGATAGTACCTCTTGAGGTCACGGTACATCTTAGTCGCCCTGGATGAATAGATAGTTTGCTCGAATGAGCCTCTCTCGTAATCTCCTGCCTCAACTCCTCATCCTTGGGCACACAAATCCGACCATGCACCAAGATAGTACCATTATCTCGAGACCCGATACTCGACTCAACATCCTTTGAGGCATTCACCAGCCCCAAATCCTTCTCCTCGTGCCAACCGCACCCTACTCAAAAGATCTGCTCGTCAACTGCTTCCAAACCCAACGGTTCCAGTGAAACAGCACACAAGCTCAACGCACCGATCTCTCCTACAGAGACTCCATCTCCTGCTCCTGAGCCGAAGCTACCCTCTTCCGACTCGAGCATCCGCAACCGTGTTAGCCTTACCAGATGATAGGCTATCTCCAAATCATAATCCGCCACAAGCTCCATCCACCGCCTTCGTCTCAAATTCAACTCAGCTGAGTGAATATATACTTCAGTGCTCTTATGATCCGTAAACACTGTACCTTTGCACCATAAAGATAAGACCTCCAAATCTTCGGGCAAAGACTACAGCACCCATCTCCAAATCATGAGGTAGGATGTTGCCTTCATGCACCCACAACTGCCGCGATGCATAGGCAATCACCTTCCCATGTTGCATCGAACACACCCCAAACCAACTCGATGCATCTGTATAAACCACATAGGGTTCTCCCCTGCCAGGCAAAGCCACGGCGCAGTAGTCAACATCTCCTTCAGGCTTGCAAAGCCTTCCTCACTCTCTCACTGCATAAAAGGAACATCCTTCCCGTCAACTTAGTCATAGGACGTGCTCGCTTGCAAACCCCGCACAAACCTCCTGTAGTAACCTGCCAAACCGAGAAAACTTCGATCTCTCGTAGCATTCTGCGGTCTAGGCCAATCTCGATAGCCCGAATCTTCTCCTGATCCACAACCCCTTCGCGAAACGATATGACCCGTAAAGCCCATCTCACGCTGCCGAAACTGCACTTGCTCAACTTAGCAAACAACTTCGCCCAGCCTTCTCCATAACCGCCCTCAAATGCACCGCATGCTCCTCAGACTCTTAGAATACAGGATATCGTCGATGAAAATGATGACAGATACATCCAGAAACTCCGAAACACACTGTTCATCAATCTCATAAACGCTGCTGGTGCGTTAGTCAATCCGAAAGGCATCACCACAAACTCATAGTGCCCATATCTCGCCCCGAAAGCAGCTTCCTCACATCTGCCTCATCTATCGGTATCTCGATGATAACCCGACGCCATCCACCTTAGAGAACCAAGTAGCACCCCTCAACTGATCCAACAACTCATCGATCCTTGGAAGAGGATACTTGTTCTTCACGTGACCCGGTTCAAACCCCGATAATCAATGCATAACCCGAAACTCCCATCCTTCTTCTTCACGAACACCGGCGCTCCCCACGGTGATACACTAGGACGGATGAATCCCTTACTCAACAAATCCTCTAGCTGCTTCTTCAGCTCGCCATCTCTGCTGGAGCCATTCTCAGAAGGAGCCTTGGATAACGGTGTCGTCCCCGGTTCCAGTTCAATGGTAAAAGGATCCGACCGAGATGGTGGTAATCCCCGCAAAGACTGAAACACATCCTCAAATTCCTCTACTACCGGAATACCGCTAACCGTAGACTTCCCCACGACTGCATAGATATAGTAACCAGATAAGCCTCACGGCCCTTCTCGATCATCTTCCCAGCCTGAATGGCTGAGATCACGAGACTCCCGAAGTCGGTCTAATACCCCGGAAAACCAACTTCCCCTCCCGGACGCTCAAACTCCACTCTACCCCGATAGCAGTCCGATGCACCATGTGCCGATGCAACCAATCCATCCCGAGAATCACATCATACAACTCCACCGGACTGATAAGCAAATCCGCCGGCTCGACTCTCCTGCGATCTGAATATCAACCCTCTAGCTCGTCCAATAACTCTCAGAACTTGCCTCCAGCAACTCTAACAACTCCCGTACGCTCCCGGAATCCTCCGATTCCCGCATACTCGCACACTCCGGAGTAATGAAGCTATGAGAAGCCTGAATCAAACATAACGTGGGACTTAAACTCCGCCCACCAACAAGGTCCCTACACAAACCTCATGTGTTGAGAACCTAACACTTTATCACAAAACAGAAAATCTGAACCTACTATAAATTCACAAAGTTAAAAACTCGAAATTATACCCGTGATCGCCCGGCACTGGTTCCACCAGTCTCACTGTCGTGTAAACCCGTGGCGCCTGCTCAATCCGTGCCACCTGCTGACCTCCAGGCTGCACCCGCTGCAACGCTGCCACGCTGCCGGCTGCAACTTGGGACAAAAAGGCCTGATGTGCCCCTGTCTCCCTACAGTGATAACAAACCCGAGGTCCCCGCCGCGGAACACTCCTCTTGGGACAACTAGCAACCTTGTGATCCTTGCTCCCACATCCGAAGCAACCCGCACCACTCGGCTTCGCGTAGCCTCCCACTTCCTCTTGGTTCCCTGAGCATGCCTACCGCCCCTGCTGGAACCACCCCGCCGAGCCTTACTAGGCTGAGCTACCGAGTAACCGACACTGACTGTGCCCGGATATCCTCCTCAATCTCTGCTGCAGTCTCAACCAGCTCGCACGCGTAGCATAGTACCGCCTCTACAGTGAACTCTCAACTCATCCCGTAGAGCTCTCATAAACCTCCTCACCGAGCCTCCCTGACTCCATAGCCCGACCCCCATAACATAAAAGTCGACTGAACTCTAAATCCAGCTCCCGCACTGACCGCGTCCCCGAGACAACCGAAGGAACCGCACCTCCAAACGATCCAATGCCTCTCTAGGAAAGTACTTGCGGTTGAACTCCAAAACGAAGTCAGCCCAAGTCATCTCCCCTCTCGCACCTCCTAGCAACCATGACCTCCACCACAACTCAGCATCTCCGCTCAAAAAGTAGACCCCTATGTCCACCGTAACTCCTCAGACATCTCGAGTGTGGAAGTTACGTTCCACCTCGTCCTCCACGCATCCGCAGCAGCAGGATCTACACCTCCCGAGAACTGCTCAGTACGCAACTTGCCCATCTCGCATAACATGTTGAGATAACGAGCATGAACCCCACATCTGCAGCCACTGGCTGCCGCTCCTCCGCCACCACCGGTGGCACTACCCGAGCTCGAGCTGGTACCACAGTGGTAACCGCTCCAACACTCGTGCTAGCAAAGCCGCAATGTCAACACAGGGACTCCACCCGCTGGGGCTCCCACACCGGACCCAGCATCACCGGCCACTGGAGCATCAATACCGCCCTCCGGCCACACTCACAGAATCCCCTGAACACCCTGCGACCAACACCCTCGCCTGTCACACTATGGTCCTCGGTCTCACTAACCACTGGGACTCTGCCCCTACCACGACCACGTCCGCGACCACGACCGCGCGTCCACGACCTCGACCAGCAACAGCACCACCTCTAACCATCTCACTACCATGAACAAGGCTAAGCAAACAATTACTATTTAACACATAAATAGAAACTCACCGTGGAATCACCAATAAGCTCGAAGAGGATGTTCTAGACTCCATGCCACACACAATTGACTAACTCACATAATCAATCAAGACATGCAATCCCAAACATCTACAGCACAAAGCCTAGTGAACCCAAACCTAGAACCGTAAGGGCTCGATACCGAAATGAAACGACTCCTTTTTTTTAAAAAATAAATATATATATAATATAATAATAAACTACAACTAGTGGTCCCATACCCACTCAGTCACCTAACCTCAAACACAACCAACAGCGGAAAATAATAATAATAATAACCAATAAATATCAATCCAATAATATAAATATCCAATATAATTCCATCCTTAACTAATGATCCAAAACATCATGAAAACAAGTAACCAGCAACCTAAACCATGCTCTAAGACTCAACTCTAGCAACCTAACAATGCCGATCAACAATCAACCGAGTCCCTAGAACATCCTCCTCTTCACTGCTGGATCCCACGGTCACACTTTGCCTCTACTCCACCACAAACACATATTGCAATGCATGAGTATTTTACAAACACTCAGAAGGCAATCCTCCCATCTACCGGGCTATACACACAAGCAATAGAGTATCGTAATCTTCACACAACAATCAACAAACAATAACAAAACAGACGTAGCATCGACCGATGCCACAACCTGCATCGATCGATGCCAACAGAGAGAAGCATCGATCGATACAGGAAGCTACGATCGATCAGTGTAATTTGCATCGACCGATACCCAGTCCGCATCGACCGACGCATGCTCGACGCACACGAAAACCCTAAAGTTCCTCGCGCCGTCTCTCGCACTTGCATCGACCGATGCAAGCTATGCATCGATCGACGCAACCGAGCACCGTGATTTCTCCGGTTTTCGCCGGATCTCGCTCCACAACCACGAAACTCAATCCCAAGCCACAAGAAAGCTTCCTAACATCCATAACAACACCCTAATACGTCTAACAACAAACAACAAGCAAATCACTGAATTCTCTAGCTTAGATAAGCCATGGTCCCGCACTTACCTGTGCAAGACGAATCTAAAAAATAAACCAGCAAGAACACGCTTCCGTGAAGCTCCTACAGCAATCCCCTACAGATCTCCTCAAAGAAAGCCCCAAATCTCCAGAAAACTCAAGAACACTCAAGAACAGTTTCTCTTTCGTTTCTCTCAAATGCGGCCAAAACACGCGAATGAGACCAAACTCTCGAGTTAAGGGTTTTCCTTCCTCAAAACGCAGCGTTTGACTTAAGTCAAAACGCACAGAATTGAGTCAGCATCGATCGATGCTCCTACTGCATCGATCGATGCACACCCTAAACCGGAATTCCGGTTCACGGATGTTACACTAAGGCCTGCACATCCTCTGACTAATCGATGAGGATTCTATCTGGCCAATAACCCGCGTCTCTAACATTATACGCTCTCAACTCATGCATCTCTCTAGCTCTCAGGTCTCAACCTTCTAGATACCAGTTATACCCTCAGGCCACAAAGTCCTTCGAGATAAAAGTACACAGTAACCTAACCGTCCCTTCATGAGTTGTTCAAGATCTAATATCTCTAGAGCAATAATTCTGATCTCGACCGAGTACCATGCTGACCAGAACTACCTCTATGGCTCTCGCAAGAACATTGCAATGTCCTACAGCCAACACTCGCCACAAAGGCCACAAAGACATCACAAAGACCTTAAACATGTCACAAAGACCACAAAAATGCCCCGCAGCACTCCACTAAGGCCACAAAATTTCCAAAAGGACCGCCACAAAGGCCAAACGTCACCGAGACCGCCACCATGGTATTCGGTGTCACTAAGACCACCACCAAGGTATCCAGCGTCGCCAAGACCACTACCTCGACAGGCGTCACCAATAACTCTGTCACCAAGACCACTATTAGGAAACAAAACATCACTAAGAAAACTACCATTGACAAGCGTCACCAAGATCTCTGTCACCAAGACCACTGTTAGGATATAAACATCACTAAGATACCTATTAAGGCACAAGCGTCACCAAGACCACTCAATGTCATGATACAAAACGTCACTAAAACCGTCACCTAGGCTTACATCTCGTAGGATCATCACAAAGATCATCACAGTTTCCATAAAAATTTCTATTTTTAGAACTTTCTATTATGGAAACTTTCAGTTTATGAAGACTTGCAATTTATAGAAACCCGAGTTATTTCCTTTTCCATGACACACACCAGTCAAATAATGAAATACTTATCTTATTAATCATTAAATGTCATAATCGTTACAACTTCAATGAAAATACATAATGAAAAAAAAAGATACAACGGCTCTAAGCCAACATCCCGCATCCTGAGCACCACCTTATCTTGGTACTTAGTCGCACAACCAACCATCCCTAAGCGACCAAGTATCGAGAGAGATGGGCTAGAATACTCCCTCCACTCCAACCACGGTCTTCAAACCATCATGACACTGGGACCGAAGTTAGGCAAGCTCAAGCCTCAACCTGCTTTTTGAACCACTTCTTGAACTTTGCCTTCATCCTCGCCTCTGCCTCCCAAGTCTCCTCTAACAGTCCATCACATTACCACTGGACTCTCATCAAAGAGATTATCTTCCCGGTTCCTTGATCACCTCTCGAGAACCCTCACCGGTCTCGCCTCAAGAGTCATGTTGGGTTGAAGATATGCAGGAATCTTAGCCAACACCTCGTCTTCCTTGTAAATACAGTTCTCAAGATCGACACGTGGAAAACCTTGTGGAACACATGCATAACCTCAAGGAACTCCAACATGTTTGCAACCAGTCCCACCCGCTCCACAATCCTAAAAGGACCCATGTACCTCGGACTCAACATAGTCTCTGT